>JAEOAD010002279.1:3965000-4451973 GCA_036365145.1 Orientallactaga sibirica | reverse complement strand
CCATTCCCTCCTCTCTTCTGCGTCTCTCTGTCCCTCTCTCTTTCTCTCTCTCTAATTAATAAGTAACTAAAGTATTTTTTAAATATGCATTTTCATTTATTTACTTATTAGACACACAGAGAGGTTGTGCACTGGACAGGCCTTAAGCCAGGATGCCAGCCATATGGCCTTTTAAGATTTCTTTATCTTTATTTCTTCCTTTAATAATTTGTAGTTATTGCTGGGCATGGTGACACACGTCTTTAATCCCAGCACTCAGGAGGCCATGGTAGGAGGATCACTGTGAGTTCAAGGCCACCCTGAGATGACTACAAAGTTAGTTCCAGGTCAGCCTGAGCCAGAGTGGTGAGACCCTATCTCAAAAAACAAAAAACAAACAAAAAAAATTACAGTTATTTATTCATTTATTATTTACATTTATTTATTATTATTTAGATTTATTTGCTATTTAAATTTATTTATTATTATTTGTCTTTATTTCTTTATTATTGATATTCATTTATTATTTACATTCATTTATTTAGTATTTATCCTTATTTATTATGGTTGTTTATTTTTAATATTTGTTTATTCAATATTTATACTGCTTTGTTTATTATACTTATTTAGTAATTATATTTATTTATTGTTTTATTTATTTATTATTTATATACATTTTTATATTTATCCTTATTTATCATATTTATTTATTGTTTTGTTTATTATTCATTTTCACTTGTTTAATATTCATACTGATTTATTACATTTACTTACTTATCATATTAATTTATTGTTATATCTTTACTTATTATTTATATTCGTTGATTTAGTATTTACTGTTTATAATCGTGTGTTTAATATTTATCCTTATTTGATTATTATATGTATTTGTTATATTTATTTATTTATATTTCATTTATTTAGTATTTAATCCTTATTTGTTTATTATATTTATTTATTATTTTATTTATTATGTGTATTCATTTATTTATTTATCATTTATGTTCATTTATGTAATAGTCACCCTTATTTGTTTATTATATTTATATATATATCTATATATTTACTTATTGCTTTTCTTATTTATTGGTTATACTCATTTACTTTATATTTATACTGATTTGTTTATAATATTTATTTATCATATGTATTCATTGTTTTATTTTTATTATTTTGTTTTTTCTTTTTTTTTTTTTTGTTTTTCGAGGTAGGGTCCCACCACTCGGGGCCAGGCTGACCTGGAATTAACTTTGTAGTTCCAGGGTGGCCTCGAACTCATAGCGATCCTCCTACCTCTGCCTCCCAGTGCTGGGATTAAAGGCGTGCAACACCATGCCCTGCTATTTTTATTATTTATATTTGTTTGTTTAACATTGATCCTTATTCGTTCATTATATTCATTTATCATAATTATTTATTTGTTGTTTTATTGATTGATTATATATATCTATTTGTTCGTTTTAGCATTTCACCATTTATTGGTGAGAGAGAGAGAATGGGACCGTCGCATGCCACAGCCTCCCAGGGACCACGGGCACCGCTTTGTGCTTTGGGACCTGGGGATTCAAACCCGGGTCTTTGGGATCCGCTGGCAGGCGCCCTAACCTCTGACCCACATTTCCAGACCAAAAGTAGATAGAGCTCAATGAATGAAGCTGTCAGACAGCCTGAGAGAACAGAAACCAGCCCCTCAGTCCCTTACACTCTCCCGATGGAAAGGAAGGAAGGAAGGAAGGAAGGAAGGAAGGAAGGAAGGAAGGAAGGAAGGAAGGAAGAGGGAGGGAGGGGGGAGGGAGGAGGAAGGAAGGAAGGAAGGAAGGGGAGGAAAAGACTTCTTTAACTGACAACTTCCATCAATAAAAACAATATAAAAAGATGAAAATATCATCCGTTTGTAGTGGTGGGATGCCCCCGCATTCATTCTCCCAGTTGAAAACCCCACAAGATATCTGCTTTTTAGCTGTTTCTGGGGAGTCCCTGCTGGATACAGAAATCGTGTCGGGGGTACCGACGGACTGTGGGTGCGGAACCGAAAATTATGTAGGAGACACAGACAAGGCTAGCATGTACCCCAACCGCCCTCCCCTCGCCCAGTGAAGAATGGGAAGAAGGGGCGGCGGGGGCGGCGCAGGCAGAGGCAAAGCGTCAGTGAGGTACAGGACAGGGTAGGAGGTAAAGGCTCTCTCTCACTCTCTCTCAAGAGACTCGTGACAGGATGGGAGTGGCGGGTGGCACTATGCATTCCCACACTCCCGCTTGAAAGAAAGAGAGAGAGAATGGAAAAGACATTTCTTTTCGTTTCACTTCCTAACGTATTGTGAAGAACTCTGACATGTGGGCATCACGTTGTGAGTGCTTGTTTCTTTAAGAGTGTTCACCTAAAAATCCATAGGAGAGACAGAAGAAACATACCATGTCCATCACAAAGCAAGCTCCGCTTTTAAGAAATGTCGGTTTTATTTTACTTAGAAAAACCTGCAGGGCAACTAGAAGAATCACAGCAGCGGTTTAAGGAAGGAGGAGGAGGAGAAAGAATGGGCTGGGGAGATAGAGGTGGTTGATCCCGTAGTTACTTAAAGGTGGGGTTCAATTCCCCACTAACCATGTAAAAGCAGGTACATGACGTGGCACTTGTGTCTTGAGTTAGTTCCCTTTGCAGTGGCAGGAGAGCCTAGCATTCATTCTCCCACATGAAAATCCTACAAGTCATCTGTGTAAAATTAAACATTTTTTTTCTTAGCGGTTTCTGAGGAGTACCGGGCAACTCCAGTTACAGAACCAACAGTACTTAGGAGACAGTAGAAGGCTGGCATGTACACCAAACGCCCTCCCCTCACCCGGCGAAATATGAAAGCCAGAGGCATAAGGGGGCACATGCATCTGGAGTTTGTTTGCAGTGGCTGAAGGCCTGGTGTGCCCATTCTCTCTCTCTCTCTCTCTCTCTCTCTCTCTCTCTTTCTCTCAAATAAACAAATATAAAAATACATTTAAAATACTGAAAAAAGAAGGGAAGAAGAACACACACACACACACACACACACACACACACGGAACCCACAACAGTGGGTTAAACGTGAGACTGGAGTTCGTTTGCAGTGGCAGAAGACTCACCATTTGTTCATTCTCATCCATTCCTTTTTATCATCTATCTATCATCTATCTATCATCTATCTATCTATCTATCTATCTATCTATCTATCTATCTATCTATCTATCTATCATCTATCTGTATGCCTCTCTCCATGGTCTACCATTTCTCATCTCTTTAAATAAATAACTATAAATGATAGATAAGAAAAGAAAGTAAAAATCTGGCTGTGGTGGCACACGCCTTTAATCCCAGCACTCGGGAGGCAGAGGTAGGAGGGTCGCCATGAGTTGAAGGCCAGTCTGAGACTACATAGGCTGAAGTCCAGGTCAGCCTGGGCTAGAGTAAGACTCTACTTCCAAAAAACAAAAGAAGAAAAAGAGAAAGAAAACAAAATAAAAGAAAGTAGTAGTAAGAGTAAGAAGGGGGTGTGAGGACAGAATGAAAAATCCTACAGGTTATCTCTGTTGACCATTCAGAAAATATCTTTTTTTTAAGGACACATAGTAATTTTGATAAAGATCACAAAGCAGCCTAACATGGTGGCGAAGCCCTTTCACTCCAGTGCTCACTTGCTCCAGATGCTGACTTAGGAGGGTTTCCGTGAGTTCCAGGCCCCTCTGGGGCTACAGAGTGAACTCTGCACTAGCGTGGCTGTTGTGGGTGAGGGCCTGTTTTCCCAACTTTCACTGTCTCAAGTTTCAAACAGCAACCTCTAGATGGCACCCCGATCCCAGGAAAGCATTTGGCTAATATCACTAGGATGGGTCGCTCTTCTCTCCTCCCCTCTCCTCAAATAAAAGCAGAAGTCAAGCCGGGTGTGGTGGTGCATGACTTTAATCCCAGCACTTGGGAGGCAGAGGTAGGAGGATGTCCATGAGTTCGAGGCCACCCTGAGACTACATAATGAAGTCTAGGTCAGCCTGAGCTAGAGTGAGACCCTCACTTAAAAAAAAGCAGAAGTCACGCTGTTGCCGCTAGGGGTGGGGCACAGCGGGGAGGATGGCCTAAACAACAAGTGCCACATGATGTCTTAACCAGCATGGCCTGCCTCATCGGAGCCCAACAACTGCCCCAGTGCAGGCTGCCATTGCCGCAGGCAGATACACACACACATACAATCTCTCTTTGGCCTTTCTGTCCCACCCAGACTCACAGGGCTTGATGTTTTCATGGAGCCAGGCAAAATGAGGAGTAGCCAGCTTGTTCACCAGGCTACCTATATTTCTAAGGGTGAAAAAGATAGCCAGCCACTCCAAAAAATGTATAGTCTGGAGAGAGGGCTCAGCATCTAAAGGTTCCTGCTCGAAAAATGCATTCTAAAAAGAAAAAGGAAATTTTTAAAAAAAGAAAGAAAAAGAAAAATGCATTCAAAATAAAAAGGAAAAGAAAAAGGAAATGCACTCAAGAGCCTGACCCTCACCTCCATAGATCTGTATTTTCTTCTCTTGAATTTTATTTTCCTCTTCCTCCCGCTTTTCTTAAAACAATGACGTCCAATTTGTTACCTTTTACACTTAAAACAAATGACAGAAAAGTTTTATTTAAAGATAAATAATTTTTGGAAATTTTAGATCTTAGGAACATATTTTAGGAAATCACTTTAACATTTAACATTACAATACACTAGCAGTTTTTTCGAGGACTGAGCAACCTCCATAACGTGACATCACTACGGACAGCTCGGCCTACATTTCAACAAGCAGGCAGAAAACTCACACGCAGCCACGTGCACAAAATGGCGCCTACATCTGGAGTGTATTTGCAGTGCCCGGAGGCCCTGTTGTGCCCATTCTCCCTCTCCTTCCCTCTCCCCCAATAATAAATAAGAATACACTCTGAGACTACATAGTGAATTCCAGGTCAGTCTGGGCTAGCGTGAGACCCTACCTCCAAAAACAAAACAAAACAACCCAAAAGACCGAATAAAAGGAAGGCTAGAGAGATGGCTCCATGGTGAAGGTTGCTGGCCTCCCAAGCAAGATTAGATACCCCAGTACCCACAAGAGAGCCATGTGCACAAAATGGCACGTGCATTTGCAGTGCCTGGAGGCCCTGTTGTACCCATTTTCTCTTTATCTGTAGCCCCAAGCTGGCCTGGAACTCCAAGAGCTAAAAATGGAGATCAAAAAGCAGGGCATGGTGGTGCACGCCTTTAATCCCAGCACTGGGGAGGCAGAGGTAGGAGGATCGCTGTGAGTTCGAGGCCATCCTGAGACTCCATAGTGAATTCCAGGTCAGCCTGGCCCAACGTGGTGAGACCCTACCTTGAAAAACCAAAAAAAAAAAAAAAAAAATGGAGATCAGAGTTTAAAAGACAGGCATGGTGGCTCATGCCTTCCATCCCAGCACCCAGGAGGCAAAGGTAGGAGGATCGCAGGTAGTTCAAGGCCACCCTGAGACTACATAATGAATTCCAGGTCAGCCTGAGCTGGAATGAAACCCTACCTCGAAAAACCAAATAAAGAAATAAAAATAAAGAAATAAATAAAAGTTAAAAAAAAAGGAAACCAGAGTTGGGTGTGGTGGCACACGCCCTTAATCCCAGCACCCAGGAGGGGCTCAGGAATTTAGGAGGATCCCTGTGAGTTCCAAGCCATCCTGGGATGGACTGAAGAAGAGATTTTGAGTCTATCCTGAGCTAGAGGGCGGTGTTCCCATTCCACCTCCACCTCAGTTTTCTGTTTCTTTACTTGCAAATAATTAAACAAATACGTGGTGCATGTGTCTATATTCACACCCAAGTAAGCAAATTATAGAAATAAAATGAGATGCCTTAAAATAAGAAGAAAATGTCAAAACAAGAGCAAAGAAATCTACACACACACACACACACACACACACCAAGTCTGTGTCTCTTGGAGGGGTGCTGACTGCCACCTGCTGGAACTATGGTGGTACTGTTTATGTGTGGAATTGCACCAAAATGGAGTCAAATAGATTGGGAGCGCAGGGACGCAGGATGCTGGGAGAGAGGACACATATGTATGGTGGGAGGGATGGAGGAGCCCTAGGGCGACTCTACTTGAAATCTCTCTGTCCAGTATTGATCATCACTGAATATAAAAGACACCTACTTTAGGCAAGTTACACTTGTTTTCTTTTTTTTCTAGGGAGGTAGGTCTGGCTCTAATGGGTAGTGACCATCATATTTTTAGCAGGGTATCTTCCTCCTTTAAGACTGTCTACCTTTTTGAGATAGGAAGCATCTCTCATTTCGCTGCTCATTGGGGCCTGGTGCCCACTCTCTCTCCCTCTCACTCCTTTTAATTAAATAAATTAAAAAATTTGCAGGCATGGTGGCACACGCCTTTAATCCCAGCACTCTGGAGGCAGAGGTAGGAGGATTGCCATGAGTTCAAGTCCACCCTGAGAATATAGAGTGAATTCCAGGTCAGCCTGTGCTAGAGTGAGACCCTGCCTTGGAAAACAAAACAAAATAAATTAATTTAAAAAATTAAAACATATTTATCTCCAAGAGTCAAATGTGATGCACCGGCCAGGAATTCCAGCATTTGAGAATCGAGGCCTGAGTTGCAGTCGTCTTTGCTATATATTGTGTTCAAGATCAGCCTAGGGTGTCTATCTCACCTCCACCACAAATTAATGTTCAGATGCCAGCCAGGTATGGTGGCGCTCACCTTCAATCCCAGCACTTGGAAGCAGAGGTAGGAGGATTGCTGTGAGTTCAAGGCCACCCTGAGAATACATAATGAATTCCAGGTCAGCATGAGCTGCAGTGAAACCCTACATCGAAAAAAAAATTCAGAAGGCATCCAGGCCTCTTGGAGTTGTAGGGAAAGACTTTCTGGAGTCTTCTCTGCCTATGAGCCATCTTTTCTCAGAGAATAGACATGGACACTGGATCAGTATTAAGTAATACTGAAGCATGGAAACTAAAACAGAATGAATGAGTTACTCTCTTTGGAGCTATGACCTTATCATTCCCTACTAAAGTTAAAGGGGAGGAACCACACGTGACAAATTGTCACTTGGGCTCATCTTACCTTGAAGATCATCTGGGAAAGTTCTTTGTTGAAAGTTGTTCCTCTAGTACTGTTGCAAATTGGAGACTTGCTCTCGATCCAGGCACTTGCTATCTGAGACCCCTTGCCTTTACAGGAAACCACTGGCTTCTCCACCCTGAGTTTGCCATCGTCCTCTGCTGACAGACTTCTGTCACAGGCGTCTGACACTGGAAATTTGATGCTATTGACCCGAGTCAACTATGTCACACTGCATTCGCTTAGCACCAACCCTAAACCCATCTGGCAGGCGGAAGTGCTGCTCCCTTGCTGTTCTCTGCAAGAGTTTAAAGACATTATAAGTGTCTTTTGGTCATTTGTAAAATTGGAAAGCCTAGATATGTTCTTCTCTTGCTACCAAGTTGTCAATTGCACCAAGAAGGTGATAAAAAGAGAGACAGATGTGAATGGGACACATTCACAGCACTGGTTTCCTCTTCAGGTATCCCACAGTTTTAGGAACGTTCCCTTTGTAATAACGGGCTGGGGAGATGGCTGAGGTGAAAACCTAAGGTGGGGGGTGTCCTGTGATTAAAGGAACCCAAAGAGTACCTCTTCCCAGCTCAAGCCTGGTCCACAACAACATTTCTGCAACCTGATATTAATTTACATAAAACAGAAATTCAGTGACGAGAGGCTCGCTCAAACTTCAGTGGTTCCTTGTTCTGGATCATCACCTTGTGGGCATGAGAACTCTCATACCAAGAAGCAAATCCTGTTTGTCCTCATTTCCATGGTGAGCATTGCTTGCTGGGAAATTGCATGTGGTCACTCACCATAACCGAAGAAAGACTGCTAAAATACCTTTACCCCAAATACTTATACTTATGAGCACTAAAATTTTTCTTAAAATTTTTCAGATGTTTTTTTATTTTTAAATATGTGTCTATATGTCTTTTTTCATTCTAAATATATATCCTGTCATATTTACCTATATGTTATATATATATTTAAATATATATTCATAACACCTGAATAATGCTTAATTGGCTGAATAACAGTATTTTCATTATTTGGTGTGCCAGGTTGGACTGGCTCTAGCCCAGGCTGACCTGGAATTCACTCTGTCGTCTCAGGGTGGCCTCGAACTCACATCCACGACCTCTCAAACTCTGCCTCCCTCCTAGTGCTGCTGGGATGAAAGGCGTGATCGCCACCACAGTGATATATATTTTTTTATTATTATTATGTCATTTTATTATTTTCATTATTAATGGAGAGATAGAAGGAGTCAGACAGAGACAGAGAGAGAGAGAGAATGTGACTTCCACGTCAGCCTGAGCTACAGTAGACCCTACCTCTAAAAATCAAAACATAAATAAATAAAATATAGAAGGGCTGGAGCGAAGGCTTAGTGGTTAAGGCATTTGATTGCGAAGCCAAAAGAACCAGGTTTGATGCCCCACGTCCCACCTTAGCCAGATAGACATGATGGAGCATGGATCTGGAGTTCGTTTGTATTGCCTGAGGGCCCTGGCGTTTCCATTCTCTCTCCCTCTCCGTCTTCTTCTGTCTCTCAGAAAACAATCAAACAATCAGTCATTCAATAGAATCAACAAGTGATTCAGAAACACATTTGGCCAAGGTCTATTAGGTTCCCGCTAAGCAAAGGACTCGATATTCTTTGAAAATAAGAGAAAAACTCTATGAGCTCTATCTCTGCAGGAGAGACCCAGAATGTTATACAGGCCTTTGTCATGATCAAGAAAACTCAGAGTCGGTTTCAGAAGCTTTCCAGGCGAGAGAAAAGGGGGCGGGGTGGTACAGCAACTGCAACAGTGGCTCTCCTATAAAATCCCACTGCCTTCTGTGCCATATGAACCGATTCGCCAATGCAGAATGCGGCTGACTGCGTGTTTTGTTTTTCTTTTTTTTTTTTTTTTTTCTTTTTTGCACAGAGGCAACGAGATCCAAGGACAAATTCAACAAAATTCATGAAAAGATACCTGAACCCCTATAAAAAGAGAGGAAGAGCGTGCCAGCTGAAAGAGCACCCCAGACACTGCACAGAGATCTTGAGCAGAAGAGCCACACGGCTGGTTGAGGGCAGACTTTGGAAACCTACACTGGTGAGATGGGGAGGAAAAACAAAATGTACGAGGGACCAGGGTTCTAGAGGCTGCTAAACTGAGTATTAGAATAGACTCCAAGCAGCACAAAGGTGAAGGAGATAGGCACAGAGAACACTCAACTCCCGCAGAGTCCAGAGTCACAGAGATCCAGAGACAAAGCAGCTCCCAGACCTCATCAGCGAAGTAGCCATAACACTCAACCGGGCCGGCTCATAGAGATTCATGCAAGTGTGGGCTGAAAGACTGTGAGAGCCACAAGGCAGGACAGAGACATGGCCTCGCCCCGATAATTAACAGCTACCCCAAATGCACGACCCACAATAGCCATGGAGATGTAACCGGCATCCCCAGGGAGCTGGGTGCCTTGGGGGGAGGGGCGCGGACGAGGGTGAGCATGGAACCCACACGTGCTCTTTACGCACTCACTGAGTGGGTCTATAACTAGAAAGCAAACACGCACCAGCAAAAATCAGAGCCACCAATGTTCAGGAGATTGTGCAGAAGAGAGTGTGCAGAATCCAGAGGGCATGGGGCAACATGGACAGGCACTGAATCCCACCACTGGTGGACTGCTGCTGCCAAAAGTTAGGAACCAGAGCAACATGGGGAATGCTCACCTTCCCACAGCGACGCGTCCTCCATCGCCTGGCAGGCTGAAGACGGGCATGATGGTACCAACGTTTGGTGGGCACTTACAAGGGGTTCCTCTGAAATAAAAAGGGTAAAAGAGTCATAAAAATAAGCAGCTAGAGAAGCGAGAATGACAATGCGACTGGCGTTCAGCCTAGGAATCAGGTTCCTACTGGCCTGGGTGAGTGCGCAGTAAAAGAACACTGCTCCTCGCTCATCACGGAGTTCTGCATCTCCTTCCAGGGTCCTGCACCGACAACCAAGCGCACTTCAGAAAATCTGAGTACCTCTCATCATTAAAAACAATGACAGGCGAGTCAGTGGTCCAAGTCATTGGACTCAAAGCCCCGGGAAGATTTTTAAATCTCTCTCCCTTAGTATTGGAAGCAGGGCCTCGCTCTCTAGTGGTCGGCTTCTAACTCCTCGAGGCCCTTTTCCCGTCAGCCCTCCACGATCTCCTTAGTTACGCTGGGCTATTCCTAGGAAAACACACCCTCTGGGACCTGTTTGTTCATTTTTCAGACATCCCCTTCCGGTAGGCTGATAACTTCAAATGATGGCATGAAATCTAAGATATAGCTCCGTTTCCAAAAAGACCCTTCCGCGCACCACCTGTCCCCTGGCTCAGCAGTCCAAACTCAGGCGGCCATTTTGAGCGTTTTTTTGAAAGAGCAGAATCTGGAGCCGACCCGGGCCAAATCTGAGAAGACCTGGGTGTTCCAGGGACTCTCTGCATGGTAGAAAAAACGGGGCTCCCGACAAGCACCTGAGTCATCTGCTCACATCTGTCTGGGACCTCCAGAACTGACAGAGGATTTGAGATATTCGGTGGAGTTTTGAGCACCCTTTCTGCCTGAGGCTCACGCTTCTGGTAACTCAGCAGACATGGCGGGAGTGTCCCAAGTCCCCAAAGGAAAAAAAATGGGGGCATCTTAAACCCATCCAAAACATTCAGTTTCACTTTTGAGTGTCTGATACTGAAATAAGAAAAGGAAAACTACTTTTTTTTTTCTCAGCGGACCTATGCTAGGGCAGCCCCTTGAAACGGCATCATGTGATCACCTTAAGTGCTCAGGTGATGAGGTATGCTCCTTTGTTACCTGAGGGTTGGGTAATGACTATACTATAGAGGCTTGGAGAAACTGGTCATTCCTTAAGAAACCTGAAATAGCTGTGCCAATGTCACCATCTAGTGAGGGAAGTAGGTCACTGCAGACTTTCAAACTTCTTGTTAAAAAGTGGATTACTGAAGCATAGACTTTTGGAAAAGGGATTAATAGGAAGGTAATTTAATCCTTCTTGTCTATTTACATATTGGGACTAGAGAGTCTAAAGAGGTGAAGTGATTGATCTCATATTGTGGCTAGTTAGTAGCAAAACATCTGGCTCTTGTTTGCCAGGTTAGCATTTTTTTTTTAAATAAAACATATCTTTTTATTTTTCCTAACTTTTAAAATGGGAACATTTTAAAATTTAGCCAGTCTTTACTTCCAAGTTACTTCTTCATTGGGCCTCAATTCCCTTCTGAATAACATAGTCTTGTTCTGAAAGGTAGTTAGCTTTTCATCATTCCTTCTGTCCACATAACATCTAAAGACAAATCCAATAGAGACAAGAGTATGAACCCAGTGGTCACGCACAAGCTGAAGTAAGTGCATCATGACTGCTGCAGCGCAGGTACCAGCAACAACCCGATGGCCAAGGGCAGTGGCAGAGAGCAGGGCCCAGGTTAGCATTTTGCAACTTCATTTCAGTGAACTATGCTTGTATTTTACAGGGATTACTGTCTTAGGTTTGTGGCTTAGACGTTTAAGGCACACACAGTAGGTAAGGAGAATGTAAAGAAACTTTCATAATGCACACATTATGGGTAACATGCTCTTTTGAACCTGATTTCATCACCCAGAGAAATGCTTATTTATTTTTTGAGGGAGGGAGGCAGGGAAAGAATGGGCATGCCAGGGCCTCTAGCCACTGTAACCAAACTCCAGATGCATGTGCTACATTGTGCACATGTGTGACCTTGTGCGCATGCATCTCCTTGTGTGTCTGGCTTACGTGGGGTCTGGGGAGTTGAATCTGGGTCCTTAGGCTTCACAGGCAACCTCCCTGAATCCTGTATGTAACCTTCCTCCCCAGTGGAACAATGCTTGATGACATGGGCACCTGGCCAAGCTCACTCAGGTTCACTGGCCTTTTTGCAACTCCTCCTTCTCCTCACACTTCCTCCCACCCCAGGAATGTCACACATGCTGATCCCTGTGAGCGGGGTGCTTTTGTTAAAAAGCAATCTCCAGGGCTGGGGAAATGGCTGAGCCCTTAAGGCATTTGCCTGCGAAGCCCAGGATCCATGTATGCCAGATGCACAGGGGGGCACACGTGTCAGGAGTTCATTTGCAATAGCTAGGGGCCCTGGTGTGCCCATTCTCTCTCTCAAATAAATAAATAAGTAAATAAATAAATGATATTAAATTTTAAAAATCTCTATTTTCCTTTCTCATCTCAAGCCTCCTCTTCACTTCTCCCAGGTCTGCCCTGATGCTCCCATACTTATGAGGTCAGAGCTGCCAGCCATAGGCATGGCCTTGAGTATTCATTTATTTATTTTATTTTTTGTAGGGTTTATTTATTTTGGTCTTTTTCTTTCTTTTTTTTGTTTTGTTTTGTTTTTCGAGGTAGGGTCTCACTCTGGTCCAGGCTGACCTGGAATTAACTATGTATTCTCAGGTGAACTCAAGGCGATCCTCTTACCTCTGCCTCCCAAATGCTGGGATTAAAGGCGTAAACCACCATGCCCGGTCCCTGCTTGTTGTGAAGTAATCGGGAGTGAAGGTGGGTCCCTGGATAAAGACTGGCAGTGGTGGGCCTGGCTTAGTGGCTAAGTGCTTGCCTGTGAAGCCTAAGGAACCTGGTTCGAGGCTTAATTCCCCCAAGACAAGCAGGCGAAGAAAGATCTGAAAACATTACCTGAGGGCTGAAGATGGTTCAGTGGTTAAGGCACTTGCCTGCAAAACCTAAGGACTGGGGTTCAATTCCCCAGTACCCACGTAAAGCCAGATGCACAAAGTGGCCCATTCTTTCCCTCCTTATGAATAAATTATATATATATAGTTTTTTTTCTTTTTCAAGGTTGGGTCTCCCTCTTGCTCAGGCTGACCTGGAATTCTGGAATTCACTATGTAGTCTCAGGGTGGCCTTGAACTCACAGCGATCCTCCTACCTCTGCCTCCCAAGTGCTGGGATTAAAGGCATGCACAACCATCCCTGGTTTAAATTTACTTATCTGAGACAGTGGGAGGGAAGAGGGACAGAATGGGCAGTCAGGGCCTCCAGCCACTGCAAATGAACTCCAGACATTTGTGACCCTTTGTGCATCTGGCTTATGTGGGTCATGGGGAATAGAACTGGGTTCTCAGGCTTTGCAGGCAAGAGCCTTAATTGCTAAGCCTTCTCTTCAGCCCTCACTCCAACTTCAAATCTGTATCATTGTTGGGAAAGGAAGGGCGCAATTTTTTGTTTTTCGAGGTAGGGTCTCACTCTAGCCCAGGCTGACATGAAATTCACTCTGAAGTCTCAGGGTAGCCTTGAACTCATGGTGATCCTCCTACCTCTACCTCCTGAGTGCTGGGATTAAAGGTGTGAACCACCACACCCAGCTATTTTTTTCTTTGAGGGGAGGAGCACAATTATTTTTGTCAAGTCAAATATAGACTTAATTTTATATCACAAGAGTAAAATTCTTATTACCAAAATACAGTTTTCTCTGAAAATACTTTTTTTTTTTTTTTTGGTTTTGCAAGGTAGGGTCTCACTCTGGTCCAGGCTGACCTGGAATTAACTATGTAGTCTCAGGGTGGCCTTGAACTCTTGGCAATCCTCCTACCTCTGCCTCCCGAGTGCTGGGATTAAAGGCGTGCACCACCACGCCCGGCCCTTTGTTTTTGAGGTAGGGTCTCACTTTAGCCCAGGCTGACCTGGAGTTCACTATGTCATCTCATAGTGACCTGAAACCCTCAGTGGCATGAAACTCATGGCAATCTTCCTACCTCTGCTTCCCTAGTGCTGGGATTAAAGATGTGTGCCACCACACTGGCTTTTGAATTTTTTTTTTTTTTTTAGTTTGAGGTAGGGTTTCACTGCAGCTCAGGCTGACCCAGCTTTTCAATAAGTATCTTAATGTTCTGCTTTGATGCTAGCAGCTTGTTCAGAGTAACACCAAATGCCGGGCATGGTGGCACACACCTTTAATCCCAGCACTCGGGAGGCAGAGGTAGGAGGATCACTGAGAGTTGAGACCACTCGGGAGACTACACAGTGAATTCCAGGTCAGCCTGGACCAGAGTGAGACCCTACCTTGAAAAACAAAAACCAAACCAGAAAAACAACAAATGCTTCAACCCTGGCCATCCTGTTAAGAGACCAGAAGCTAAGAACACTTTGCAATTCTCTGGGCTTGGGAAGGGGTGGGAGGGAAGACCAGGAAAATCAGATACTCACACTTCAGGGCATAGTTACTCAAGTAAGATTTTAATAGTTTTGATTCAATACAATTGGGAATGTAGTGTCATTCAACAGCATTTTCTGCCGAGTTTCCGAGTCCAGCTTGGAGGCCATTTCTGAGCAGAAGCATGTCTACTAGAAACTCAGCATACAAATGGAGCTAAGGGACACGCCCCGGCAGGAGGTGGGCAACAACAGTGATCAGCTTGAAGAATCTGGCTAAAGGAAAAAAAATGCAACTAACAGAGTAGCCACAGGTATTAGTAAAAGAAAAATACTACCCCAATGTCCATGTCTTAAATTACTAGAAACAAAAATACAGGTAAAGTTGTAGCAAATTCAGTCCTCACAGATTCAGGTAACTTTATTTGCATTTTACAATGATTTCTTAAGGCCTATATCCAACAGAACCACCTTAAAAAGCTCTATGAACAATGGAAGTTTAAGTACAGATGACTCTGGGGGCGGGGAAGCAGCTTAAATTTCTGAATGAGCAAGATCCACTTTAGTGGGCAGAGGCCCCGCTTCTTCGTGGTCTTCAGCGTTCGATCTGACGAGCACCAGGGAGGAGGCTGGGTATCTGCTGAGCTTCTGCTCATTCATGAATTCCAGGTCACCATAGATGCTCAGCTTCTGCAAGACAAAGACCAGTGTACACCATCAGTGCAGACCATTGGGAAACAGCAACGTGATCCATGACGTTAGGGGAGGCAGCGCACACACCTGCGTTCAGGGCGCAGAGGCAGGGAGGTTGTCGTGAGTTCCAGGCCAGCCAGGAATACACGGTGAGACCCTGCCTCAAAAACCAAGCCAACCAAATGACATGCACACACAATTTAATGATTATTTCTTTTAAAAGTTCTATACATAAGAGGTGGCAGAAAGAATGTGGAAACAAAGGAAGGGTAGGACTGCTTACAATGCGCTCCTCCAGACACAAAATGGCCTGCATATCCATGACCTCACAGTGCCTGACACTCCCTACACAAGACCATCATAATAGGAGGAAAAGATCATGACATCAAACTGAAAAGAGACTGATTGAGGGGGAATATGATGGAAAGTGGAGTTGTGCAGGGGAAAGTGGGGGGCAGGGAGGGAATTACCATGCTTTATTGCCTATAATTATGGAGGCTGTCAATAATTAAAAAAAATTCTATACATGGGGATGGGAGGTGGCTCAATAGTAAAAGGCACTTGATTTTGCAAAGCCTGCCAGCCTGGGTTCAATTCCTCAGCGCCCACATAAAGCTGGGTACAAAGTGGTGCATGTGTCTCATGTTCATTTGCAGTGGCAAGAGAGCCACACAGGCAAATAAACATGCAAATAAGTAAATTGGTAAAATTTTAAAAATCCTAAACACATCACTGAAAAGAATGTTTCCTGGAACTGGACTTCTTGTGGATGGCCAAAGGAAGCTTTCCATCATGTGCCAGTGAGTGAGACTGCCCAAGCCATGAAGTTAACGTAAGTCACAGCAAGAGCTCTCACGCTGGAGGACGCTCACATGACCAAGTCCTTAATGATCTGAACTTTGCTGCCAAGTAGTAAAAGGATGTGAGGGCTGGAGAGATGGCTTAGCGGTTCAGGCGCTTGCTTGCAAAGCCTAGGACCCATGTTTGACTCCCTAGATCCCATGTAAGCCAGGCGCACCAGGTGACACATGTGCAAAGTCGCACATGTGCACAAGGTGGTGCACATGTCTAGAGTTTGAGACAGTAGCTGGAGGCCCTATGCGCCAATTCTCTCATAAAAAGGGGGGTAGAGAAGATGGCTTAGCAGTTAAGGCATTTGCCTGTGAAGCCTAAGGACCCAGGTTCGATTCCCAAGGACCCACATAAGCCAGTTGCACAAGGTGGCGCATGCATCTGGAAGCCCTGGAGCACCCAATTCTCTCTTTCTCTGTCTCTCTGTCAAATAAATTATCTTAATAAAAAAACACAAACCGCTGAAACATAGAGGACTGGGTACAGTAGCTCAGTTGCGGCACACTGGCCTAGGCAGGGTTTTGGGAGCCATTTAATCCTGACTTGATTTCTGTTTGACAATGGGCTAATGATAAGCAGGATGTTTTACAGTTACCTGCTGAGAATATGGAAATTTAGGAGGAACTGTCCTTTGATTCTAAAGGCAAAGATTTAACTGTTTTATGATGCAGTTTTTCAGATAAATCCTGTATTTACCATTTATTATGTTTGCATCCTCGTGCTCTGAGACAGCCCTCCTGAGTTCATCTTGCCTTTTTTTTTCTTCTTCTTAATCCTCACTCCCCCCTCAGGTACTGTCTGAATCTGCTGGCGGTCTCCGCAAGTGGCACCTGAACAGGGACCTGAAGACCGGGGATAAAGTGAAGGCCACTGCTGGAAGTTTGAGCTCAAAGAAAAGTGAAGGGGAGTGGTAACTTCTCAGTAGAAAAATGGGCCAAGGTAATAGTCGACTGCTTTTTGTACATAGGCTTAAGAATGCTTCATGCTTGAGGTGCAAAAGTAAGACAGCAGCAGCTGTATAACTTCTTATATTTTGTGGAGAAGGTATGTCCTGGTTCCCAGATTTAGAAACCTGGCAAAGAGTAGGGACCAAAGATTATTATGATGCCCATGGACCAAGCCAGGTCCCAGCAGATACTTTTAGTTTATGGATTCTAATTAAAGATAGTTTAGATCCTAGGCATGAAAGAGATAAAGTTCAATCAGAAAAA
Organism: Orientallactaga sibirica; assembly: GCA_036365145.1. Lineage (NCBI taxonomy): Eukaryota > Metazoa > Chordata > Mammalia > Rodentia > Dipodidae > Orientallactaga > Orientallactaga sibirica. The sequence continues at coordinate 4,434,980 of JAEOAD010002279.1, read as the reverse complement.
TCAGCCAATAAAGCAGAACCGCGGCTTTTCAGTGCTGAGGAAGAAAGTGAAATTAAACCTTCTGCTCCGCCTGCAGAGCAGGAACATGGCTTAAACAATGTTTAAAGATGATTTTTCTGAGCCCTTGGATCCAAGAGCTACAGAGGAATTAGAGGAGGAAGCTACAAACTATCAAAAGGAGGACTTTCCACCTCTTCTTGCTTTTATGAAGCCTGAGGGTGAACAAAAAAGGGAAATGTTCCAAGGCATGGTGGAATCTGTCTTTGCAAGTACAGCAACTTTATGCAAGACATATTCAGGGAAGTCCAGCACCCATTATCTTAGCAGAGTTAGATCCTCCACGATTAGTGGAGAAGCCACCTGTATTGCAGTAGCGCAAAGACCTGGGGGCAAACCTTATCCTTTGTCCTTGAGCAACCCTCTTTGTCACCCTTACAGGCTGCTATCTCTGAAGCAGCTCCGAGGGGAGAGAATACGCCAGGTTTTCAGTTATGTCCTGTAACTGAACAAGATGATGGTCAAGGGAATAGAGTGAGAGGACATACTCCTTATTCCTTTTAAATAGTTAAAAGAATTGAAAGCAGCTTGTGCACAGTATGGCCCTACTGCTCCTTTCACGCAAGCTATGTTAGAGTCGTCTTTTTTTAAAAAAACTTTAAAAAACTTTTATCTTATTTTTTTGGAGAGACAGAGAAAGAAAGAGAGTGAGAGGGGGGAGAGAGAGAGAGGGAGGAAGACAGAGATGGGCGCGCGGGCAGTGTCTCAGCTGCTGTGAACGAAATGCAGATGTGCGCGCCCCCTTGTGGCCAAGTGTGGCATTGCGCTGTTGCATCACTTTGCATCTGGCTAAACGTGGGACCTGGAGATTGGAACCAGTGTTCTTAAGAGTTAGGTGGTAGGCGCCTTAACCCCTAAGCCATCTCTCCAGCCTGAGTCATTGTCTTTTGAGGTGCTTCCTCCAGGAGACTGGAAACAAATAGCAAAAGCATGCTTATCAGGAGGAGATTGTTTGCTTTGGAAAACAGAATATGTAGAGCTCTGTCAGGCCACTGCAGAAATAAATAGGGGATACCTATTAGTTTTGACATGCTCACAGGAGGACAGTATCAAGAAACAGGGCAGCAATTAAACTTTGATCTTGTTGTTTATGTTCAAATTAATGCTGCTGCTAGGAGGGCTTGGTATAAACTACCATGTACCAGGAGAAGGACTGAAGACTTGTCAAAAATTAGACAAGGGCCTGATGAATTATATCAGGCCTTTGTAGATAAGATTATTACATGCTGCAAGTAGATTGCTGGGAGATTCAGAATCAGGACTTATACTTGTAAAACAATTGGCATATGAGAATGCTAATTCTGCTTGTCAAGCAGCTTTGAGACCATTTAGGAAGAAGGGAAATTTGGCTGATTATATTAGACTTTGTTCAGATATAGGACCCTCCTATACTCAGGGTGAGGCCTTGGCAGCAGGACTGCAAGCAAAGTCAGTTAAAGAAGTGCTCTTTCAGCAGTGAAAATTTCCTAAAGGAAGAGCTTCTGGTCCTCCAGGAAGCTGTTTTAGGTGTGGACAAATGGGACATCATATGAAGCAGTGTCCTAATAAACAGAAGGCTGCTGCTTCCGAGGGAGCCAGGGTTGTGTCCAAGATGCAAGAGAGGCAAACAAATGTAAATCAAGGCAGAATGCCATGGGAAATCCTCTCCCCCAGGGAAACTGGGGGAGGGGCAAGCCACAGGCCCCAAAACAATGTTATGCGGCACTACAGAGCTTTGTTCCTCAACAAGGAAATCCATTCAGGACCTCTTCAGCGCAACCCCAAGCAGCGCAGGATTGGACCTCAGTTCCTCCACCTATGCAGTATTGACTCCAGAAATGGGCATGCAAGCCCTCCCTACAGGAGTTTATGGTCCTCTGCCAAGAGAGACTGTGGGATTATTATTAGGAAGAAGTAGCTCGACCATGAAAGGAATTTTAGTAGCTCCTGAAGTAATAGATGCAGATTTTGAGGGAGAGATCAAAATTATGACTTATTCTCCTGGAGGAATATCAGTAATTAAATAAAGGACAAAGATTGGCACAATTGATATTACTCCCCCAAGCACAAACTAAGAATGCTATTAAAAAAGCCAAAAGAGGTGATGCAGGTTTTGGCTCTTCAGATGCTTATTGGATACAGGCCACTGGATCTCAAAGGCAAGAATTCACTTTATATATTAATGGAAGGAAGTTTCAAGGTTTGCTAGATACAGGGGCCGATGATTCTGTGCTTACTGCTGGTCAGTGGCCTCCTAATTGACCTGAACAGTTCTCTGTGACTCAGTTTCAGGGAACAGGGCAAACTCAAAGTCCTGAACAAAGTAGTGATGAATTAAAGTGGAGAGACGAAGGACATGAAGGAAGTTTTAAACCTTATTTTGTTTCTGGTTTGCCTGTTAATTTATGGGGAAGAGATGTCATGGGCTGTATAAGAGTTTAGCTTTACAGCCCTAATGATGCACTTACTAATCAGATGTTAAACTAGGGACTTCTACCAAGTCAAGGCTTAGGGAAAAAATGGTCAGGGACAGATAGAACCTATATCCCCAATACCTAAGCTTCCAAGGACAGGCTTGGGATATTTTTTAGAGGGGGTCATTGAACAGCCTGTACTCCGTGTAGATCCCATAACTTGGAAAAGTGAGGACCCTGTGTTGGTGGATCCGCAGCCTCTTACTGCTGAAAAAATTCAGGCCACAGAGCAGTTAGTACAGGAACAGCTCGAGAGTGGTCATATCACTCCTTCAAATTCTCCTTGGAATTCTCCAATTTTTGTGATAAAAAAAGAAGTCAGGAAAATGGAGATTATTGCAAGATCTTACAAAGATAAATTAGTCAATGGAATTGATGGGAACCTTACAACCAGGATTGCCTATTCCTTCTGCTATTCCTCAGGATACATATAAAATTGTACTGGATTTAAAAGATTGTTTTTATACTATTCTTCTTGCTCCTCAGGACTGTAAGAGGTTTGCTTTTAGTATACCATCTGTAAATTTTAAGGAACCTATGAAAAGGTATCATTGGAAAGTTTTGCCTCAAGGTATGGCTCACAGCCCCACCTTGTGTCAAAAATGTGTAGCTCAGGCTGTAGCGAAAACCAGACAGGCTTTTCTCAAGTGTATATAATTCATTATATGGATGTGATCCTCTTGGCACATAAACAGGAGGGATTACTAGTAGCAGCTTATGCTCATTTACAACATCTCTGAAGGAACAAGGTTTAGTTATAGTCCCGGAAAAGGTACAAACTGAGCCTCCTTATTCTTATTTAGGCCATAAATTGTATCCAAAAACTATTCTCCCACAAAAAGTACAAATTAGGAAAGATGGGTTGCAAACTTTGAATGATTTCCAAAAGCTATTGGGAGATATTAATTGGCTTAGACCGCATTTGAAGATTGCTACAGGTGAGTTAAAACCTCTTTTTGATCTTTTAAAAGGTGATTCAGCCGGTTGTGGTGGCGCACGCCGGTAGGATATTGCTGAAGAGGCGGAGGCAGGAGGATCAGGAGTTCGAGGCCAGCCTGGGCTACACATTTGCCGGGCGTGGTGGTGCACACCTTTAATCCCAGCACTCGGGAGGCAGAGGTAGGAGGATCGCCGAGAGTTCGAGGCCACCCTGAGACTACATAGTTAATTCCAGGTCAGCCTGGACCAGAGTGAGACCCTACCTTGCAAAACCAAAAAAAAAAAAAAAAAAGGTGATTCAGACCCAAAATCAGGGAGAAAATTGACTGTAGAAGCCAGAGAAGGGTTATCTTTAGTGGAGCATGCAGTCGAAAATCAATGAATCCAATATGTACATTCCTCTCAGGGATGGGCTGCATAGATTCTGGCTACTAGCCATACTCCAACCTCAGTCTGGTGGCAAAAAGGACCTTTATTGTGGCCACCTTTGCCTGTGTCTCCTGCTAGAGTATTAGCCCCTTATTATGAAGCTGTAGCTTGTTTAATTCAAATGGCTCGATTAGAATCTAGACAATACTTTGGGAAGGAACCAGCTCTCCTAGGGGTTCCATTTACAAAGCAGCAAGGTGACTGGCTATTTCAAAATCTGGACTCCTGAGCTAGAGCTTTTGCACATTATCCTGGTATTATAATCATCAGCCTAAAGATAAATTATTACAATTTGCAAATTCTCACGCTTTTATTTTTCCACGAACTGTAAAGCAAGAACCTATGGAAGGTGCCTCAGTAGTACTTACTGATGGATCCTCTAATGGTAAAGCAGCTTCTGTGTTTCAGGAGTGATCTTATTCATTTTGGACTCCTCCTGCATCAGCTCACAAATAGTAGAACTTAGAGCTGTAGCTACTGTATTTCAAGTTTTAGCTTCTATTCCTTTTCATTTGTATACTGACAGCCATTATATTGCTAGAGCTCTACAAGTGCTTGAAACCATGCCTTATACTGAAACTGCCAAGACCCAAGTTCAAGAATTGTTTCGTCAAATACAAAGCTGCATGCATGCTCGCTCTTGTTTTGTAGGTCATATACGAGCTCATTCAGGACTTCCAGGTCCTTTAGCACTGGGTAATGACATGGCAGATAAGGTTACACAGATCACCGATCATCTCAATTAGCATTAGCACAAAGATCTCATAATTTGCATCATCAAAACAGCCAAAGCTTAAGGAAACAATTTCAAATCACCAGAGAGGCTGCTAGACAAACTGTGCGACAGTGTAGTCCCTGTCCTGAATAGCACTCAATCCCACAATATGGGGTAAGCTCCAGAGGATTGAAACCAAATCATTTGTGGCAGATGAGTGTAACTCATATTCCTGAATTTGGAACATTAAGATATCTGCATGTGTCCACTGATACTTATTCAGGATTTTTGATGGCTACAGCACAGACTGGAGAAGCTACTAAGCATGTTACAGCACACTGCATTAAACGTTTTGCTGTAGCAGGTACCATCGATTATAAAACCAGATATCGGTACAGGTTACACTAGTCAATCTTTTCAGCCCTTTTGTGCCCAACTGATAAGAATCAATTACAAAAAAAATATAAAAAAGGGGGAGTTATATTGGTCACCACAGAATGCTTTAAATCATGTACTCTTTTCAATTTCAAATTTTTGAAATGTGGATGCATTTGGTCACTCTTCAGCAGATAGGTTATGGCATCCCAGAATATTAGATACCTATGGTCAGGCTAAATGGAAGGACCCCATTGATGGGCAATGGCATAGTCCCGACCCAGTGTTAATATGGGGACGAGGGCATGTTTTTTTTCCCTCAGGATGCTGACAATGCCAGGTGGCTGCCAGAGAGGTTGGTCCGGTTCATGGGGACTAAACATAAAATGATGCCTCTGCTATCAATGATGTGGACTCAACTCCTGATGATCCGCAGTGAGCCATACTGGGCTTATGTACCTGATCCAGCAATCTTACATCCTGTGACTTGGGAAGATACAGAAATTATTGCAATGGTGAATGATACTCATCAGTTAGGTCTGCCTTCTGCTAGAGGAATGCAAGCCTATCAAAAATCAGGATTTAATTATTCTGGATAGGGGACTGGATTACCTATATGTTTTGCCAAAAATTCAGTTGCTGGATGATTAGAAATCAAGGCATGTAATATAATAGTATACAAACAGATATCTTATGAACTGGTCAGGAAATCCTGGTCAAAGCTCTGGTTTGGAGTGGACAAATGAGTGGGTGGCAGGAATGTCTTCAGGACTTTGGTGGCTGGACAGTGGATATTGACAGACTTACATTTGGAAGCTCGCTGCTGCAATGGTCGAAGTAAAGGCCTCTTCATCTAAAAATGGTAGCTCAAAACCTTTGCTAAAAGGTGCTGTGTCAGCCTGTGTCTCCCCACCTCATGTACTGTAGGTAGGATCTTTCCATATTTCTGGGCAGAATGTTATGTTTAATGTGAGTTGTCATAATTGTACACTTACTAATTGTATTGCTAAGGTTCCTAAAGGGACCCAGGTTATGATACTTAAACAACCCTCATTTGTTGTGATTCCTGTTAATATCATGAAACCTCGGTATGCTGATCGAGGCTTGCAAACACTTCCAGAAATGGAACATGCATTAAGTAGACCAAAAAGGATGGTAGGATTAATTATTGCAGGAATTCTAGCTTTTATTACGCTTCTGGCTACTGCCACTACTGCTGCTGTTGCTTTAGCACAAGAGGTACAGACTGCACATTTTGTCAATGGACTATCAAAAAATGTCTCTGTTACTTTGGGAACTCAAGAAGACATAGATAGTAAATTAGAACAGAAAACAGATGCTTTATGATGTGGTTACACATTTGGGTGAAGAAATACAAGGGCTGAAATTTAGAGGACATTTAGAATGCCATGAAGACTATCAATGGATCTGTGTTACATCCAAAAAATATAAGAACAGTCAGTATCATTGGGAAAAGATAAAAATGCATTTACAAGGAATATGGCATAATGCAAATATATCTCTAGATTTGATTCAATTGCATGAAGAAATTCTAATGCTAAAAAACATGGAGGTTAATTTTGATGCAGCTAAGACAGCAAATGATATCTTGGAACAATTAAGAGCTTCCCTACCTTCATGGCCGTCATGGTCTTCATTTACTTCCTGGATAGGAAGTATCGCAGCTTTGGGTATCTGTATCGTACGTGGTGTCTGCTTACTCCCACCAATAATTAGTCATGTCATCAGCTCGCTTTGGGACGTTAAAGCTGAGGTACATAATGTCCGGCTCCAGACCTTACCATAAAGAGGATGTTCTCCCCTGCAGAAGCTGGTAGTCAAAGACGGGTAAGATGCTCTCGGGTTAGGTCAACCAAAGACAGGGCATGAATGATGACATTCATGTGCCAGTGACGGGTAAGGCCTAAATATCGTAGAGAACAACCTAAGATAGACACAGTCTTTCTGCACCATTGCCTAGAAGGGCACGGTTTGTTAAAAAATAAAAAAGGGGTAACTGTCAGAGCCATTTGATCTTGACTTAACTTGTTTGACAATGGGCTAATGACAAGCAGGATGTTTTATGGAGCAGAGATCAGTTACCTGCTGAGAACATGGAAATTGAGGAGGAACTGTTATTTGATCTAAAGGCAAAGATTTAACTGTTTTATGATGCAGTTTTTCTGAGAAATCCTGTATTTACCATTTGTTCTGTTTGCATCCTCCTGCTCTGAGAAAAAGTACAAAAAGGCTGAGCTAAATAAAGTTGGGCTTCGGTATTGATCATTGAGTTTTTTTTTTTTTTTTTTTGGTTTTGCAAGGTAGGGTCTCACTCTGGTCCAGGCTGACCTGGAATTAACTATGTAGTCTCAGGGTGGCCTCGAACTCTCGGCGATCCTCCTACCTCTGCCTCCCGAGTGCTGGGATTAAAGGCGTGCGCCACCACACCTGGCCTCGTTGAGTTTTTTTTTAAAGTAACTTGTTACCATTCTCTTTCTCTCTTTTCCCTCTCTCTCTGCCTTTCTCTTTCTCTCAAATTAAATAAGATGTATTTTTAAAAAGGGACAAACACGATAGGATGAAAAATTCCTCAATTTTAATTATTGAAAAAATAAGCGTGTGATGGTACATGCCTGTAATCTCAACACTTGGATGCAGGGGGAGCAGGGATTTAAATCCAGTCTGGACAACATAAGAACCTGTGTCTGTGTCTCTGTCTCTCTCTCTCTCTCTCACATATTCACATGTTCCTTGCAATGAAACTATACCACTAGAGTTTTGTCCTGAAAAGGTTTTCTTGAAGGATTAAAATTAAAAGTAGTAGAAGAGTCCTTCGGATATATGCCTAGGAGTGCTATAGCAAGGGTCAGGGTCCATTGTGGAAGAGGGGGTGGAAAGAATGTAAGAGCCAAAGGAAGGGTAGGACTCCCTACAATGCAACTGTTCAGACAGAAATTGGACTCGATATCCATGACCTTGCAGGGCTTAGCAATACCTTCACAAGACCCTCATAATAGGAGAAAAAGATGACATCAAATTAAAAGAGAGACTAATGGAGAGAGGTTATGACAGAGAATGGAGTTCTGAAGGGGAATGGGGGAGCGGAGGGAAATAAGGTTTATTGTCTGTAAGTATAGAAGTTGTCAATAAAAAAAATTTGTTTTAAAGTAACTTGAAATTAAAATGCTTGAAAGATATTAGCCAATGCTTTCCTGGCATTAGTGGTGCTGACAAAAGATGTCTTTTTTCAAAATAACTTTTTTAGAGAGAGTATTGGTGTGCCAGGGCCTCAGACACTGAAATCGAACTCCAGATGCATGTGCCACCTAATGGGCATGTGCAAACTTGTACTTGCCTCACCTCTGTGCATCTGGCTTAACTGGGATCTGGAGAGTCAAACATGGGTCCTTGGGCTTCACAGGCAAGTACCTTAACTGCTAAGCCATCTCTCCAGCCCAAAAGATGTCTTATTCTGATGCTTCTGAGATGTATGTAATTGGCATGTTCCCTCTCACAGCATTGCTTCTTTGCTTTGTACTTTATTTTTTATCTTTTTAATTTAATTATATTACATATGGACATAGTTGGTATGTAAACAACACATGTTGCTACCATGCTTTCCCTCCTCTCTGCTCCTTTTCTAAAGAGGCCTTCCTCGTTGGGAATGCAGGTCAATTTCATGGGGATTGAGTCATGCATTACGGGGGAGGCAATTTCTCTGCCCAAAATGTCCCAACTTGTGACCCTAACAATCTTTCCGCCCCCCTTTTCCACAAAATTCCCTGAGCCATGTTGGGTACATTTTAAGTAGGTAGGTTTTGCAGGCAAGCTCCTTAGCCACTGAGCCATCTCTCCAGCCCCTCAATTTTTCCTTTTTCTTTTTAGTTTTTTGAGGTAGGGTCTCATTGTAGCCCAGGCTGACCTGGAATTCACTCAGTATTCTCAGGATGGCCTCGAACTCACGGCGATCCTCCTACCTCTGCCTCCCGAGTGCTGGGATTAAAGGCATGCACCACCACACCTGGCTTCATTTAATTTTTTTGATGATAGTCATTCTGAAAGAGTGAAATGGAATCACAGAATGATTTTACTTTGCATTTCCCTCATAAAGAAAGATGTTGAACATTTTTTTTTTTTTTGGAGAGTGACAGAGGGAGAGGAAGAGAGATAGAGATGGGTGCGCCAGCAGTGTCTCAGCTGCTGAGAACGAAAAGCAGATGCGTGTGCCCCCTTGTGGTCAAGTGCGGCATTGCGCCCTTGCATCACTGCATCTGGCTAAACGTGGGACCTGGAGATCAGAACCACTGGAGATTGGAACCAGTGTTCTTAGGCTTAGGAGGCAGGTGCTTTAACCACTAAGCCATCTCTCCAGCCCCGATGTTGAACATTTTTTTCAGGTATTTTAGGGGCATTTGTATTTCTTCATTTGAGAGCTCTCTGTTTAGTTCCATGGCCCATTACTTGGTTGAGTTGTTCAGTTATTGCCCAGGTTTTAAAATTCCTTATGTATAAGGTCTTGATGCTGTCAGATGTATACCTGGCAAAGATCTTTTCCCATTCTGTAAGTCGTCTCTTGACTTGATTGACGGTTTCCTTTGCTGTACAATAAACGTTTTATTTTCACGAGGTTCCATATTGTCTGCCTTATTTCCTGGACTGCAGGGATCCTATTCAGAAAGCCCTTCCCTGTGCCTAGATAGCTAAGTGTTCTGCCTACTTTTTCATCTACTTATCAGGGTTTAGGATCCTACATTAAGGTTACTGGTCCATTTGGGGTTGATTTTTGTGCATGGTGAAGATAAAAGTCTAGAGTCATACTTCTATATGCAGATATACAGTTTTCCAGAACCACTTGTTGAAAATGCTGTCATTTCTCTAATGTATATTTTTGGTATCTTTGTTGTCATTGAAAAACACTGCACCGGGCTGGAGAGATGGCTTAGCGGTTCAGGCGCATGCCTGTGAAGCCTAAGGACCCCGGTTCAATTCTCCAGGTCCCATGTAAGCCAGATGCACATGGTGGTGCATGCGTCTGGAGCATTTGCAGTGGCTAGAGGCCCTGGGGTGCCCATTCTCACTCCTTCTCTCTCTGTCTCTTCCCTTCTCTCTGTCTCTAATAAATAAATAAAAAGAAGAGAGAAAAAAGTGTATTTTTGAAAAAAACGAAACAAAACACTGCACCTACATTAAAGATTCTACAAGGTTGACTCACTGATTGTAGAGAGTTAACATGTTATAGGTTGGGAATCAAAATTACCTTGGGGTATCTTATCACTCTAAGTAGCCATTCATTACCCACAGAACATTATTGGGATGATTAGGTAAATCTTTTAAGGGATATACAAACCCATCCCTATCTTCTACTCTATCTGACAGGGAGGCCAGCTCTCTTGGCATATAGACACAAATTACGCATATGATTTTAAAACCATATGTATGGCGAGGCTGGGGAGATGGCTCACTGCTTTGAGGCACTTGCTTGCAAAGCCTGGTGGCCTAGGTTCAATTTCCCAGCACCCACATAAACCAGATACAAAGTGGTACAGTGCCTGGAATTCATTTGTAGAAGCAAGAGATCCTGGAGTACAGCCTGCTCCAACACACACACACACACACACACACACACACACACACACACACACACACAAATAAATAAAAATAAGAAAAAATAAAGCCAGGTGTGATGGCGCACGCTTTTAATCCCAGCACTCAGAAGGCAGAGGTAGGAGGATCAGTGTGAGTTCAAGACCACCCTGAGACTGCACAGTGAATTTCAGGTCAGCCTGGACTAGAGTGAAACCCTACCTTGGAAAACCAAAAAAAAAAAAAAAAAGTTCTGCTGTCTTCCCCATAACTGATCGATAGCCCCACTATGAACCATCCACAACCCACAAGGGATAACTGGCATCCCCAATGAGGAGGGTCCCTTCAGACGGGGGCGGACAGGGAGGAGGCTAAGGATGGTACCAACATGTGCTGTTTACATACTGAGTATGTACATAACTAATAAAGAAAAAAATTCCAAAAAAAAAAATCCTCAGGCTGTACAACTCATTCCTGTTTGTAGCGATGGGAGGTACAATCTTCTATAGGACTAAGGGAACTTACCACCTCCCGAGTTCATCTCTCTCATCTTTCTTTGTCTTAATCCTCACTCCCCCCTCAGGTACTGTCCGAATCTGCCAGAGGCAGCAGGGCAAGGCTCTGGACTTATTCCCCCGCACTGCCAAAGGATCAGTGAGTAAATATGAAGTGTAAACATTAGGAGTGTAGAAGAGGGTCACCAGTGTGCTCACACTGGCAACATGTGAGTTTTGCAGACATCGACCAGCTCTGCTGACCTTAGACAAAGGATCAGTGAGTAAATATGAAGTGTAAACATTAGGAGTTTGGAAGAGGGTCACTAGTGTGCTCACACTGGCAACGCATGAGTTCTGCAGAGTCGACCAGCTCTGCTGACCTTAGACAGGCCGTCTGTATGTAGTTAGATAGTCTCACCTGTACCTGGAAAAGTTGTCAACCTTCTCTGCTAATCTACATAGGGCACTATCTGTTCCTCCAAGCTCAGGTCAAGAACCCCATTATCTGAAAGCCTTATCTAAGAAGCTGGGCTGGAACTCTCCTGTGCCTCCAAAGTGCCGTAGAGAAACAGAAAGGAAGAAATGAGGGAAATGAAAACAATCTGACACATCATCAGCGTGCTGTGAAAGGTGAAGGTGGCCTGGCCTGCTGGTGCGCGCCTTTAGTCCCAGCACTCAGGAGGCAGACTTAGGAGGAGGTCATTTCAGCTGGATTTGATGTCAGCAGACATGATCCTATATTTAGTTATGTAAATAACTTTCTTTTCTTGAAAGCTAAGTTTAATCAGAAAATTACAGCCTTTTCCCAAAACAAAAATCCTTTACCTTAGCAATGATGTTTCTTGAGCCAGTTTTAAAAAGTTATTTTGAGGCTGGAGAGATGGTTTAACAGTTAAGGTGCCTGCCTGCGAAGCCTAAGAATGCCTGTTCAATTCTCCAGGTCCCATGTTTAGCCAGACTCAAAAGTGACACAGGCTTGCAATGTCACACGCTTCTGGACTTTGCTCACAGCGGCTGAGAGGCCACTGGTGTGCCCATTCTCTTTCTCTCAAATTAAAAGAAAAAAAAAGCCGGGCATGGTGGCACACGCCTTTAATCCCAGCACTCGGGAGGCAGAGGTAGGAGGATCACGGTGAGTTTGAGGCCAGCCTGAGACTACATAGTGAATTCCAGGTCAGCCTGGGCTAGAGTGAGACCCTACCCCGAAAAACCAAAAAAATTTTTTAAAAAATATTTATTTACTTATTTGAAAGAGAGAAAGAGAGAGAGAATGGGGCCTCCAGCCTCTGCAAATGAATTCCAGACACATGTGCCACCTTATGCAACTGGGTGGCTTGAACTCCCGGTGATCCTACCTCTGCCTCCTGAGCACTGGGATTAAGGGTGTGCGCCACCACACCTGCTTCCAGCTAAGTTTTAATACTAAGTCACAAGCTCTGTGGTTATCTACCAGAACAAAACAATTTAGAAAAGACTGATCTTATAGCTTCTAAAGCGACCATCACTTTTTAGTATTTACAGCAATAAGTTCACATTAAGTGGTTCTGTGAAGTCTTCTCTCTCATATACCATCTCAGAAAATGTTCTCTTCAGTCTCAGGGAACCAGGGACAGGCAATTTGCTCAAGTCAGTGAACATATGGGTCAACGCAAAAAACTGGGAATAGGACTTTTTTGTTTGCCAACGTGTATTTCTCCTATGTACCAACTCCACCCACAGTAAACCCATCAACCCTCTCTGCGTAGTCAACAGAGGCCTTGCTTCCCCAGCTAAACAAACAAGCAGCTTAAGTGGGTTTCCGTGACTGAGTCTTCAGTGGCCCAGGGTTACTCACTCACCTCCGGGGGAACATACTGCTCCACAGCGGTGGCAACAGCCGCACAACAGATCCAGAGCAAGACCATCACAGACAGGACCAGAGTCACGGTCAAAATCCAGCCCGAGTTACTAGAAAGAAATTGAATAATCAGTCACGTGAAAACTTCCTAACAAAGTGGAGAATCATAACTACGTCAAAAATCAGCCATATGGACTTAACCTGAGTAATACAGCCAAAACGTTGTCAACTAACTTTAAAATTATCTAAATAACATACTTGAGAGAGAAACAGACAGGCAGAGAGAGAGAGAGAATTGGGGCTCCAGGGCCTCAGGCACTGCAAACTCCAGATGCTTGCACCACCATGTGCATCTATCTGGCTTACGTGGGACCTGGGGAGTTGAACCTGGGTCCTTAGGCTTCGCAGGTATAAGCCTTAACAGCTAAGCCATCTCTCCAACTTTGGCTATAAATATTTTTTTGTGGGTTTTTCAAAGTAGGGTTTTACTCACTATGTAGTCTCAGGGTGGCCTCAAACTCACAGCGATTCTCCTACCTCTGCTTCCCGAGTGCTGGAATTAAAGGCATATGCCACCATGCCCAGCTCCTGCACTCTCTCTCCCTCTCCCTGTATTTTTTTTTTAGTTTTTCTAAGTAGGGTCTCACTCTAGCCCAGGCTGACCTGGAATTCACTATGTAGTCTCAGGGTGGCCTTGAATTCATGGCGATCCTCCTACCTCTGCCTCCTGAGTGCTGGGATTAAAGGTGTGCGCCACCACGCCTGATTTCTATTAACTATTTTTAATTAAAGTGCATTCATTCCTCTAGGACTAAGGAATTTGCTTCCACACGAAGGATATATGTGACATCTGGCTCACAACAGCCACCCATCACCTCGTCTGGTATCTGATACAGCAGGTAACAAGTGGGCATGGCCCGCTGTCTTTTCCCTTTTCCTTATCTTTTGTGGAGGGAAGAGAAGGGAAGGAAGGGCTTCCATCAAAACTCCCTGGAGGGAGGAAAGCATGGGGACACGCTCACGAGGCTAAACAGTCTTTTCTGGAAGGGTATAAGTACCCATTACTTCCAGTTCTCTACTGTCGTCCTCTCTTTAAGAGTCCCTGGCACAGAACTGACATTGCTTAGGGTAGAATACACAGCGCTCCTTCATCTGTAGTCCTTACCTAGCTCCTGGAACTGGTTACCAGTCCAAGCAGATAAAAATCCTTACTGCAAACCATTTAAACTTTTTTTTTTTTTGGTTTGTTTGTTTTTTGGAGGTAGGGTCTCACTCTAGCCCAGACTGACCTGGAATTCACTATGTAGTTTCAGGGTGGCCTCACAGCGATCCTCCTACCTCTGCCTCCTGAGTGCTGGGATTAAATGTGTGCGCCACCATGCCCAGCTTTTTGGAAAAGCATATTTTCAACATAAAACAAAGAACTGCACTGTGAGAAAAGCTATTTTGTTTTACTGAAGTGACCAAGGAAAAGGAAGAGAGGATGGACTAGAAGGACAGTTACCATGAGGTAAGAGTATATTCAGGTGTCACAATAGGGTGACTATAGTTAACAATAATGTGCACACACCACTTTGTGGATCTGGCTTTTCAGGGTACTGGGGAATCGAACGTGGACCATTAGGCTCAGGCAGCCAAGTGCCTTAACTGCTGAGACATTGCCCCAGTCCCAAGAAGAGATTTTGAAAGTTTCACCAAAGAAATGACATGAATATCTGAAGTGATGGGTGTGCTCATTATTCTGTCTGATCACTATACAATGTGTACACGTGTAAAGAGATGATATGAATATCCGAAGCAATGGATGTGCTCAGTATTCTGTCTGATCACTATACAATGTGTGCACGGTAAGAGATGATATGAATATCTGAAGCGATGGTGTGCTCATTATTCTGTCTGATCACTATACAATGTGTATACGTGTAAAGAGATGATATGAATATCTGAAGTGATGGTTTGCTCATTATTCTGTCTGATCACTATACAATGTGTACCTGTGTAAAGAGATGACATGAATATCTGAAGCAATGGGTGTGCTCGGTATTCTGTCTGATCACTACACACTGTGGACATGTGTAAAGCATCACATTTGTACAAGTATGCATCAATTTAAAAGGTAGTATGCTTATTCTTATTGCCTTTCAAACAAACTAAACTATTCACAAGTAAAAGTTTGTAAAAAAAAAAATGAAAAGGTAGGTTTCTTTTTTAAGGTTTTGAACTGCCAATTCAAAAAACAGAAGTGGTTTTATCTTTTATATGCATATGAAAGAGAACTACATACAGGGAGAGGCATCTTAAAAAGCCATCACTTTCTTCATCTTCAAGATAGCTCCTGTGTGCTTGTGAACTTCTCATTTGAAGATCTGCTAAGATAATAAGGCACAAGTTTATGACATCTTACATCCTAAATCCTACTTACATACATTTGATTCTAGATGTAGATGCACTCTACAGCTGTTTGTTCTTTTAAGTATAATCTGACACCTTTTATAACCTATAAGAATTCCTTTGGCACATGAAAAAATAAATTTATCTGGGTGTAATGTCACATGCCTTTAATACCAGCACTCAAGGGGCAGAGGTTGGAGGTGAGTGTGTGGCCAGCCTGGGACTACAGAGTGAGTGCCAGGTCAGCCAGAGCTACAGTGAGACTCTACCTCAAAAAAAACAAACAACAAAAACACACATACCTAAATTTATGACGTTCCAGGTTTTTTTTTTTCTTCCCCAAGGTAGGGTTCTACTCTAGCTCAGGCTGACCCAAGAAGTCACTATGTAGTCTCAGGATGGACTCAAACTCTTGGTGATCCTCCTAACTCTGCCTCCTGAGTGCTGGGATTAAAGGTGTGCGCCACCACGCCTGCCAAAGGATCCTGGTTCGACTCTCCAGGAACCACGTAAACCAGATGCACAAGGGGGCGCATGCATCTGGAGTTCATTTGCAGTGACTGGAGGCCCTGGCACACCCATTCTCTCCCTCTCTCTCTGCCTCTTTCCCTCTCTCAAATAAATAAAAAAATATATTTTTTTAACCCTGAAATAAAATAAAATAAGGTGGTCTGTGGTTCCTGAATGAAAACGGTGGCTGGTGGGGTCTGGACAACGTCTGCTGTCACAGTCACGTCTGCCATCAGAAGACTGAAGGAACTGAAGGGCCAGTAGAAGCCCTATCCTCTGAGACATCCTTAGCCTGCAATAAATGGGCTAATTTATGAAACAAAAAATAATAAAACAAGGTTGTTACCGGGCGTGGTGGCGCATGCCTTTAATCCCAGCACTTGGGAGGCAGAGGTAGAAGAATCGCCGAAAGTTCAAGGCCACCCTGAGACTACATAGTTAATTCCAGGTCAGCCTAGACCAGAGTGAGACCCTACCTTGCAAAACCAAAAAAAAAACAAGGTTGTTAAGGTTAGTAAATTTGAAAAGGTAATCTCTTTTATCCATTTTCCTTCCTTCCTCTTTCTTTCCTCTTCTTTTTCTTTCTTTCCTCCCTCCCTCCCTTCTTTCTCTTTCTTTCTTTCTTATTTATTTATTTTTCAAAATATGGTCTCACTCTAGCCCAGGCTAACCTCGAATTCACAGTGATCCTCCTACCTCTGCCTCCCGAGTGCTGCGATCAAAGGCGTGTGCCACCACGCCCAGCTTCTTTTGGCATGTGTGTGTGTCAGAAGTCAAGGGCCAGTGGACAACGTCAGGTGTCTTCCTATGTCACTTACTTTCTCTTTTTAAATTTGCTGGGTGTGGTGCTGAAGGCCTTCAATGCCGGCACTCAGAAGGCAGAGGTAGGAGGATTGTCGTGAGTTTGAGGTCAGCCTGAGACTACATAGTTAGTTCCAGACCACATTGGGCTAGAGCAAGACCCTACCTTGAAAAACAAAAAAAAAATTTTTATTTGTTTCAGAGAGAAAGAAAGTGTGCGTGTGTGAGAGTATGGATATACCGGGGCCTCTCGTTACTGGACATGAACTCCACAGACAGGTACCACATTGTTTGCCTGGCTTTATGGGGGTACTAAGAAACTGAACTGCAGGCTTTGCAGGGCCTTTAATGGCTGCACATGCCTCCCCGGCCCCCATGTCACTTTCCACATTATTCTTTGAGAAAGGCTCTCTTGCTGACCCCAGAGCTCACTGATCTTCTAGCTAGGCAGCAAGCTCCAGGAGTCCTCCTGGTCTGCTGCCCCACAGCCAGGATTAGAGGCAGGCACCACACATCTGGCACTTTTACGTGGGCACGGGGACCACAGCTTATGTCCTCACATTTGTGTGGTGGCATTTTCCTTGTCTACTGGAGCCATCTATCTCCTCAGCACTAGCTTGATAGTTTGCGCACCTGGGAGTTACAATTCACATGTGGTACAGAAATAAAAATAGAACTTGTGCTTTTGGGGCAGTTTCACTAGTCAGTTAGTTAGGAAAAAAACATTATCTTATTAGTTCAGATTTACAACATGCTTTGAAATAAACTGTTTTCAGAACAGTGCAATATGGAACTTGCTAGAAATGCAAAATTACTTCTAAGATCTAGTCAATTAGAAATCTGGGAGGCAGGCAACCAACTCCATCCACTACAACCAGATTGACTGCTGACGTTTTTATCCAAGCATTTGACAGAAAACTTACAGGACATTTTGCTTAAAGATGATTCTCTCAAATTTGTAGGCTCCTGCTCCAACTGTGGTGCGTACTGCGTATCTGGCTTAGACTGAAATGGTATGAAAGCAGTTAAGTCATTTTGTTTCCCGAGGCAGGGTCTTGCTCTAGCCCAAGCTGATCTGGAATTCACCATGTAGTCTCAAGGTGCTGTGAACTCATGGGGATCCTCCTACCTCTACCTCCTGAGTGCTGGGATTAAAGGCCTGTGCTACCACGTCAGGCTCTCATTTGTATTTCTTACGCTTTTTTTTTTTTTCCTGGTAAAAAGCTCTACATCTCTAAGCCAAGCATGGTGGTAATCCCAGCACTCTGCAGGCACAGATAGGAGGATTGCCATGAGTTTGAGGCCACCCTGAGACTATATAGTGAATTCTAGGTCAGCCTGGACTAGAGTGAAACCCCAACCACCCCCGCCCCCCAAAAAAAGCTCTACATTCTCTATAAACATTTAAATGAAGAAAAAAAATAGAATGGTATAAAAATAAAACACATGAACCATAATACTTTAAAGCTGTATTTCCTCCATATCTTGCAAAGAGACCGATTTTTGGTACTATCAACTATTTAGTGAGTTCAATTTCCTGACATTATAAAAGGGGAAAGATTAAGAGAAAATATTGCATTAAATACTCTATCTTCTAGTTAATCAGAAATAATTCAGCAGACTTTCAAAACCTTCCTATCTCTATTTGTTCTCATCTGAAACATTCCCTTCCTATGTAACTATGAGTGACTCAAACACTCATGCTTTATACCTGTTAAAGGAGATTTCTCTATTGTATTTACACTCATATTGATACAGATTTCAGAGGGAAACAGAAGTAATCTCGTGTGTGATGAGGAAGGGATTGAGGCTCCATCCAGACAGTAACTTAAGCTTCCCTCTAAGGAGCCTCAGGATACAGGTCCTGCTCATAAATATAAACAGAGACTCCTGTGTTTTACTTACTATGGAATTAAGTACAGGGACCCAAGCTTAGGAGCATGCTAAAACCATAGTAGTCATTCACTCACTCACTGGCAGTGATAACTAAGAGGGGTGCCTTTATATCCAAGAAGATGGTGTTATGACACAACCTGCTGACTGGCAAATATGGAGACTTTCCTGAACTAAGAAAGCAACATGGCAGGGTGGTTCATAGGCTTTGTGGCTCAAGTGTCCGGGGTGTAAGCCAAATACTGCTACGTGATGACAGCATGACCTTACACAAAGTAGACGCTCAGCTTCCTCACCAATAGATAGGGATTAAAAAAAAAAAATCTAACAAAAAAATTTCATGAAAGTGTTTGAAAATCTTGGCGTTCCATATCCATAGATTCCATATTCACAAACCATCATGGACTGAAAACATCTGGGAAAAAAATCTGCCCTGAGGGGCTGGAGAGATGGCTTAGCTGTTAAGGCGTTTGCCTGCGAAGCCAAAGGATCCCGGTTCAACTCTCCAGGACCCACGTAAGCCAGATGCACAAAGGGGGTGCATGCAACTGGAGTTTGTCTGCAGTGGCTAGAGGCCCTGGTGTGCCCATTCTCTCCCTCTCTCTCTCTCTCAAATAAAAATTTAAAAAATTAAAAGAAGATTTAAAAATTAAAAAAAAATCTGTACTGAGTATGTACAAGTTATCATTGTTATCAAACAATGCAGTTTACTTACACAGACTTCACTGTGGTAGGTATGTAAGCGACTACCACATTTCTATCTCAACTCAGTTCAGTCAAGTTAGCTACTATAAAACTGAGACTGATTAGCTTACCACTGAATTTTAGATAAGGCTTACAAGGGACAGAAGGTAAGGTAATTACAATGTCCCAACTGCTCTAGGTTGTCACAAAGGCCTAATAAGTAATTAATATTTGACCAAGCTATTTTTAAATGGTTGGATACATGTTCTATTCCAGGACACTCATGTAAGGCATGTATGTTTACTGGCGTTGGTTTTGGGGTGACTATGAGGCACAGTTGTCACCTGGAATATCACTATTTTCCCATCGTCGGCTTGAAGGTAAAAGGTCCAGGACGAGGTTATGAAGCTCTGTGCGGAATCCATCATGTCACTCCAGAAAGACCTCACCAGGGCCAGAGGGAAGAGGAGATGCATTTTTGGCATCAGGGACATGAGCTAAACAAAGGGAAAAAAATTGAAATCATGAAGAAAGACACTGCGTTATTATTTATCTACATGTGTATTTAAGAGAACACAATCAAGATTACTCAAATCTTAAGGGATGGGCTGGGCGTGGTGGCATGCACCTTGAATCCCAGCACTCAGGAGGCAGAGGTAGGAGGATCGCTGTGAGTTTCAGGCCACCCTGAGACGACAGAGTGAATTCCAGGTCAGCCTGGGCTAGGGCGAGACCCTACCTCGAAAAACCACAAAAGGGCCAAAAACAAACAAAAATCTTACCAGGATGGAAGATAAATAATTTAAAGGAATCCAGCATAATCATTAGAATTAAACTCTGGGGTCAATGCAAGTTAATAGAGTAAAGCTTAAAATCCCAAGGGACTTAAAATTTCGGACTAAACACAAAAGGACAAGCTTTTGAGTCAGGTCCCAAAACATGAACAATCTTGAGATCTGACTAAATAAGGAGGGGGGTAGAATGTCCTCTCATGTAAGGTAAGTCGTGCCTTAAGATTAAGAGTAAGGGGCTGGAGAGATGGCTTAGCGGTTAAGGCGCCTGCCTGCTAAGCCTAATAACCCGGTTCCAATCTCCAGGTCCCAAGTTTAGCCAGATGCAAAGTGACACAAGGGCGCAAGGCCGCACTTGACCACAAGGGGGCGCACGCACCTGGATTTCGTTCACAGCAGTGGAGAGGCTGCTGGCACGCCCATCTCTATCTGTCTCCCTCTCCCTCTCTGTCTCTCTCTGTTTCTCTCTCTCCAAACATTAAAAATAAATAAAATAATTTTAAAAAATTTAAGGTTAAGAGTAAGACCCTACGCATTTATTAAGGTTATAAATTTACAGATAGTAGTTCTTTTTTTTTTTTTTTTGTGTGTCTCAAGGTAGGGTCTTGCTCTAGCCCAGACTGAACTGCAATTCACTATTTAGTCTCAGGGTGGCCTTGAACTCACATCAGAAAGAGGCAAAGAAAGAGAGGAAGGAAGGAAACAGGCTTGCACCAGGGCCTCCAGCAACTGCAAATGAACTCCAGACACGTGTGCCACCTTGTGAATCTGGCTTACGTGGGTCCTGGGGAATCAAACCTGGGTCCTTTGGCTTTGCAGGCAAGCACTTTAACCGCTAAGCCATCTCTCCAGCCCTGGACTTTTTTTTTCTTTTTTAAAAATATTACTGATTTTAGAGAGAGAGAGAGAGAGGGGAGAACAGGCTTGTACCAGGGCCTCCAGCCATTGCAAACGAACTCCAGACACGGGAGCCACCTTGTGCATCTGGCTTATGTGGGTCCTGGGGAATTGAACCTGGGTCCTTAAGCTTTGCAGGCAAGCACCTTTACTGCTAAGCCATCTGTCCAGTCCCCTGGAAATTTTTAATGTGTCTGACTTTTATAATTTAGATGGGTTAGGGATAGGGTTTGCGTACACAGGCACACACATACAGAAGTGTAGAAGCATGTATGTACACCTGTGTGTGTGAAGAGCAGAGGACAACCTCAAGGGTGTTCCCCTGTATCACCCACCTTTTTCTTTTTTCTGACAACTTCCATAATTATAGACAATGACCCTCCCTCCCTCCCCTTTTTTTTCTTTTTTTTGAGGTAGGGTCTCACTTTAGCCTAGGGTGACCTGGACTTCACTATGTAGTCTTAGGGTGGCCTCGAACTCACGGCAATATTCCTACCTCTGGGATTAAAGGCATATGCCACCACACCTGGCTTCCTTTTTCTTTTTCAAGATAGGATCACTCATTGGCCTGGAGTTCACCAAGGTTAGATGGGCTGGCCAGAGGGAGTCACTCATCTCTGCCTCCCCAGTGCAGTCCTGAGGAATACAGGCCTGTTTGCTATCATGTCTTTTTTTTTAAAAAATGTGGGTTCTGGGGATTAAGCCAAGCACTTTACCAATGGAGATGTTTCTCCCAGCCTCAGAAGAGTAAGAGCTTTTTTTTTTTTTTTTTTTTTTTTTTTTTTTTTTTTTGCATGTCTGGGGATTAAGCCAAGCACTTTACCAAGGGAGATGTTTCCCCAGCCTCAGAAGGGTGAGGGTTTTTTTTTTTTTTTTTTGACATGTGTGTACAAATGCACACATCTCATGTGGGGAGGCCAAAGGAGAACTTCAGCAATCTTCTTATTGTTCATCTGCATGTTTCCTTAAGATAGGGTCTCTTGGGCTGGAGAGATGGCTTAGTGGTTAAGGTACTTGCCTACAAAGCCTAAAGACCCAGGTTCAATTCCCCAGGACCCACATAAGCCAGATACACAAGGTGGCACATGTGTCTGGAGTTTGTTTGCAGTGGCTGGAGGCCCTGGCATGCCCATTCTCTTTATCTGTCTCTCTCTCAAATAAATAAATAAATTTTAAAAATACATAACCCTGTTAACTAAGGAGTTCTGTTCCCATGGTTTCATCTCTTTATTTGCATCTCTGTGTGTTAGGGTCTCTTGCTGCTTCAAATGAATGCCTGTCTGGCTTTATGTGGGTGCTGGGGAATTGAACCCAGGATGGCAGGCTTTCCTAGCAGGTACCTTTGACCACTGAGCCATCCCCCAGCCCTTTGGTTTTGGCTTGTGCGTGGGGTGGGGTGTATGTGGCCATGTGGCACTCCATGTGCTCGACTGTGGCAGGGTGCGGCTTGCCCAGCTCGCTTGTGAACTTGGCCCCCTACTTCCTCCATCAGTTTTGTTTTGAGCCCAAGTCTCTTACTGATTCCAGAACTTACAGGGCTCTGATGACTGATTCCTGGGTCTCTGCTCCCTGCGGGCCTGAGGTTATAGGTGAATGCGTGGCCACACCCAGCTGTTTGTGAGGGATCTGGAGATTCAAAGTCTGGCTGTCTTAGGTCCCCCAGATCCTCATGCATGTGCGCAGCCATCATTATAGCCCTCCTATGATTTTATTCTATAGGTATACTAACAAAGGTGTATAATATCACTCATAAAAGGAAAAATATTTAAAAATCTTCATGTTCATCATCATGGGACTATTCAAATTATGGTATATCCACATGGAATATTATACAGGGAAAACAACAAGCTCTTTAATGTATACTTACATGTAGAAACACATTTCCTTGTGTATTTGTTGGTAACTCTGGCTATATAATGGAGGAAAACGGACTACCTAACAGGGTGGAGACTTTCAGAGATGGGCAGTAGACACAAGAGACATATTCTTAGAAATGCATAGACACCCTCTGTATCTTGAGTTTTGTAACAAGTGACTGCATTTCCTACACAGAGGTTTGAAAAATTTAGAACCTTGTCCCAGTGTATTTAGAGTATACAGAGGAGGTGTAGGGACCTTTAAAACTGACACTGTAGAGGTATCGGGGGCTAGGCTATGCTAAATAGCATGCACTTGATTTCCACTGAGTGATAAAAATATCTAGATCCAGCATAAGAGATGGATTAGAGTTAAAATGAAAAAGCACTTTGGAAATTGAATAACATAGATGAAGGTGGAGAGATGACTTAGCAGTTAAGGTGTATGCCTGTGAAGCCTAAGGACCCAGGTTCGATCCCCAGAACCCACGTAAGCCAGATGCACAAGGTGGCACATGCATCTGGAGTTCATTTGCAGTCTTGGAGGTCCTGGCACACCCATTCTCTCTAGATGTCTCCTAATAAATAAATAAAAATAAGAACAATAGCCGGGCGTGGTGGCACATGCCTTTAATCCCAGGCAGAGGTAGGAGGATCTCCGAGAGTTCAAGGCCACCCTGAGACTACATAGTTAATTCCAGGTCAGCCTGGACTAGAGTGAAACCCTACCTTGAAAAACCAAAAAAATAAAAAAATAAATAAATAAAAATAAAATAAAAACAATAAATGATAAACTGATTCAAGGAGATGGCATGGGGGTGGAGAAAAGGGACTCCCTTAGCCTCAGTTCTTCTCACGTAAAGTGGGGTATCTTTCTGGACTGGGCGAACAAAATGAAATTATGGATATAAATACAACTTTAACAGAAAAACATTATATACGAGTCTCCAGTTAACTTTTCCACTTGCAAACATAGTTGTGATGGGTGAAAACTGAGTACAAGATGTAACAAGTGAGGTCAAGGTGGTGCTAAAGTCTTTACATAATACAAGTCAGAGCCATCTACAAAGGCAAGATTGTTTCATACTTGTTCCTGTCTCAGCTCAGCAAATGGCAGCTGATCCTGGCATCCAAGGTGGCAAGCGTACTGCTCATCAGATCGGGAATATGCTTCTGTACAAGCTGAAAGAGAAAAAGAAAGAGCTGCATCTAACCGAGGGAAGGGGTGGGGAAAGGGAAGGAGGCATCTAGGAAAGGAAGGTCTTAGCATAGTACAAGAAAATTTCTTTGGGCTGCAGAGATGGCTCACTGCTTAAAGGCACTTGCTGTAAAGCCTGATGGCCCTGATTCAATTCCCCAGGACCCACTTGAAGCCAGACACAAAGTGGGACAAGTGTCTGGAGCTCATATGCAGATGCAGGAGGCACTAACACACCCATACTTTCTTTCTCTGTCTCTTTCAAATAAATAAGTATTTTTTAACAAAAAGAAATTTTGGGAGCTGGGCATGGTGGCACATGCTTTTAATCCCAGCACTTGGGAGGCAGAGGTAGGAGGACTGCCATGAGTTCGAGGCTACCCTGAGACTACAGAGTGGATTCCATGTCAGCCTAGACTAAAGAGACCTTACCTTGAAAAATCAAAAAAGAAAGAAAGAAAGAAATTTTGAGCTCAAAAGATGACTCAGGGCTGGAGAGATGGCTTAGCGGCTAAGGCGCCTGCCTGCTAAGCCTAAGAATGCTGGTTCCAATGTCCAGGTCCCACGTTTAGCCAGATGCAAAGTGACGCAAGGGCGCAATGCCGCACTTGACCACAAGGGGGCGCACGCATCTGGATTTCGTTCACAGCAGCTGAGAGACTGCTGGCGCGCCCATCTCTATCTCCCTCTCCCTCTCTGTCTCTCTCTCTCTGTCTCTCTCTCAAAACATATATAAAAAATAATAAAAAAATTAAAAAAAAAAAGATGACTCAGTGGTTAAGACACTTGCCTGCAGAGCCCAATGACTCGGGTTTGATTCCCCAGCACCCATGTAAAGCCAGATGCACATACTGATGCATACATCTGGAGTTTGTTTGCAGTGGCTAGAGGACATGGCATACCCATTTTCTCCCTCTGTCTCTCCTTGCTATCTCTGAGTGATATATACATATAATTTTTTTTTTTTTTTTTTGGTTTTCCGAGGTAGGGTTTCACTGTAGCCCAGGCTGACCTGGAATTCACTATGGAGTCTCAGGGTGGCCTCAAACTCTTGGTGATCCTCCTACCTCTGCCTCCTGAGTACTGGGATTATGGCATGCGCCACCATGCCCGACTTAAATAAATAAAATATTTTTAAAAAGAAATTTCTTATATTTAAAAAAAATGCATTTCATCACTACGAATTTGCAAATTTGGTAATAGTAGACAATACTATTTTTTATTTTTTGAGGTAGAGTCTTGTTCTAGCCTAGGCTAAGCTGGAATTCACTATGTCGTCTCAGGCTGGTCTTGAACTCATAGCAACTGTCCTACCTATGCCTCTCAAGGGCTGGGATTAAGGGCTGAGCCACTATGCCCAGCACGGTACATGATTTTAACAGAACTCTTTCTCATCTCCTTCCTGCACGTCAAATGCCTTGTGTATACATGTGTTAATTGCAGACCTGGGCTCTAGCTCCATGACGACACTCACATAAGGGACCCTCACGGCTAAGGGTTGGGAAGTGGACGCCACTACACCGGTGTCTGGTAAATGCACGGACAGTTCTAAGTCCATAAATGAGCCGAGTTGAAGCATTTACCCTTTGACTGTTAACTTCTACAGGCAATGCTCAACCACTGAGCAACCTCAGCCCTCTTTGTGCTTTGTATTTTGAGACACCGAATTACCTAGATTTGGCTTTGAACTAAAATCTGTAGCCCAGGCAAGTCTTGAACTTGAAACCCTCCTGCCTCAGCTTCCCAAACAGGCAGAAGTACAGGCCAGTGCCATGAGGTCCAGCTTAACTTCTAAGGGTCAGAAATAGGAAAACCACTGCCAATTGCATGGAGTTGGATGACATGATGTATGTTTTGAGATCATTATTAAGAAATGGGTCACTTAGTTGAGATACAAAAGGTATCCACATGGCAAGGAAAAACCAAATGAGACAATCACTCTAAGAAAAGTGAACTGGAATGTTCCATGGTATATGTCTCTAAGGCTGAAGTGAGGCTAGGACTGAGGCCCGTGCTAGATGAAGCACATGCCTAGCATACACCAGGCTCCGGGCTCAAAGCCCGGCCCTGAAAAACAACATCAAGTTAAAACTGGCCTTTACCAGATATACTTGTTTCGTGACCCTTTATTTTCTTGTGATAAAGCACATTACCACTGCAGCAATCTTATTTTTCTTCCCAACTCAGTCATGCATTTATATCACACTTCTTAGAGGTGCTAGATAATAAACAGAACAGCGTTATGCACATGAAGACGGTCAGTGAGGAGAGAGTGAGCGAGCCGTAAAATCAAGTCCTGGCGTCAGAAGATGGCATGGCTCGGTGACAGGGAAAAACTGCTACCCTGGCCAATTACAGGTTGGTTTTATTAAATACCTCTCTTTTAGCAAAAGGCAGGATCAGTGATGCAATGCAACAAAGCCTCTGGTTACATTTACTGGCACAATTGATAGAGAACACATTATTAAACACTTCGGAGTCAAAGCATGATTCAGTAAAAACCTTGGCGCTAAGTCAACTATCTATCCAGGAAAAAAAAGTGATGATTTATGAGTGTGGTCATTACTACTGCTTGTTGAAACAAGCATTCAGTTAAACAAAGGTGTGCTACCCACAGCACAAACAAACATGGTCTCAACAACACATGAACTAAACTATGTGAAATTTTTAGCGGCATCTATTAAGACTCTCAGTTGAGAATTACAATATGCTGGGTGACTGGTGTGCGTGTTGTCTGTCATTTTTCTAGGAAACATAAGCATCAATCGACTCAAGAAAGTGCCATAGCTGAAGTCACTTAGCATAGCAGCTTACCAGATTCACATTCCAATTTGGTACGATTTAAGTCAGCTCCATCATCCACAAACTGACAAATTGAAAACAGCCTGCAACCTCTTTGACATGCGTACAACTCCTCTTCCTGGGAAGTTCAAGAATAAGAAGATTACCAAAAAAAATAAGTCTTTTCTCTTGGCCTCCCCCCCAAAAAAAGTTAAAAAGAAAGTGAAATTAGTAGGGTTTACTTTATCTATCTGGTAGATTTTTATAACTGAAATGGGGGGCGTGGGGGGTGGAAAGCTAGGAGCCAGGTAAGATCCATGATTTTTGCCATATAAAGAGATCTGAGTTTATTTTATTTTAATTATTTGACAGAGAAAGAGGGAGAGAGAGAGAATGGGTGCGCCAGGGCTTTCAGCCACTGCAAGCAAACTCCAGATGCATGTGCCCCCTTGTGCATTTGGCTAATGTGGGTCCTGGGGAATCAAACCTGGGTCCTTTGGCTTTGCAGGCAAACGCCTTAACTGCTAAGCCATCCCTCCTGGCCTGAGTTTGTTATTTTAAAGAAGTATGTCAAGGGGAAAAAAAAAACCTAGTGGCTAAAAATACCACCCTCTTCCTGTAATATGAGGTTGTAACTTGTGAGGAGAAAAGCTGAAAATAAAAGTAACGCAGACGGCCGAATCCTGAGCAAGGAAGGAAGGAGCCATGACCACGGAAGCTTCTGCTGTGCCCACGTTTGCACAAAACGTCAAACGGTCCCAGACCCTGATGATGGGAGGGATTCGTTTATAAAAACGCTATAGGAAAGGATTTCTTAAAATTGCCTCAATTTATCTTAAAAGACAAGTAAGGAGCAACTTGGTTGACTGAGGGATAAATGGGAAAGGCTACCACAGTCAGACCTGAGTCAAACATTTTAGGTGAGGAACGGCACAGTCACTCACTTGACCTGTGGAAATACCGGTTTTATCACCATAAAAAGAGACAACAGCTGTTATCTCCAAACAGCCCCTCAATAATTCTGGGAGAAAGCCAATCTTACCAATCTTACCACTGTCTGAAACACAGAAGGTGCTTAATAAATGGTAGTAGGGGCTGGAGAGACGGCTTAGCGGTTAAGGTGTTTGCCTGCAAAGCCAAACGACCCTGGTTCGATTCTTCAGGTCCCGTGTTTAGTCAGACGCACAAGGTAACATATGCCTCTGGAGTTCATTTAGCAGTGGCTGGAGGCCCTGGCGCGCCCATTCTCTCTCTCTCAAATAAATAAAATATATTTTAAAAAATGGTAAGCCGGGCGTGGTGGCGCATGCCTTTAATCCCAGCACTCGGGAGGCAGAGGTAGGAGGATCGCCGTGAGTTCAAGGCCACCCTGAGACTACATAGTGAATTCCAGGTCAGCCTGGACCAGAGTGGAAACCCTACCTCCAAAAACCAAAAAAAAAAAAAAAAGGTAGTAGATTCAATCATTTTAATACATTTAAGAACAGAAAACAACAATTACAAACATCACTGTATAAGTGTAGGGATTCCAAACAGGAGGGACATAATGGTTCTTCATTATTAACTGCTTTAATAAGACTAATAACAATGTCACCAACAGGTGTTTTGTTTGTTTGTTTGTTTTCCCCTGTTGGTAAAATACATCATTTGAAACAAGCTAATGTATCTGGGGGAGTCCCCTCCACTTACTGTGTGCAAACTAGCAGGCCCCTAATGAAGAAATGGCATGTGTATGTGTACACACACACACACACACACACACACACACCAGTCAGCCACCAATGGAATAGAGTGGCACACATTTCTTTCTAGCAGAAGAATTAATGAAATGAACACGACAGTGGCAATCCGTAAGAGGGCTAGCCAGGTGTGGTGGTGCACGCTGGTGAGGTCAGCTCAATCACTCTGTCCAAACTTGGGAAAACTGCTTCATCTCTCTGAGCATAAATGTCGTTGGTTGTAAATGACAACAATCTTGCATATATGCATTGTACTAGCGAACAGCCATAACATTAATAAAACAGATAATGAACACCCACAGGGGTTGGAGAGATGGCTCAACAGATAAAGGCACTTGCTTGCAAAGCCTGATTGAAGGTCCAGGTTCGATTCCCCACTACCTACATAAATCCAGATACACAAAGCGGCACATGTGTCTGGCATTCATTTGCAAGAGGCCCTGGTGTGCACGCTTCCTCTTTCCTCCACTCTCTTTCTCTGCTTGCAAACAAATCAAATATTGAAAATAAAAGTTTAAAAACAGCCTGGTGATGATGACTGTACTTGGGAGGTCAACATACCCTAGTGAAGACTCTACAGAGAAAAAACAAAACAGAACAAAACAATCCCAGGTTATTAGCATAATACCAGTACAGAGTAGGCATTCAATCAGTAGTTACTAAGAAACACATCCTTGGGGGCTGGAGGGAAGGCTTCGTGGTTAAGGTGCTTGCCTGTAAAGCCTAAGGACCCAGGTTCAATTTCCCAATACCCACATAAACGGGATGCACAAGGTAGCACATGCGCCTAGATTTTGCAACTGCTAGCGGCCCTGGTGTGCCCTTTCTGTCTGTCTTTCTCTCTCAAATAAATAAATAAAATATGTTTTAAAAATCACATCATTAGCCGGGCATGGTGGCGCACGCCTTTAATCCCAGCACTCGGGAGGCAGAGGTAAGAGGATCGCCATGAGTTCGAGGCCACCCTGAGACTACATAGTGAATTCCAGGTCAGCCTGAGGTAGAGTGAGACTCTACCTCAAAAAACAAAAAACCCCAAAAAACAAAACAAAAAAAAAAATCACATCCTTATTCTAAGCATTTTGTGTCCTGTGTGGTTAGCATTCCAAATAAAGTAGACATGTCATGCTCTTTGTGTCCCAAATGACTGGCAAGAGGTTAAATAAAATATCCCAGGGCAGTAGAGATGGCACAGCAGTTGAGTGCTTGCTGCAGAAGCATGAGACATGAGTCTGATTCCTAGCACACCAATAAAAAAAAGCTGGAGAGATGGCTTAGTGGTTAAGACACTTGCCTGCAAAACCAAAGGACCCATGTTTGACTCTCCAGAACCCATGTAAGCCAGATGCACAAAGGTGAGGCAACCACAAGGTCACACATACCCACTAGGTAGTGCTAGTGTCTGGAGTTCAATTGCAGAGCTGAGGCCCTGGTGTGCCAATTCCCTCTCTCTAAAATAAAAAATCAAATCAAATAAAATGAAAGAAGGTTAAAAAAAAAAAGTTAGGCATGGTCATGCATGCCTGTACCCCAGTCCTGAGGGGTATGGAGACTAAAGAATTGCTGGGAATCAGACCAAAAATTTTGGTCTGAATAAAAAATAAGAAATTGGGACTGGAGAAGATGGCTTAGCGGTTAAAGCGTTTGCCTGCAAAGCCAAAGGATCCTGGTTCGATTCTCCAGGACCTATGTAAGCCAGATGTACAAGGGGGTGCATGCATCTGTAGTTCGTTTTCAGTGGCTGGAGGCCCTGGTGCATCCATTCTCTCTCTCTCTCTGTCTCTTTCTCTCTCTCAAATAAATAAATAAATAAATAAATAAATAAGAAATTAAAAAAAGGCAATTCTGAGTTTAGTGAGAAATTCCAACTCAAGGAAACAAAGCAGGCGAGCAGCAGAGGACAGCCGCGGTCCACTCTGGGCTCTAGATGCATGGAACTCCCTTCTCTAAGATAGAACATAAGGAAAGAGTGTTGTCCTCTATACTGAATACCAGGTAAGTAATTAAAGGGCCCCTCAATGACAATACTGCCATGTAGCATTTATATGCTTTTTTTTTATTCTTAGCTAACTTAAGCTCACTATACAATATCTATACAATATTCACTCTCTCTCTTTTTTTTTGTTTTTTTTTTTTCAAGGTAGGGTTTCACTCAAGCCCAGACTGATCTGGAATTCACTATGGAGTCTCAGGGTGGCCTTGAACTCACGGCAATCCTCCTGCCTCTGCCTCCTGAGTGCTAGGATTAAAGGTGTGCGCCACCACACCCAGCTAATTTTTTTATTTTTGGAGACTAGACCTCACTCAGTAGCACACACTAGTCTCAAACTCATGGCAATCCTCCTGCCTCAGCCTCCTGAGTACTAGGATATTAGGTGTGAGCCACATGCCAGGTTAACTGTTCTCTTCTTACTCAGTTCTCATACAATAGGTGCTAAAGTGATTTTACAACACAGAAGAAAGAAATATCTGTGCTATGTTCGACAATGTATTGTGTGTCACATATACTATCTTTAGTCTTCACACTAGCTCTGCAAGGAGTGAGATCTTCCTGCAGTTGACAAAAGGAAGCTACAAGAAAGTGGTCAGCAAAGACACAGATACTAATAGTAGAACTGGGAATGGACCACAGGCTTGCATGGTCCAAGGCCATCCCCTGATTAAAAAAAAAAAAAAAAAAAAAAAAAGACCACATTGGCATTCATTAGCTTTGTTATGAACATGACTTCTGTCGTGTATCTGAGTGATCCATGACAAATTATGCAAATGTACTTTTGAGAAAAATAAAATATTAATTTTATAATATCTACCTACAAAAAAGATACTGTGTTATCTTGCAAATTATAAAAAAAAATTGTTAGAGTGAGATATGCCAGTTACAGTGTCAGACGCTATGTGAGCTTGTGAATTTGTCTAATTTCTTTTAACACAACCTGCTTTTTTTTATTTTTTATTTTTTAGAGAGAGACACAGAGAGAGACAGAGAGGGAGAGGAAGACAGAGATGGGCGCGCCAGCAGTCTCTCAGCTGCTGTGAACGAAATCCAGATGCGTGCGCCCCCTTGTGGTCAAGTGCGGCATTGCGCCCTTGCGTCACTTTGTACCTGGGTAAACGTAGGACCTGGAGATTGGAACCACTGGAGATTGGAACCAGTGTTCTTAGGCTTAGGAGGCAGGCGCCTTAACCGCTAAGCCATGTCTCCAGCCCTTTTTTTGTTTTGTTTTGTTTTTTTGAAGTAGGGTCTCACTCTAGCACAGGCTGACCTGGACTTCACTATGCAGTCTCAGGGTGGCCTAGAACTCACAGTGATCCTCCTACCTCTGCCTCCTGACTGCTGGGATTAAAGGCATGTACCACACCATGCCAGGCTCACACCCTGCTTTTTATTTTCTTTTAGGTTTTACTTATTTGAGAGAGAAAGAGAGAGAGAGAGAGAGAGAGGAAGAGGAAGACAGAGAGAATGGGTACACCAGGGCCTGTAGCCATTGCAAACAAACTCCAGACGCATGCGCCCCCTTGTGTATCTAGCTTACGTGGGTTCTGAGGAACTGAACCAAGGTCCTTTGGCTTTGCAGGCAAACACCTTAATTGCTAAGGCATCTCTCCAGCCCTTTCCTCATGTTTTTGAGTGCTATGATTACAGCTGTCCAGTCCTTCATTCTCTTGGTTATCTTTCTACTTCGAAATTTTATGCCAGTCTCATTTCCTACACTTTTGTGGTATGGTTAAAAACAAAACAAAAAAAAAAAAAAACTGATCATCACCGTGTAATACAAGAAAACAAATTACTGGAAGTGATAGCATTTACAACTTTTCTTTTCATATCAAAAAACCCAAAAGCTGGGCTGGAGAGATGGCTTAGCGGTTAAGGCACATACCTGCAAAACCTAAGAACCCTGGTTCGATTCTCCAGGTCCCACGTAAGCCAGATGCACAAGGGGGTGTATGCATCTGGGGTTCATTTGCAGTGGCTAGGGTGCCCATTCTCCCTCTCCCTTTTTCCCTCTCTCTGTCTCTAATAAAATAAAAATAAAATCTTAAAAAAAAAAAAAAAAAGCAGGTGCCAATAGAGAACACCCTAAACGTCACTGGAACTTGTCCTTGCTGGTCTCTTTGTGACTAAGGCCACAATGCTGAGGCAAACAGCATTACAGACACCACCATCATCATGCACGTGCTTAAAAAGCAAGGTGGAGGTGTGTTTCGGGGAGTTGTACCTAAATTATATATGGGAAAGGTGTGGGGAGAGTCACCAAGCAATTTAGGATGTGGAGTAGACAGAATTCACAAGATGAAAAAAACACAAAAAAACACCAACTTGAGAAGGGAGGCAGACAGAATGGCTGGTTGCAGAAGGCAACAGTAGGTCACTAATCATGTGAATGCCCAGGACAGGTCAGTCCACTTCAGCACCCACTCCACGGATCCCAGGGTGTTATGCACTGAGTGCTAAGCTTTTCATTTTATATTTTATTATTTTTTTTCAAGGTCAGGTCTCGCTCTAGCCCAGGCTGACCTGTAACTCACTCTATAGTCTCAGGCTGACCTGCAACTCTCTGCGATCTTTCTACCTCTACCTTCCCAGTGCTGGAATTAAAGGTGTGCTGTGCCAATACACCAGCTGTTTTTTTATTTTTATGGCCATGTCAGAGTCTCCTCCAAGCCTATGCAAACAAACTCCAGACGCATACGCCACCTTGTGAATCTGGCTTACGTGAGTCCTGGGGAATTGAACCCGGGTCCTTTGGCTTTGCAGGCAAGCTCTTTAACTGCAAACCATCTCTCCAGCTCTATTTTTTTTTTAATTTTTTTGAAAGCAGAAACCCAACTGCAGCCGTCTTAAGCTATTACCAGTCCCCCAAGGGGCCCTCTTTCTTTCTTCCTGTACATCTTCCCAACTTTATACTTTTGAGACTATGGTGGGAATTGCCTGCTGGTCGGACTCCAGGGACAGTTCATCTCCCGTGGGTTCGAGACTCCGCCTTACTTGGATTTCCCTCCTCCCGGGGGCACTGATTATCAATGCCTCTTACTCCTCCCCCCTAGGACGGGACCGGCCCCTTTTTAAAAAATATTTTATTTATTTGAGAGAGAGAGAGAGAGAGAGAGAGAGAGAGAGAGAATAGGCGCACCAGGGAGGGCCTCCAGCCACTGCAAACGAACTCCAGAAGCATGCACCACCTTGTGCCATCTGGGCTTTCACGTGGGTCCTGGGGAATCGAACCTGGGTCCTTATAGGCTTTGTAGGCCAAGCAAGCGCCTTAACCTGCTTCAGAAGCCATTTCTGCAGCCCTCACTTCTCCCCTCCCAGTCCACCCACCCAACCCCGCCTCTTTCTTCCATCTTTGTTTGCTCCCAGCCTATCCTCACCTCCCCTCCCACCCGGAGTCGTGCAATGCAGGCCGACTTCCGGTCAACTACAGCAGGATGCAAAATAAATAAATAAAAATTTGGAAAAAAAAAAAAAAAAAAAGGGCCAGGAGGAAATCGGGGTTACACGAGGAGGAGGGGTCCCCGAGTCAGTGCTTTAGGTCACAGGGGGATATTTTGGGCGGGGGAGGGTGGTTAGCCGAGAGATGCACGGACAGACGGACAGAGACAAGGGGTTCACGGACGCGGCCCTTACCTTGGGGTAGGTGTGCAATGGGTAAGTCAGCTGACAGGCGCGGTGACAGGACGCCGTGTCACCCAAGACCGAGTCAAACGCTTCGGCCGACGCGATGCCGGGACCTCCAGCCAAGGCCAAACTCAAGAGCAGCAGCAGGGGCGGCGGGAAGCCCAGGACCCAGAGCTTCCCTTGCGGCGCAGCCATCTTGCTCCCCACCCCCCTTCGGGCTCCCAGAGGCTCGGCGGCTTGTTGCTGTTTTCTTCTCAGGCTGTGGGGGGGCCGGAGGGTGGAGAGTGGAAGGTGGCGGGTGGGTGGAGAGGGTTCCTCCCGCTTCCGCCTCCGCCTCCGCGGGCCCGCCCACCCAAACGACTTCCGCACCACTCTTCCGGAAGAGTGGGGGTGCCTGAGCGCCGCTCTCGCCGCGACTTCCGCCCGCAAGGGATGCTGGGACTTTTAGTTCGTACCGGACCAGGCGTGTGCTAGCGGGCGGCCCCGCGGTGCATTCTGGGCGCTGTAGTTTCGCTGGGTGGCTGAGCGCCGCGCTTTGCACGAGGAGGAACCTCCTTCATACTTCATTGAGTCCTGCGGGGGGTGGGCCTAGGAGGAAGAGTTGAGAATAGTTTCTTCCTCCCCAGCCCTGCCAAGACGTGGCCCGGCTTGAAGAATCCTCGAGGACGTAGGGACGCAGCAGCTATTTCCAGTCTGCTTTTTTCTTGGTGGGTCTCAGTTTCCAGCTGTGGTTTGGGGTGTGGCTTCAGGGTTAGGAGAGGATGGGATTTCTCCTTGCATGTGGGGCATCCGAACCTCACAGCCATACCTTAAGGGTCCTCTGACCACAGAGCATTCACTCATTGGTTGACACGCTTGCTCATATTGAGAGGACCCTGCTAGAGGCCTGGGGAGGAGGGACAGAGGTGGTGCTGGTAGTTGGAGTCCTAGGTAAACCCTTGGAATAGAAGCTGCGGGTGTGTGGGGTGGGGGGTGTCGTTGTTAAAAAGGTTTCATTGAGGACTGGAGAGATGGCTTAGCAGTTAAGGCACTTGCCTGCAAAGCCTAAGGACCCAGGTTCGATACCCCACGTAAGCCTGATGCAAAAAGGTGCAGCATGTACCTGGAGTTTGTTTGCAGTGGCTGGAGGCCCTGACGTGCCTATTCTCTTTCTCTCTCTGAAATAAAGATTTTTAAAAAAATCTTACTCTCCCTTTCTTTCTCTTTCCCTCTCTCTAAAAAAATAAGAAGAAAAGTCGGGTGTGGTGGCTCATGCTTGTAATCCCAGCACTCGGGAGGCAGAGGTAGGAGGAACTCCGTGAATTCGAGGCCACCCTGAGAATATATAAGTGAATTCCAGGTCAGCCTGAGCTACGGTGAGAACCTACCTCAGAAAAAAAAAATCTCTTCCACCACCAGAGGAAGTTTGACTTCCTGTAAATGCCACTCACGAGTCCTCATAATTCAGAAATGTTTCCAGAAAACCCAACCAAATGGGTTGGAGAGATGGCTTAGCGGTTAAGGTGCTTGACTGCAAAAGCCAAAGGACCCAGGTTCGATTCCCCAGGACCCATGTAAGCCAGATGCACATCTTGGTGCATGCATCTGGAGTTCCTTTGCAGTGGCTGGAGGCCCTGGTGTGCCCATACTCTCTCTCTCTTTCTGTTTCTCTCTTTCCCTGCCTATTTCTCTCCCTCTTTCTCTCAAATAAAAAAAAGAAAGAAAAAAAGAAAACCCAATTGTATTACCTGGGGATATACATCTCTGCTGTCTTGATGAAGTCTCAGAATCCGCTGTCTTTATTTTATTATTTTTTTAAATTTTATTTTATACCAGAGAGCGCGAATTGGGGCACCAGGGCCTCAGTCGCTGCAATCACACTCCAGACATTTGCGCCACCAAGTGGGCATGTGTGACCTTGAGCCTGCCTTACCTTTGTGCGTCTGGCTTATGTGGGATCTAGAGAGTCGAACATGGGTCCTCAGGTGTCTCAGGCAAGTGCCTTCACTGCTAAGCCATCTCTCCTGCCCTGTTTCTTGAACAGAGGACACCTTAAGCACCCGGTCGTAGTTGGAGCCCTGTCACGATGGATAAATTCGTCATTCGAACGCCTAGAATCCAGAACAGCCCACAGAAGAAAGATTCTAGTGGAAAGGTTTACAAGCAAGCCACGATCGAATCTCTGAAGGTGAGAAGGGACCGGGGACTAGAGAAAAATGTGCAAGGGACTGTGATAGCAAGATTCAGGCAAAACTTTCTCATGAGGGACCATGAATTATTCCTGGCTATGCTGCCATTCAGGGCTTCTTCTTTTTTTTTTTTTTTTTTTTTCCAGGTAGGGTCTCACTCTATCTCAGGCTGACCTGGAATTCACTACGTGCTCTCAGGGTGGCTTCAAACTTTTGGCTATCCTCCTACCTCTGCCTCCCAAGTGCTGGGATTAAAGGCGTGCACCACCACACCCGGTGATTCAGGGCTTCTTAATTCCTTCTCTTTCCCACATACCTTCTACAGACTTCTGTTTATCAATTCCTCTGCCCCTGCAACACTGTACTTTACTCCGCCTTTAGGGTATATTTGCTAGTGACTATAACAACCCCTCCTCAGCTTTGGTTAAAAGTTTTGCCTGTTGGGAATGTTAAAGTACAAAATATGATTATTTTTAAATTTTATTTATTTATTTATTAGCTACAGAGAAAGGGAGAGAAAGAGAGAGAGAATTGGGTGAAGCAGGGCCTGTAACCACTGCAAAGGAACTCCAGATGCATGTGCCACCTGGTGCATCTGGTTTATGTGGGACCTCCAGAATCAAGCCTGGGTCCTTAGGCTTTGCAGGCACATGCTTTAACTGTTAAGCCATCTCTCCAGCCCTCTTTTTTAAAAATATTTAATTAGAGCTGGGCATGGTTGTACATGTCTTTAATCCCAGCACTCGGGAGGCAGAAGTAGGAGGAAATTAGAGAGAGAGAGAGAGAGAGAGGCAGATAGAGACAGAGAGAGGGAGAGAATGAGCACACCAGGGCCTTCAACCACTGCAAATAAACTCCAGACACATAAGCCACCTTGTGCATCTGGCTTATGTGGGTACTGGGGAACCAGCCTGGGTCCTTAGGTGCCTTCACAGGTCCCCTTATCCACTAGGCCATCTCTCCAGCTTCCCCTTCCCTCCCTCCCTCCCTCCCTTCTTTCTTTCTTTCTTTCTTTCTTTCTTCCTCCCTCCCTCCCTCCTTCCCTCCTTCCCTCCTTCCCTCCCTCCCTCCCTCCCTCCCTCCCTCCCTCCTCCCTCCCCTCCCTCCCTCCCTCCTCCCCTTCCCTCCCTCCTTCCTTCTTTCTTTCTTTCTTTCTTTCTTTCTTTCTTTCTGAGGTAGGGTCTTATTCTGGCCCAGGCTGACTTGGAATTCACTATTAGTCTCAGGGTGGCCTCGAACTCTTGGCAATCCTCCTACCTTTGCCTCCTGAGTTGCTGGGATTAAAGGCACGTGCCACCACACCCGGCTCCAAATCTGATTCTATGTTTTGGAAAACTCTAGTAAGGAATAAGTGATGATGTTATCTAGTATTTTCAAAGTTGGGATTTCCAGCATCCATGCAAGATGCTAGGTTAAAAAATGCCTCCAGGGGCCTGGAGAGATGGCTTAGCAGTTAAAGCGCTTGCCTGCAAAGCCCAAGGACCCAGATTCAATTCCCCAGGCCCCACGTAAGCCAGATGTGCAAGGTGGCGTATGCATTGAGTTCATTTGCAGTGGCTAGAGGCCCTGGTGCACCCATTCTCTCTTTCTCTATGTCTCTTCTATCTGCCTCTCTCTTAAATAAATAAATAAAAATGAAATTTTTTTTAAATGCCTCCAATACAGGTGAGCTTGCAAGTGAAAAAAGGAAGTTCTAAAGTGCCAAAAAGAGACAGGAAATTAAAGCCGCATGCCTTTAATCCCAGTTCTTGGGAGGCAGAGGTAGGAGGATCACTGTGAGTTCGAGGCTACCCTGAAAATACAGAGTGAATTCCAGGTCAGCTTGGGCTAGAGTGAGACCCTACCTTGAAAACCAAAAAAAGTGAGAGAGAGAGACAGGATATTGAAACCAAGTAGTTCAGGGAATATGGAAACCAGATGTCATGCTTAGGGGCTGGGGATTCAAGGTCAGCATGAGGACAGGTCTTAGGCTGAATCCCAGAGGACCTAGATCTGGCCCTCCCCCTCACCGTGAAGTTGGGAACCAAAATACAGCTGCGTTGCTCATGAAGAATGAGCCAGAAAAATTCCACCCACTAGTCCAAGAAAACAGCGTTAAGATTGCAATCTTGGGCTGGAGGGATGGCTTAGCTGTTAAGGCACATGCCTGTGAAGCCTGAGGACTCAGGTTCGACTCTCCAGGTCCGATGTAAGGGGCTTGCTGGTCAGCCAGTCTGACTGAAAAACCAGCGGCTCTAGGTTGATGAGAAAATGTAACAGGGAAACATGTGGGTGATAGAGAAAGACATACCACATTCTCTTTTGGCCTCTACGTGTGCCTGGGAGTATGCACGTGTGCACATATACTCGTGCACATCTACGCACACACACACATACACACACATACACACACGATTACAACCTTCTAAGGGTCTTAGATGGAAAATGAGTCAGCTCTACTACATTAGACCACACACTGTAGCTCAGGCTGACCTGAAATTCACTATGTAGTCTCAGGGTGGCCTCGAACTCTCAAAGATCCTCCTACCTCTGCCTTCCAACTACTGGGATTAAAGGCGTGCGCCACCACGCCTGGCTGGAAAGTAATCTTTAAAAATGATAGTCGGTCGTGGTGGCGCACGCCTTTAATCCCAGCACTGGGGAGGCAGAGGTAGGAGGATCTCTGGGAGTACATAGTGAATTCCAGGTCAGCCTGAGTTAGAGTGAGACCCTACCTCAAAAAACAAAACAAAAAAAACTAAAGGAAAAAAATTGAGTCCACAGGGGCTGGGGAGATGTTAAGTTAAGGCACTTTTCTGCAAAACATAACGACCTGGGTTTGATTCCCCAGTACCCACATAAAGCCAGATACCCAAAGTGGCACATGCATTTGGAGTTCATTTATAGTAGCTAGAGGCCCTGGTGCACCCATTCTTTCTCTCTCTCTCTCTCCTTGCTCCCTCTGTGGGCCTTGGGCTCCTCACCTGAAAAGAAAGGGCAGACAGGGCTGGAGAGATGGCTTAGTGGTTAAGGTTCTTGACTGTGAAGCCTAAGGACCCACGTTTTACTCTCCAGGTCCCACGTAAGCCAGACGCACAGGTGACGCAAGCACACAAGGTCGCACATGCATGCAAGGTGGCGTGCACATCTGGAGTTCGATTGCAGTGGCTGGAGGCCCTGGCATGCCAATTCTCTCTCTCCCCCTCTCATAAAAAAATTACCAAAAAAAAAATTCTGGGTGCCCCCTCCAAAAAAAAAAAAAAAACACACACAAAAAAATACCCATGGTTTTTTATTGTAACTCAAACGGTTCTTTTTTTAAAAGATTTTATTTATTTTTATTTATTTATTTATTAGGGACAGAGAGAGGGAAAGAGAGAGAGAGAGAATGGGCGCACCAGGGCCTGTAGCCTAGAGAATCGAACCAGGGTCCTTAGGCTTCGCAGACAAACGCCTTAACCACTAAGCCATCTCTCCAGCCCTCAAATGGTTCTTGAGTGCGAACTGTGTAAGTGACAGTGTGTTGTCACAGTGTCAAAAGGTTGGACATGCCTGTTAGAACTATCGAAGGCCACACACGAGAACCAGTTTTAGAATCCTGAACCCTGCATGCGCTCTAAAGAAGGTTGACGTTAAAGGGAGAGAGGACAGGGGATTCCTTTGTAGACAGTGTGTGTTGCACTTGGAGAACTTTCTAGAACTAATCAAAAAAAGAGGCCAGATCTGTACTCGGAGAAAGTCCAAAGACAATACTGGGTGATGCCAGAGGAAGAAGTAGCTCCCTTGGAAAGACTATTGTGCTTGGGATTTTTTTTTTTAAAGCACAGATGTAGGTAATCATAGGAGAAATTACTGGCTGGCCGGGAGTTGACTTGTATAGTAGCAGCGTTAACATTTTTAGGAAGACCATGGGATCCCTGCAGAGTCTGTGTGAAGTGAGTTGCCCCAGTCAGCATTCAGAATAATGAGCTCCATTATATGTTTTTTAATATTTTATTTATTTATTTTTTATTTATTTATTTATTTTTGGTTTTGTGAGATAGGGTCTCACTCTGGTCCAGGCTGACCTGGAATTAACTACGTAGTCTCAGGGTGGCCTCGAACTCTCGGCTATCCTCCTACCTCTGCCTCCCGAGTGCTGGGATTAAAGGCGTGCACCACCACGCCCGGCTCATTTTATTTATTTTTTAAATATTTTATTTATTTATTTATTTATTTATTTGAGAGAGAGAGATACAGAAATAGGCAGGTAGAGAGAAAGAGAGAGAGAGAGAGAGAGAGAGAGAGAGAGAGAGAGAGAATGGGTGCGCCAGGGCCTCCAGCCACTGCAAACGAACTCCAGATGCATGCACCCCCTTGTGCATCTGGCTTACGTGGGTCCTGGAGAATCGAGCCTTGAACCGGGGTCCTTAGGCTTCATAGGCAAGCGCTTAACCGCTAAGCCATCTCTCCAGCCCTCATTTTATTTATTTTTAAAAAATTATTTATTTATTTGATAGGGAAAGAGGGAGAGAGAGAGAATGGGCACGCCAGGGCCTCCAGGCACTGCAAACAAACGCATGCGCCACCACGTGCAGCTGGCTAACATGGGTCCTGGGGAATTGAACCTGGGTCCTTTGGCTTTGCAGGCAAATGCCTTAACCGCTAAGCCATCCCTCCAGCCCTTATTTATTTGAGAGAAAGAGACAGAGAGAGAGAATGGCATGCCAGGGCCTCCAGCCACTGCAAATGAACTCCAGATGCATGCGCCTCCTTGGGCATCTGGCCTACCTGGGTC
The DNA here is from genome assembly GCA_036365145.1 of Orientallactaga sibirica. NCBI lineage: Eukaryota > Metazoa > Chordata > Mammalia > Rodentia > Dipodidae > Orientallactaga > Orientallactaga sibirica. Next base: position 4,394,013 of record JAEOAD010002279.1, on the reverse strand, counting down.
CTGGAGAATCAAACCGGGATTCTTTGGCTTTGCAGGCAAATGCCTTAACCGCTAAGCCATCTCTCCTGCCCATAGTTATATGTTTGCATACATATATGTTACAGTCAGGTTCGCATTGCTGGCAGAAATCACCCGAACTAGAGCAGCTTGTCAAAAAAAAAAAAAAAAAAAAAGTTTATTTTGGCTTACAGACTCAAGGGGAAGCTCCACAATGGCAGGGAAAACAAATTCCATGAGCAGAGGGTGGACATCACCCCCTGGCCAATATCAGATGGTCAACAGGATCAGGAGAGCGTACCAAACACTGGCAAGGGGAAACTGGCTCTATAACACCCATAAGCCCGCCCCCAACAGCACACCATTTCCAGGAAGCGTTAATTACCAATTGCCATCAGCTGGGGAACCTAGCGTTCAGAACAGCTGTTCATGGGCGACACCTGAATCAAACTACCACAATACATCATGATAGTTTTAAAAAAAAATGGGCTGGAGAGATGGCTTACAGGTTAAGGCATTTGCCTGCAAAACCGGAGGACCCTGGTTCGATTCTCCAGGATCCACATAAGCCAGCTGCACAAGCGGGTTCATGCCTCTGGAGTTCATTTGCAACAGCTGGAGGCCCTGGTATGCCCATTCTCTCTCTCCCCTCTTTCTCTCAAATTAATAAAATATTTTTTAAAAACTTTATTTATTTGCAAGCAGAGAGAGATAGAGACACAGTGAACGGGTGCATCAGGGCCTCTAGCGGCTGCAAATGAACTCTAGACGCATGTTCCACTTTGTGCATTTGGCTTTACATGGGTCCTGGGGAATTGAACCCGGGTCATTAGGCTTTGCAGGCAAGTGCCTTAACCTTTGAGCCATCTCTCCAGCCTCTGATACTTCTTATTCACCACCCTCTTCCATTCTCCCTCCAAGTTGTTTTGGCGTTCATGTCATATATATTCCATTACACTCCCTGTTCCCACTACTTCCCCTCTCTTAGTCTACCTTCCACTCCCTCTTTCTTTCTCTCTCCACTCACATATCTAGACAAAATGTGATGCATGACTTTCTTTCATTCATTTATTTGACAGAGAAAGAGGGGGAGAGAAAATGGGTGCTCCGGGGCCTCCAACCACTGCAAATGAACTCCAGATGCATGTGCCCTCTTGTGTATCTGGCTAACGTGGGTCCTGGGGAATCAAACCTGGGTCCTTTGGCTTTGTAGGCAAGCGCCTTAACTGCTAAGCCATCCCTTCAGCCCTCTATCTTTCTTTCTTTCTTTTCTTAGATTTTATTTTTATTTTTTAATTACTTATTAGAGACAGAGAGGCAGAGAGAGAGAATGGGCATGCCAGGGCTCTAGCCACTGCAAACAAGCTCCAGATACATGTGCCAACATGAGCATCTGGCTTACGTGGGACCTGGAGAATCGAACCTGGGTCCTTAGGCTTCGCAGGCAAGCGCCTTAACCATTATATTGTCGCTCCAGCCCCCTCCAGCCCTCTTTCTTTCTTAATTTCTGTTTAGTTTTGAGGTAGGCTGTCCCTCTACCACAGGCTGTCCTGGAACGCTCTCTAAAGTCCCAGGCTGGCCTTGAACTCACAGCCATCACCTACATCTGCCTCTCCCAAGTGCTGGGATTAAAGGCGTGCACCACCAGGCCTGGTGGATGATTGTCTTCTGAGATTGCTTATTTAACCTAACATAAGGATCTCCAGTTCATCCATTTTCTTTCATGTCAGTGTTTCATCAGTAGGCGGGGGACTTAAGAGATGACTGTAAGTGACGGGCTTGGCCAAGCATTGAACACATAGTAGGTGCTACAGGTGCATTGCCAGGAGCAATGGGCTCATTCCAAAGAACAAAAAAAGCCAGCCTGTGTGGAAGAGAGAGCTTTCAATAACTGCAGGTTAACGAGGAGGAGGAAGAGGAGGAGAAGGAGGATCACAGTAGAGAACACCAGAGTCTGAGGAGGAAGAGGATCACATAGAGAACATGGGGAGTCTGAGGAGGAGGCGGAGGATCACAGTAGGGAACATGGGGAGTCTGAAGAGGAGGAGGATCACAGGAGAACATCAGTCTGAGGAGGGGGTCAACATGGGGAGTCTGAAGAGGAGGAGGATCACAGTAGAGAACATGGGGAGTCTGAGGAGGAGGGTCACAGTAGAGAACATGGGGAGTCTGAGGAGGAGGAGGAGGATCACAGTAGGGAACATGGGGAGTCTAAGGAGGAGGAGGAGGATCACAGTAGGGAACATGGGGAGTCTGAGGAGGAGGAGGAGGATCACAGTAGGGAACATGGGGAGTCTGAGGAGGAGGGTCACAGTAGAGAACATGGGGAGTCTGAGGAGGAGGAGGAGGATCACAGTAGGGAACATGGGGAGTCTGAGGAGGAGGAGGAGGAGGAGAACATGGGGAGTCTGAGGAGGAGGAGGATCACAGTAGGGAACATGGGGAGTCTGAGGAGGAGGAGGAGGATCACAGTAGGGAACATGGGGAGTCTGAGGAGGAGGAGGAGGATCACAGTAGGGAACATGGGGAGTCTGAGGAGGAGGAGGGTCACAGTAGGGAACATGGGGAGTCTGAGGAGGAGGATCACAGTAGGGAACATGGGGAGTCTGAGGAGGAGGAGGAGGATCACAGTAGGGAACATGGGGAGTCTGAGGAGGAGGAGGATCACAGTAGGGAACATGGGGAGTCTGAGGAGGAGGAGGATCACAGTAGGGTCACATGGGGAGTCTGAGGAGGAGGAGGAGGAGTCTGAGGGGAGGAGGAGGGGAGGATCACAGTAGGGAACATGGGGAGTCTGAGGAGGAGGAGGAGGAGGAGGGGAGTCTGAGGAGGAGGGGAACATGGGGGGGAGTCTGAGGAGGAGGAGGAGGGTCACAGTAGGGAACATGGGGAGTCTGAGGAGGAGGGGGTCACAGTAGAGAACATGGGGAGTCTGAGTCTCTGAGGAGGAGGAGGAGGGAACATGGGGAGTCTGAGGAGGAGGAGGAGGATCACAGTAGGGAACATGGGGAGTCTGAGGAGGAGGAGGAGGATCACAGTAGGGAACATGGGGAGTCTGAGGAGGAGGAGGAGGATCACAGTAGGGAACATGGGGAGTCTGAGGAGGAGGAGGAGGGTCACAGTAGGGAGTCTGAGGATGGGGAGTCTGAGGGGAGGAGGAGGAGGATCACAGTAGGGAACATGGGGAGTCTGAGGAGGAGGAGGAGGGTCACAGTAGAGAACATGGGGAGTCTGAGGAGGAGGAGGAGGAGGGAACATGGGGAGTCTGAGGGGAGGAGGATGGGGAGTCTGAGGAGGAGGAGGAGGAGGGTCACAGTAGGGAACATGGGGAGTCTGAGGAGGAGGAGGATCTGGGGAGTCTGAGGAGGAGGAGGAGGATCACAGTAGGGAACATGGGGAGTCTGAGGAGGAGGAGGAGGGTCACAGTAGAGAACATGGGGAGTCTGAGGAGGAGGAGGAGGGTCACAGTAGAGAACATGGGGAGTCTGAGGAGGAGGAGGAGGATCACAGTAGGGAACATGGGGAGTCTGAGGAGGAGGAGGAGGATCACAGTAGGGAACATGGGGAGTCTGAGGAGGAGGGTCACAGTAGAGAACATGGGGAGTCTGAGGAGGAGGATCACAGTAGGGAACATGGGGAGTCTGAGGAGGAGCGTCACAGTAGAGAACACCAGAGTCTGAGGGGGAGGAGCTTCTTTTTGTGTCCTTGTCATGGCTGCTTTTCCAGAGGCTAAGAGAGGAAGCCAGCAGCTAGGGGGTAGGGACATGGCAGGGCTGGGAAGAGTGAGGAGCATATACACGCCCTTCTTCACCTCAGACTTCTAGGCTCGAGTCCAAGGGAGGGACAAGGCTTTGAGGAGTTCCTTTTTATCACAAGACCATATTGAAATTGCCAATTATAAGTACACAGGCCCCAAGGACTCCTCTTGGGAACTTGACAGTGTGATCATAACCACCTCCACATGAAGCAACATTGCCAGCACCTATAGAAACGTCTGTCCGCTTTCTAATCCTGACTGCCCCTCCCAGGGAATAGTGGTCTAAGAAAAGATTTCTCTACTCACTTTTTGCCTGCCAATTTTTTTTTAATTAAAAAGTTCTTTGCCAGCTGTTGTGGCACACACCTTTAATCCCAGCGCTTGGGAGGCAGAGGTAGAAGGATCGCCATGAGTTAGAGGCCAGCCTGAGTGTACATAGTCCCAGTCCCAGGTCAAACCTGGGCTAGAAAAAAAGAAAAACCCTAAAGAAAGAAAGAAAGAAAGAAAGAAAGAAAGAAAGAAAGAAATAAAGAAAGAAAGAGTTCTAGCTGGGTATGGTGGCGCATACCTTTAATCCCTGCACTCAGGAGGAAGAGGTAGGAGGATCAACGTGAGTTCAAGGACAGCCTGAGAATACAGAGTGAATTCCAGGTCAGCCTGGGCCAGAGTGAGATCCTACCTCGAAAAACCAAGAAAGAAAGAAAGAAAGGAGGGAGGGAGGGAGGGAGGGAGGAAGGAAGGAAGGAAGGAAGGAAGGAAGGAAGGAAGGAAGGAAGGAAGGAAGGAAGGAGGAAGGGAGGGAGGAGGGAGAAAGAGTTCGTAAAGGTGGTGGAAAGAATGTAAGAGCCAAGGAAGGGTAGGACTCCTTACAACGTGCTCCTCCAGACACAAAATGGCCTGGATATTCATGACCTCGCAGTGCTTGACACTACCTACACAAGACCATCATAATAGGAGGAAAAGATGATGACATCAAACTGAAAAGAGAGACTGATTGAGAGGGGGAGGGAATATGATGGAGAGTGGAGGTGTGAAGGGGAAAGTGGGGGGAGAGAGGGAATTGCCATGGGTTATTGTCTACAGTTTTGGAAGTTGTCATTAAAAAAATAAATTAATGAAAAAGAAAGAGTTCTTAGTTGAATTGATTTCAAAACTATAGAAAAATTTCATTATAGTACAAAGAATTTTTCTATCACCGTCACCCATATTCCTTAATTTCTAGTATTTTATACGTAATGGAAAAATGTTTATCAACTTGAAATGATAGTTTCTCTGAAGAGAAAAAGGGAATGAGTGTGGCGAAAGATGGAAAGGGACTTAAATTGTATAAGTATTATTATTATTTTCAAGGTAGGGTTTCACTCTAGTTCAGACTGACCTTGAATTCAATTCACTATGTAGTCTCAGGGTGGCCTCAAACTCACAGCAATCCTCCTACTTTTGCCTCATGAGTGCTGGGATTAAAGGCATGCGCCGCCACACCTGGCTTGTATAATTATTTTTTATGAGGAATGGCAAAATATTAACCTTTATTGTAAGTTATGGATTTCTCTCTGTACCTATGCATTTGAACTTCAAAAAAATTTCTTTCAGAAAGAAAATATGAGTTTTCTCTGAGAAGTGAGGAAGTGTTTGGAGTGTGTGTCTGTGTTTTTCTTTTCTTTTTTGAGACAGAGAGAGAGAGAGAATGGGCACACCAGGGCCTCTGGCCACTGTAAACAAACTCCAGACGCATGTGCCACCATGTGCATCTGACTTACATGGGGCCTGGAGAATCGAATCTGGGTCCTTAGGCTTCACAGGCAAACGCCTTAACCACTAAGCCATCTCTCCAGCCCTGTGCTTTCTTTTTGAGGTAGGGTCTCACCCTAGCCTAGACTGACCTGGAATTCACTATGGAGTCTCAGGGTGGGCTTGAACTCATGGTGATCCTCCTACCTCTGCCTCCCAAGTGCTGGGATTAAGGGCTTGCGCCACCATTCCAGGCTGAAGTGTGTTTCTTTTTGAAATAAACATGCCTTTATGGCCATTCTGCTCCTGATCCTTGCCTGTGAATTAAGACATTTTACGTGAGCTATCAGTTTGATTCACCTCAGCAGTATCTTTTCTCTTCCTCACTACCTTCACTGCTGAGTACCCAGTGGGTCCGACATGGTGTGATTAAAAGTTGCACTTTTCCTAAGACATGCAACTCTCTTCCTTATTTTCAGTAAGTAGGTCCTGCTTTTAAGCAATTACCCGTCATTTGGGGCCATCAGAAGCACTGTGCTTTGACTCAGGTCATAATCAATAATTCATATGTCAATAGGAGTGCCATTAGCTCAGGTGAAGGCAGATGTCTTTCTAATGAAAATGTTCCATTTTCCAAATGACTTTTTCTTTTTTTTTCTCAGAGAGTTGTGGTTATCGAAGACATAAAAAGGTGGAAAACTATGTTGGAGCTTCCCGATCAAAGCAGAGAGAATCTACTTGAAGCCTTACAAGAATTAAAGAAGAAAATACCCTCCAGGGAAGTGTTAAGATCAACACGGATAGGTATGACCCTGAACTTCGTGGCAAGCACCTCTGTTTTGTCTCTCCTGTCCTTCAAGTATTGAGCTCTCTGATCTCTTGGTGCTTTGCACACTATCCCTGGGAAGGAGCCATCGTTTAGAAAATTCTCTCCTGGCTGCAGGTCTGTGCTTTTGTAATGTGTGGTGAAACTTCCAGAGGAAATGAAGTGAAAAGACACCAAACACAAGTGACGATTTTCTTACTAGATTTTTTTTTTTTTTTTTTTTTTTGTTTTGCAAGGTAGGGTCTCACTCTGGTCCAGGCTGACCTGGAATTAACTATGTAGTCTCAGGGTGGCCTCGAACTCTCAGCGATCCTCCTACCTCTGCCTCCCAAGTGCTGGGATTAAAGGCGTGCGCCACCACGCCCAGCTTTTCTTACTAGATTTATAAGACACAGAATTATTCTCTCTAATTGTTATGAAAGTTTTTAAAAATATTTAAATATTTTATTTATTTATTTATTTGAGAGAGAGAGAGGGAGGGAGAATGGATGTGCCAGGGCCTCCAGCTACTGCAAACAAACTCCAGGCATGTGCGCCCCCTTGTGCATCTGGCTTGTGTGGGTCCTGGAGAGTTGAACTGGGATCCTTTGGCTTTGCAGGCAAACGCCTTAACCTCTAAGCATCTCTCCAGCCCATAAAAGTTTTTTTTTTTTTTTTAAAGATTTTATTTATTTGCGAGAGAGAGAGATAGGGAGGGGTGGGGGGATGGAGAGAAAGAATGGGTGCACCAGAGTCTCTAGCCACTGCAAACAAACTCCAGATGCATGTGCCACTTTGTGCTTCTGGGTACTGGGGAATTGAAGCTGGGGCATTAGGCTTTGCATGTGAGCACCTTAACTGCTAAGCCATCTCTCCATTCATATAAGTTTTTAAAATTTTTTTCTGATTTATTTTTATTTATTTGAGACAGAGAGAAGGACAGAGAGCGAGAAAAGAATGGGTGTGCCAGGGCCTCTAGCCACACTGCAAACGAACTCCAGACACATGCGCCACCGTGTGCATCTGGCTTACATGGGACCTGGGGAATCGAACACTGGATCCTTAGGCTTTGGAGGCTAACGCCTTAACTGCTAAGCCATCTCTCCAGCCCAATTCCTGTAAAAGTTTTGTGTTCAGTTTCCATACTCACCCTATAGCGTCGATTGGTAACTGATTCAATGATCTATAGCTGGATGCTGAATGTGAACAAGGTGATTCAGGTACGGTTGGTTCATGACCTTAAGGAGCTTAGATCTGTTAGGCTAGGTCATGGTGGAGAGATCAGGGCAATCCAGTGGGTCATAAATAAGTATGTGCAGTAAGGCGCTACACACTGTTCAGACCTGGGGGACACAGCATAGGCTGTGACAAAGGACAGAGCAGTCCCTTACATTTGGAGAGTCCCAAAGAGGCTTCACCGAGGAAGTGGCATTTCAGTTCAATATTGAAAGAAACTTAGCCTTGTTGTCTTCAGTGACAGTCACTTGTCAGGCTGGTGACAGCCCTGACAAGGTCCCAGCCACATCTGCTGCCACATCTTAGGGTAGCTTCGGAGCTGTTGCACAGGTAAGCGAGGGTCTGGGTTGAACAGCCGTTTTAGTGCAGCACACAGCTGTGGGTGCTGTGCAGGAGAGAGAGCGCAACAACATGTGTTGCTCAAGCTGCTCTCGGTTCCCCAGGGAGCCCCGGGCCCGTCTTTCCCAGCTGCTCCTCTTGCCCTCACTAGTGCCGCCACCACCTCCTCTGCCTCCCCTTGACCTCTGGTTTTCGAGAAGCGGGAGAGAGCAGCTTCGCACTGGCACCGACAGCTGGGAAGAGCTGTGCGGAATCCCCAGGGAGCCCTCAAGAGTTTTAGAGCTGAACTCCTGTAATCTAAACCAGAATCTGAGAAAATCAGATGCTTAAAGAACATAAAACCCTGTCATTACAGCCAAGGAAGAGACTCCCCATCTGCTGCCGGAACTTCTGTCTGTATAGGTTGTGGCCACTAGAGGGCAGTAAGACCATTCACATGAGCACATGAGGGATCTTCCACCAGTAGAGGGTGCTAGTGATTAATAGTTTATCACACACACACACACACACACACACACACACAATATGTGTGTGTGTGTGTGTGTGTGTGTGTGTGTGTGTAAATGTATGTCTCTGTTCCTATTCAGGCACATACCACAAATATTATATATGATCCTATCTTAAATCTCAACGAAATAAGCTAGAATTTTCCTACACATGCAGAACAGGGGATAGCTTTTAAAATCATTTCTAGGGGCTGGAGAGATGGCTTAGCAGTTAAGGCTTTTGCCTGCAAGGCCAAAGGATCCCGGTTCTATTCTCCAGGACCCACGTAAGCCAGATGCACAAGGGGGCCCATGCATCTGGAGTTCGTTTGCAGTGGCTGGAGGCCCTGGCGCGCCCATTCTCTCTCTTTCTCTCTTTCTCTCTCTCTCTCTCTGTCTGTTTCTCTGTCTGCCTCTTCCTCTCTCTCAAACAAATAAATAAAATATCTTTAAAATCATTTCTGCCTGACCTTTGAGCACACTTGGGAGTGTTTTTAAGAATGGGTGTGTCCAATGTTCAGAAATTACAGCTCAAGAATCATAGTAAAACTCCAATAGGGTGCACTCAGGAGGAGCTGGAAATGATTCAGCATTTGAACCTGGACTTATGCCTTCCCTAAACTTGAGAGTATTTGAAATTACAGGGGTTTCTTGCTCTTGGATCAGATACGAGCCGTAGATTTCACTGGGGTCATTACCTGGGGATGTTCATATTCTCCAATAGTTTTTTTTTTATTTAAAATTTTTATTTTTATTGACAACTTCTTTAATTATAGACAATATCCCATGGTACTTCCCTCCCTCCCCCCACTTTCCCCTTTGAAACTCCACTCTCCATCATATCCCCTCCCCCTCTCAGTCAGTCTCTTTTATTTTGATGTCATCATCTTTTCCTCCTATTATGATGGTCTTGTGTAGGTAGTGTCAGGCACTGTGAGGTCATTGATATCCAGCTATTTTGTGTCTGGAGGAGCACGTTTTAAGGAGTCCTGCTCTTCCTTTGGCTCTTACATTCTTTCCGCCCCCTCTTCTGCAATGGACCCTGAGCCTAGAAGGTAGGTTTGAGATGTCTCAGTGCTGAGCACGTCTCTGTCACTTCTTCTCAGCACCATGGTGCCTTCTGAGTTATCCCAAGGTCACCACCATCTGAAAAGAAAAGCTTCTCTAACCAAAAGAGAGAGTAGCATTAATATATGGGTGTGGACATTAAGAGAAGTGCTTACTGGGCAGTTTGGTGAGCATAGTATATACATTTAGAGAGACACCAGCTGGAGACATCACACCCTTAGGGCTCATGAATACCCCTGTTGTATGTTTTCAGTATCAGGGATGTATTCCCTCCCATGGAGCGGGTTTCCCCCATAACAGTCATGCCACTATTGCACCCATTGGCTCATTTGGCCTGGCTGGCCAAATGTAAAGCTTGCAGTGTCAATCTTTTTTTTTTTTTAAGACAGAAAGAGGGAGAGAGAGAGAGAGAGAGGGTGTGCCAGGGCCTCCAGCCACTGCAAATGAACTGCAGACATGTGCACCCCCTTGTGCTTCTGGCTAATGGGGAATCAAACCGGGGTCCTTTGGCTTTGCAGGCAAACACCTTAACTGCTAAACCATCCCTCCAGCCCTCTTCAATCTTTTTTTTTTTTTTTTTTTTTTTTTTTGTTTTTCAAGGTAGGGTTCTCACTCTAGTCCAGGCTGACCTGGAATTCACTATGTAGTCTCAGGTGGCCTTGAACTCATGGTGATCCTCCTACCTCTGCCTCCCCAGTGCTGGGATTAAAGGCATGCACCACCACACCCGGCTTCTTCAATCTTTTAAAATATTTATTTATTTGAGAGAGAGAGGGAGGGATAAAGAGTGAGTGTGAGAACAGGCACGTCAGGGCCTCTAGCCACACTGCAAACAAACTCCAAGATGCATGGGCCACCTTGTGCATCTGGCTTACGTGGGTCCTGGGGAATCGGACCTGGGTCCTTTGGCTTTGCTGGCAAGCGCCTTAACCATTAAGCCATCTCTCCAGCCCTCTCTAATCTTTTATAAAAAATATATTTATTTTTTATTTATTAGAGAAGGGGGAGGGGGAAGAAAATGGGCACATCAGGGCCTCCAGCCACTGCAAATGAACTCCAGATGCATGCACCACCATGTGCATCTGGCTTACATCAGTCCTGGGGAATTGAACCTGGGTCCTTAGGCTTGGCAGGCAAACGCCTTAACTGCTAAGCCATCCCTTCAGCCCCCATATTATCCAGTCTTTACATTCCTCTTTGTCCCTGTCTTGAAGGTTGTTAGGGACAGATATTTATTGATGCTCCTCTTTTTATTTTAAAATATTTTGTTTTTATTTATTTATTTGAGAGAGAGAGAAATAAGCAGAGAAAGGGAGAGAGAGAGAGAATGGGCATGTCAGGGTCTCCAGCCTCTGCAGATGAACTCTAGATGCGTGTGCCCCCTTGTGCATCTGGCTTACGTGGGTCCTGGGAATTGAACCTGGGTCCTTTGGCTTTGCAGGTAAGTGCCTTAACTGCTAAGCCATCTCCCCAACCTTGACTCTCTTCTTTGTGCTGTCCTAATAATGAAGAAGACTTTCTTTTGGGCCACGAGGTCTTATGGAAAGACAGTTTAATAAGGCTTAGTCATACGGGGTGATACAGTGCTCCAGTGACAGGGAGAAGTTAGCCAAGTGTATATAAGTGTTGGGAGTAGAGAAGAGGTCATAGAATGCGCACGGCAGTAGGTGGTAGAGGACATGTTCATAGTCCAGAAACTCAAGGTGGTTAGATGTGTTTGGAATGTAATATGCCGGAGGGAGAGTGGCAAGAAGTGTGGCTGCAGAGACAGCCTGGACCAGATGGAGGAGGCTTTTTTTTTTTTTTTTTTTTTTTTTTTTTTTTTTTGCGAGGTAGGGTCTCACTCTGATCCAGGCTGACCTGGAATTAACCATGTAGTCTCAGGGTGGCCTCGAACTCAAAGCGATCTTCCTACCTCTGCCTCCCGAGTGCTGGGATTAAAGGCGTGCGCCACCACGCCCGGCGGAGGAGGCTTTTTGTAAGCCGTTCAGAACTGCTTGGTTTTGGCGCACTTGGAAAGGCAATTTTACAAGGTGTGGATATCAGCAGAGGAGACTCACCAGGAGCTGACCTGTATTCTGGCTACCACACTATGTGTTTCTTTTTATTGTCCTAACTGTATTTTACAGGCCTGCAGATTCATATTCATTTGTTGAACATTTACAGCTGTTATTTCTTTATAGTTTTATTTTTCATTTTTATTTATTTATTTATTAGAGACAGAGAGAGGGAAAGCGAAAGAGAGAGAAAGAGTGAGAATGGGCGTGCCAGGGCCTCTACCCACTGCAAACAATCTCCAGACGCATGTGCCACCACGTGCATCTGGCTTACATGGGACCTGGAGAATCGAGCCAGGGTCCTTAGGCTTCGCAGGCATGCACCTTAACCACTAAGCCATCTCTCCAGCCCAGCCGTTACCTCTTTAAAAGTACCTCTCATTCCCCTCCCCCCATTCCTTCCTGAGATTCTATTGTTGGAATTGTGGTGAATCTTCTGTTTTCTATATGCTTCCGGTTGCTGTCATATTCTTTTAAAAAATATTTTGTTTATTATTTATTTATTTATTTGAGAGAGAGAGAGAGAGAGAATGGGTACACCAGAGCCTCTAGCCCCTGCAAACGAACTCCAGATGCATGAGTCACCTTGTGCATCTGGCTTATGTGGGTCCCAGGGAATTGAACCGAGGTCCTTTGGCTTTGCAAGCAAATGCCTTAACCACTAAGCCATCTCTCCATCCTGCTGTCATATTCTTTATCTCCTTGTCAGTCATCATTCTAGCTAATTTCTTCAGATATAAATCTTCCAACCTACAAATTCTCTCTTCTACTGAGTCTAATCTATGTAATTCATTCATTTTGTTCTTTTTTTTTTTTAATTTGAGAGAGGGACAGAGAAACAGTCGGGAGGAAGGGGGGAGAGGCAGAGAGAATGGGTGTGCCAGGGCCTCTCAGCCCTGTTAACAAACTCTAGATGCATACTCCCCTTTGTGTGCATGTGCAACATTGCATGTTTGCATAACTTTTTGCATCTGGCTAAACGTGGGACCTGGAGATTCGAACAGGCATTCTTAAGCTTCACAGGTAGGCACCTTCACCACTAAGCCATCTCTCCAGCCCCTTCATTTTTCTGTTTATAAGAGAGCAAGAGAGAGAGAGAGAGAGAATTGGCGCACCAGAGCCTTAGCCACTGCAAACTCCAGATGCGTGTGCCGCCTTGTGCTCATGGGCTATCCATGCACTCATGCCTCCTTGGGCACCTGGCTTATGTAGGTTCTGGGAAGCCGGCAAGCACCTTAATCACTAAGCTCTCTCTCCAGCCCTTGTTCTTCATTGTAAAGAGTTGTCATTTTTGTAGGTTTCCCTCCTCTAGGTCTGACTCTGGTCTGTGGGATTTGCACATTCCTGAAATAATGCCTTTTATTGCTTGAAACATTTTCTATAGAGTTCTTCTGTAGCCTACAGTTAACTGTTCTGATATTTGTGGTGCTTGAAGATTTATTTTTTAAATTTATTTATTTAGCCAGAGGTGGTAAAGCATGCCTTTAATCTCAGCACTCGGGAGGCAGAGGTAGGAGGATCACCCTGAGACTACATAGTGAATTCCAGGTCAGCCTGGGCCAGAGTGAGACCCTACCTGGAAAAACCAAAAAAATAAATAAATAAAATAAAATAAATAAAAATAAAATTTATTTATTTGAACGTATGGGAGGACATGCCATAGTCTTGTGCCCCTGCAAATGAATACCTGTGCTGATAAATTACCCAGGCCCACAGGCTTTGCAAGGAAACAACTTTAACCACTAAGCTATCTCCCCTGCCCCTGCTTAGAGATGCATACCTATCGTTTCTGCCGACTCTTGTGGTTCTTGTTGATTTTTAGCTGTGAGATCACTGGTTTTGGTCTAGGGTTTTAAAAAATATTTATTTATTTGCAAACACATACACACACACAGAATGGGTACATCGGGGCCTCTAGCCATTGCAGTTGAACTCCAGATGCACGTACCCCTTTTGTGCATCTGGCTTTACATGGGTACTGAGGAATCAAACTCGGGTCATTAGGTTTTGCCTGCAAGTGCCTTAACCATCATAGAGCCATCTCTCCAGCCTGGTCTGTAGGAATTTTGTGGAGCTAAACTGGAGAAACTCCCCTCTATTTATTTATTTATTTCTATTTTTGTTTTTATTTATTTATTTGAGAGCGATGGACAAAGAGAGAAAGAGGCAGAATGAGAGAGAGAGAGAATGGACTCACCAGGGCCTCAAGCCACTGCAAACGAATTCCAGATGCATGCGCCACCTTGTGCATCTGGCTTATGTGGGTACTGAGTGCCTTAACCATCACAGAGCCATCTCTCCAGCCTGGTCTGTAGGAATTTTGTGGAGCTAAACTGGAGAAACTCCCCTCTCTTTATTTATTTCTGTTTTTGTTTTTATTTATTTATTTGAGAGCAATGGATAGAGAGAGAGAGAGAGAATGGACTCACCAGGGCCTCCAGCCACTGCAAACGAACTCCAGATGCATGCGCCACCTTGTGCATCTGGCTTACATGGGTACTGAGGAATCAAGCCTTGAACCGGGGTCCTTAGGCATCACAGGCAAGTGCTTAAGCGCTAAGCCATCTCTTCAGCTCCCTCTGTTTATTTTTTATAATTTCCTTAGAAAGGTATGCATATACCCATGGGCACACCGGGCCCTCTTACCACTGCACACAAACTCTAGTCTTATGGACCGTGTTGTGCATCTGGCTTGATGTGGGTACTGGAGATTAAAACCCAGGCTGCAGGCTTTGCAAGCAAGTGCCCTTTAACCACTGAGCCATCTCCCCAGCCTGGCTTCCTCTTTATTTCCTCTGTCGGGGGAAGGATCCTCTAGAACAGCTCTCAAGGATCCCGCTCCAGTGTGTCAGAACCAGGGTTGACTTTCCCACCCTACCTGTGGGCCATAGTCAATGTCTCAACAGCATTGCTGTTGGTATCCTGTCAGCTCTTAGGATAGTACTTCCCTTCCTGGGAACTGGTAGAGGACACTGATGGGGACAGGTAGAGAGGCAGATAGAGAACGGGCATGCCAGGGCCTCCAGCCATTGCAAACGAACTTCAGATGCAAGCGCCCCTTGTGCATCTGGCTTACGTGGGTCCTGGAGAATCGAACCAGGATCCTTTGGCTTTGCAAGTAAACACCTTAAATGCTAAGCCATCTCTCCAGCCCCCCCGCCCAGTTGGACTTTTTAAAAGATTTATTCATTTATTTCACTTATTAGAGAGAGAGAGAGAGAATGGGCACACTAGGGCCTCCAGCCATAGCAAACGAACTCCAGACGCATGCACCACCTTGTGCATCTGGCTTACGTGGGTCCTGGAGAATCGAATCAAGGTCCTTTGGCTTTGCAGGCAAATGCCTTAACCACTAAGCCATCTCTCCAGCCTCTATTTTGGTTTTTCGAGGTAGGGTCTCACTCTAGCTCAGGCTGACCTGGAATTCACTATGTGGTTTCAAGGTGGCCTCGAACTCACGGCGATCCTCCTACCTCTGCCTCCCGAGTGCTGGGATTAAAGGCGTGCGCCACCACGCCCAGCTTATGTGCTTTTATTTTATTGGCCCTTCTCCATGGCCTCTGCCATCTGCTCAAACTTCTCTCTTTTAAATCAGAATTTAGTGCTTTTCTTTTCTTTCTTTTTTTCGTTTTTTGAGGTAGGGTCTCACTCTAGCTCAGGCTGACCTGGAACTCACTGTGTAGTTTCAAGGTGGCCTTGAACTCAGAGATCCTCCGACCTCTGCCTCCCGAATGCTAGGATTAAAGGCGTGCACCACCATGCCTGGCTCAGTGCTTTCTTAAGTGGAGTTTGTCCTATTCTTTCTATTTTAAAATTATTTTTATTATTTATTATTTTTATTTATTTTTTCCTGTTTTTGTCAATTTCCTTAGCATTTTGCTCTCACATAAACTCTTCTGTGGAACTGTCCAGCAGGAAATTGAAGGTGTGGGAATTGAGGCTCAGACAAGAACTTCAAATTAGAAAAACATATTTGTGTGGCTGAGGAAATGGCTTAGCGGTTAATGCACTTTCCTGCAAAGCCAAAGGACCACAGTTCGATTCCTCAGGACCCACGTAATCCAGATGCACAAGGGGGCACATGCATCTGGAGTTCGTTTGCAGCAGCTGGAGGACCTGGTGCACCCATTCCCTCTCTCTCCCTCCCTCCTTCTTTCTTTCTGTCTAATAAATAAGCAAATAAATAAGAATAAAATATAAAAAATAAAGTAAAATAACCTAAAAGAATGAATGCTCCCAGTAAAAGGAAAGAGTAAGGGGGCTGAAGAGTCAAGCCTGGGAGAAAGTCTGTGGTGAGCATATGGGAAGAGGAGCCGCAGGAGACCGTAGAGAGGCCGAGTGGTTAGAGCTGAGTTCGGCAGGGCGGGCAGTGAGCTGTAGGCCTGGGGGCAGAGGTCTTCAGAGGCACAGGGGTCCAAGGCTCCCAGGTGGTCAGGGAGGTTGAGAGCCAGCTGGGCAAAAGCCTTGGGACTGGGCAGTTTGTGGAGCCTCTGTGAGTAGATTCTTTACCGTAGAGAAGAGAGCAGGGGACGCCGAACAAACAGCTAAGGGTTAGGCCTGGTGAGCGAGCACGTGCCTCTGCGCAGGGCTGCCAATAGGAAAGTCCTATGCCAGTCACACGGACCTGATGGCAGAGAGCAGGGGACTCCGAGCAAACAGCTAAGGGTTAGTCCTGGTGAGCGGGCACGTGCCTCTGTGCAGGGCTGCCCATGGGGGAAGTCCTATGCCAGTCACACGGACCTGATGGCAGAGAGCAGGGGATGCTGAGCAAACAGCTAAGGGTTAGTCCTGGTGAGCGGGCACGTGCCTCTGCGCAGGGCTGCCCATGGGGGAAGCCCTATGCCAGTCACACGGACCTGATGGCAGAGACCCTTCCTTTCACACAGGCGTGATTAGCAAAGTGAACCGCCTCTTAACGTTGTCGAAGGGCTGTCGCGCGCGCACGTGTGTGTGTGTGTGTGTGTGTGTGTGTGTGTGTGTGTCCAGCTGACCCATGGTAATCATTCCGTAAAGCCGTCCTGATGGTCGTCTCTGTTTTGCAAATGGGAAAAATCGGAGCTTGAAGAGTCACTAGGCCTCCAGCCATAGCAAACGAACTCCAGACGCATGCACCACCTTGTGCATCTGGCTTAGGTCCTGGAGAATCGAATCAAGGTCCTTTGGCTTTGCAGGCAAATGCCTTAACCACTAAGCCATCTCTCCAGCCTCTATTTTGGTTTTTCGAGGTAGGGTCTCACTCTAGCTCAGGCTGACCTGGAATTCACTATGTGGTTTCAAGGTGGCCTCTCAACTCACGGCGATCCTCCTACCTCTGCCTCCCGAGTGCTGGGATTAAAGGCGTGCGCCACCACGCCCAGCTTATGTGCTTTTATTTTATTGGCCCTTCTCCATGGCCTCTGCCATCTGCTCAAACTTCTCTTTTAAATCAGAATTTAGTGCTTTTCTTTTCTTTCTTTTTTCGTTTTTTTGAGGTAGGGTCTCACTCTAGCTCAGGCTGACCTGGAACTCACTGTGTAGTTTCAGGGTGGCCTTGAACTCAGAGATCCTCCGACCTCTGCCTCCCGAATGCTAGGATTAAAGGCGTGCACCACCATGCCTGGCTCAGTGCTTTCTTAAGTGGAGTTTGTCCTATTTCTTTCTATTTTAAAATTATTTTTATTATTTATTATTTTTATTTATTTTTTCCTGTTTTTGTCAATTTCCTTAGCATTTTGCTCTCACATAAACTCTTCTGTGGAACTGTCCAGCAGGAAATTGAAGGTGTGGGAATTGAGGCTCAGACAAGAACTTCAAATTAGAAAAACATATTTGTGTGGCTGAGGAAATGGCTTAGCGGTTAATGCACTTTCCTGCAAAGCCAAAGGACCACAGTTCGATTCCTCAGGACCCACGTAATCCAGATGCACAAGGGGCACATGCATCTGGAGTTAGCTTTACAGCAGCTGGAGGACCTGGTGCACCCATTCTCTCTCTCTCCCTCCCTCCTTCTTTCTTTCTGTCTAATAAATAAGCAAATAAATAAGAATAAAATATAAAAATAAAGTAAAATAACCTAAAAGAATGAATGCTCCCAGTAAAAGGAAAGAGTAAGGGGGCTGAAGAGTCAAGCCTGGGAGAAAGTCTGTGGTGAGCATATGGGAAGAGGAGCCGCAGGAGACCGTAGAGAGGACGAGTGGTTAGAGCTGAGTTCGGCAGGGCGGGCAGTGAGCTGTAGGCCTGGGGGCAGAGGTCTTCAGAGGCACAGGGGTCCAAGGCTCCCAGGTGGTCAGGAGGTTGAGAGCCAGCTGGGCAAAAGCCTTGGGACTGGGCAGTTTGTGGAGCCTCTGTGAGTAGATTCTTTACCGTAGAGAAGAGAGCAGGGGACGCCGAACAAACAGCTAAGGGTTAGGCCTGGTGAGCGAGCACGTGCCTCTGCGCAGGGCTGCCCATGGGGAAAGTCCTATGCCAGTCACACGGACCTGATGGCAGAGAGCAGGGGACTCCGAGCAAACAGCTAAGGGTTAGTCCTGGTGAGCGGGCACGTGCCTCTGTGCAGGGCTGCCCATGGGGGAAGCCCTATGCCAGTCACACGGACCTGATGGCAGAGAGCAGGGGATGCTGAGCAAACAGCTAAGGGTTAGTCCTGGTGAGCGGGCACGTGCCTCTGCGCAGGGCTGCCCATGGGGGAAGCCCTATGCCAGTCACACGGACCTGATGGCAGAGACCCTTCCTTTCACACAGGCGTGATTAGCAAAGTGAACCGCCTCTTAACGTTGGCGAAGGGCTGTCGCGCGCGCACGTGTGTGTGTGTGTGTGTGTGTGTCCAGCTGACCCATGGTAATCATTCCGTAAAGCCGTCCTGATGGTCGTCTCTGTTTTGCAAATGGGAAAAATCGGAGCTTGAAGAGTTTAAAGTGACTTTAGCATAAGTCACACAACCAGACGACAACGAGAGACACTGTGAATATGGTGTGTGAAGCGTCGTGCCAACTCTTGAAACCCAAGAAACATGGAAAAGCTAAACCGCGGGTGTTACCAGGGGCACGGTGTGTTCTGGATGTTCAGGGGCAATAGAGTACTTTTTTTCCCTAAATATATTTTATTTATTTATTAGAGAGAGAGAGGGAGAGGTAGAAGGAATCGCCATGAGTTTGAGGCCACCCTGAGGTCCTGGGGAATCAAACCCGGATCCTTTGACTTTGCAGGCAAACGCCTTAACCGCTAAGCCATCTCTCCAGCCCCAGTTTGCTACTTTCTTTGGCCTGTGGTCCCCTTTCTCCACTTCTAATTATTTTATTTTATTTTTATTTATTTATTTGACAGAGAAAGAGGGAGAGAGAAAGAGAGAGACAAAATGGGCATGCCAGGGCCTCCAGCCACTGCAAACGAACTCCAGACGGATGCGCCCCCTTGTGCATCTAGCATACGTGGGTCCTGGAGAATCGAACCTGGATCATTTGGCTTTGCAGGCAAACACCTTAACCGCTAAGCCATCCCTCCAGCCCCTTTTTCCACCTTTAAAATTAGCAATGGTAAAGTGAATCCTCCTCACATCTCATTTCTCTGACCCTCCCTTCTGCCTCCTTCTCCACTTTGCTTAAAAAAAAATTATACACACACACATATGTGATTTATTTATTTATTTGAGAGACAGTCATTCTCTACTTTTTAAATATATATATATTTTTTTAAAAAATTAATTTATTTATTTGAGAGAGAGAAACAAGCAGAGAGAGAGAATGGGCACGCCAGGGCCTCCAGCCACTGCAAACGAACTCCAGACACATGTGCCCCTTGTGCATCTGGCTTACATGGGTTCTGGGGAATAGAACCTGGGTCCTTTGGCTGTGCAGGCAAGCGCCTTAACCACTAAGCCATCTCTCCAGCCCTCTTTCTTTTTCTTTTTGATGAGAGTGAGAGACAGAAAATTGGCGTACCAGGGCCTCTAGCCACCACAGTGGACTCCACACGCGTGTGCCACTTGTGTGCATGTGCAGCCTTGTGCACTTGCCTCACCTTTGTGCATCTGGCTCACGTGGGACATGGAGAATCAAACATGGGTCCTTGGGCTTCATGGACAAGCACCTTAACTGCTGAGCCATCTCTCCAGCCTCTTATCCTTAATCATGTTTGCAGCATCCCTTTTGCCATACAAGGTAATACAGTCACAGGTTCTGAGGATTCCTGCATGAACATCTCTTGATGATTATGTATTTGTCATCGTCCTCAAATTGTGCCATACTATTTCAGGATTTCCTCCTCTTCTCTCTCTCTCTCTCTCTCTTTTTTTTTTTTTTTTTTTTTGGTGCTAGTCCTGTCTCCTTGAGTCATTATCAAGGCACAGAATTAACTTTGTCTCTTCTGAGGTGTTCCCTGGCCACTGAGTTTTTTTTTGTTTTGTTTTGTTTTGTTTTGTTTTTGGTTTTTTTGGTCTTCTTGGGGCCTCCCTGAAGCCCCCCTTCAATAATGTCTTTGGTAATCGAGGCAGCTTGGTCCACTTGTGTGTTTTGTGGTGGTGGTGGTTCGAATGCAAATATATGCGTGTCCTCCCCCCTCCCCGTAACCTCAGGAATTGAGCTTCCTAAATTCTCCAGCAGGCAGAACCCTGCTGGAGGAGGTTTGTCCCCTGGGGGTGGATCTTGAGTCCTTCCCTCCTTCCCTACTAGGGGCGCAGAGAGCCACTTTGAGCTCTGGCAGGTCACGCTTGCTTGGTGTTGGTTTCTCTCTCTCTCTCTTTTCTCTCTCTCTCTCTCTGTCTGCTGTGGATGTATGAAGCAAGCCAGCTTCCTCTTGGAATCTCTTGGAAGGCCAAAATTAAGCCCTTTCTTCCCGTAAGCTACTTCTGGTAAAGATGTTTGTCCAGCAACAGGGAAGTAACTATGCTTAGCCCTGCCTGCCGCTCCCAAGTGCAGAGCTGTGTAGTGTTTTCTCTCTCTCTCGTTCTTTCTGTGTGTGTGTGTCTCTCTCTCTCTCTGTCTCTCCCCTCCCAACCCCGTCTCTTCCCAGCACAGGGCCTGAGACACCTAGTATCTATTTCATAATGCCTGCTACATGAGCAAAAGACTGCTTCCCGCAGGGAATTTGTCTTAACAATGCGCTGGGATATAGAAACCTTAAACCCAGGGGACCTGACCCAGGCCGTAAGAGCAGCCAGTACCCCGCCTACGTTCAAACGTAAACTTCATGGAGCAAATAATGACTCCTCTGCACATCATTAACTTCCTTGATGTAGCTACTGACCAACTTGTAACCTTGGGGAAAGGTCATGGAGCCCGGAATGAGAAGGAGGTGGGACTGTTTGATCACCAGAGGCAGTAGTATGGGACAACAGCCCAAGCCCTGGAGCAAGACTTCCTATGTGCTTGAAACTCAGTCCTGCCCTTTTACCCTGCTTCTTTTTAAAAAAAAAAAAAAAAAAATTTGTTTATTTTTATTTATTTATTAGCAACAGTCAGAGAGAGAAAGAGGCAGGGGGGGTGGAGAATGGGTGTGTCAGGGCCTCCAGCCACTGCAAACGAACTCCACATGCATGCACCCCCTTGTGCATCTGGCTTACATGGGTCCTGGGAAATCAAACCTCAAGCTGGGGTCCTTAGGCCTCACAAGCAAGCGCTTAACCATGAAGCCATCTCTCCAGCCCCTCCTCCTCCTCCTCCTCCTCCTTCTTCTTCTCTTTCTCCTTCTTCTTTTTTGGAGAGAGACACAGAGAGAGCCAGAGAGAGAGGAAGAGAAAGACAGAGAATGGGTGCACCAGCAGCCTCTCAGCTGCTGTGAACAAATTCCAGACATGTGCGCCCCCTTGTGGGCAAGTGCTGCATTGTGCTCTTGCGTCACTTGGCATCAGGCTAAATGTGGGACCTGGAGATTATAACTGAAGTTCTTGGGCTTAGCAGGCAGGCGCCTTAACCTCTAAGCCATCTCTCCACCCCCCCCTTTTAAAAAATTTATTTATTTATTTATTTATTTGACAGAAAGGGAGAGAGAGAGCAAGAAAGAGAGAGAGAGAGGGAGAGAATGGGTGTGCCAGGGCCTCCAGCCACTGCAAACGAACTCCAGATGCTGTGCCACCTTGTGCATCCAGCTAACATGAGTCCTGGGGAATCGAGCCTGAGTCCTTTGGCTTTGCAGGCAAACACCTTAACCACTAAGCCATCCCTCTAGCCCTACCCTGCTTCTGTTTTTTAAATTTTTTGTTTATTTTTTATTTATTTGAGAGCGACAGAGAGAAAAAGAGAAGATAGATAGAGAGAGAGAGAGAGAGAGAGAGAGAGAGAGAGAGAGAATGGGTGCGCCAGGGCCTCCAGCCATGCAAATGAACCCAGATGCATGCACTACCTTGTGCATCTGGCTTACGTAGGTCCTGGGGAATTGAGCCTTGAACCAGGGTCCTTAGGCTTCACAGGCAAGTGCTTAACCACTAAGCCATCTCTCCAGGTACCCTGCTTCTTAAGTGACTTACCCTCTCAGTACCACTGGCTTCGCTTTACAAACTATAAGACAGAATTAGCCGTAGCAACTACTTCATGGGGTTGTTCTAAGGTTGTGTGAGCCAGCAGCTTTTCATTGCTGTGCCAGTGCCTGAGAAAAATCAGCTCAAAAGAGGAAAGATTGACTTTGGCCATGGCTTCAGAGGTTTTAGTCCAGGTCACTTTCGTTGTTCCTGGGCTACGGCCAGGCAGAGCATCCTGCAGAGCAGGGAACATGGTGTAGCAAAGCCACTCACTGTGTGTGCACAGGCAAAGGAGAGACAGAGGAACAAACGAGGGCCTCTATATCCCCTTCAAAGTCATGTCCCAGAGGCCCCCGTGTTCTACCTAGGTCCCACCTTCTAAAGTTTGCGCCACTCCCCAGCAGTGTCACTAGGTGGGAATCAAGCCTTTAACACAGGAGAAATGGGAGACATTTAAGTGCTCAGCACAGTAGCTAACTTATTTTTTTAAACATTTTTAAATGTTTTATTTATTTATTTATTTGAGAGTGAGAGACAGAGAGGGCAGGGGAGGGGGGAATTGGTACGCCAGGACCTCCAGCCACTGCAAATGAACTCCAGATGCATGTGCCCTCTTGTGCATCTGGCTTATATAGGTTCTGGAGAGTCGAACCAGGATCCTTTGGCGTGCCCATTGTCTCCATCCCTCTTTCTCTCTCTCTCTCTCTCCCTCTTTCCCTCTCTCAAATAAATAAAATTAAAATTAAAAAAATTTTTAAAGGAGGATAAACAATGGAATTTGAAGAATTAGAAACCTCGTTTCCCAACACCTTTTTAAAAAAAATTATTTAAGCCGACCGTGGTGGCATGTGCCACCACACCCAGCTTCAAATGTATTTTTAAAAATTATTTGATTCAATTCAGCCAATATTCACTGTCCCTTCTACACTAGTCTCAGTGCCGAAAGGTGGGACAATAACTTGTAGTATGGTACAGGGTCTGCCCTCAAAATATTTACAACTTATGGTTGGAGAGATGGCTTAGTGGTTAAGGCACTTGCCTGCAAAGCCCAAGGACCCAGGTTCAATTCTTCAGTACCCACATACGCCAGATGCACAAGGTGGTGCATACATCTGGAGTTTGTTTGCAGTGGCTAGAGGCCCTGGCGTGCCCATTCCTCCCTACCCCCACCGCCGCCTCTTTTTTTTCTCTCACAAACAAATAAATATTGAAAAATATTTACAACTTCGTGGAGAAAGTGATGGTTTGAGTCTCGTGGGCGGGCCTGGCTGTATAGCTCAATGGTTGAGTATTTGCTTAGCATGTGTAAGGTACTAGGATTAATTCCCAGCATTAAATATCCTAGGGGCTAGAGAAGTGACTCAGTGGTTAAAGGTGCTTGTTTGCAAACGCTGATGGCCCAGGTTGGATTCCCCAGTACCCACACAAAGCCAGAAGCACAAGGTAGTACAGTCATCTGGAGTTTGTTTGCAATGGCAAGAGGCCCTGCACACCTCTACTCACTCTGTTTCTGCCTCTTTCTCTCTGTCTCAAATAAATAAATAAATAAATAAATAAATAAATAAATAAATAAATATTTCTTAAAGATTAAATATTGCAGGGCTAGAGAGATGGCTTAGCGGTTAAGGCGCTTGCCTGTGAAGCCTATGTTCGACTCTCCAGGTCCCACGTAAGCCAGACGCACAAGGTGATGCAAGCACGCAACTTTGCACATGCTCACAGGGTGGCACACGCGTCTGGAGTTCAATTGCAGTGGCCGGAGGCCCTGGTGCACCAATTCTGTCCCTCTCTCTCTCAAAAATGTTAAATTTTACCCCCAGAGGGAATAGCGTGAGCTTAGACTCCGAACTATGAGAAGGCCCAACAGCATGACCCAAAACAGATGTCCGGTCTTCCCTCCAGAGAAAAGGAGGTAGAAGTGCTGCGGGTGGGAGCGAGGGCAGAGTGACACAATGAAAGGTGAGGTCAACTTACTCCCAAGACGTCCAGAGCTTGATTCTATCTTGAGAAATTAACTTGAGGGCAGTGGGAAACAGTGACAGAATTTTGGCCAGGGTATTTTGTGATCAAGTTTCCCCTTCCCTGTTCCTCTGCCTCCTCTCTCTCTAGGCCAATGCGCTGTCTTTGAGCTGTATCCCTGTTGCCATCAAAATTGTCTTAAAATGGGGTTCTGGCTTCAGTGTAGGGGATGAATGGGAGAGGGCCAAATAGATGTCAGAGTGGGCCAGTAAACTGTTACAGTAGAGACGAGAGATGTTATAGTACAATCCGAGCCTGAGTTAGGGCAGGAGGGGTGGAGAGGGAAAAATGTAGAGAATGTATAAAAAAAGTGAATCTGGTTGGGAGGCAGAGGTAGGAGGATCGCTGTGAGTTCAAGGCCACCCTGAGACTGCATAGTGAATTGCAGGTCAGCCTGAGCTAGAATGAGACTCTACCTCAAACAAACAAACAAACAAACAAACAAACAAACAAACAAAAAACAAAAAGTGAATCTGGAGATGGGGAGATGGCTCAGCAGTTAAAGGCACATGCTTACAAAGTGTTCTGGTCCAGTTTCAGATTCCCTAGCACCATGAAAAAAGTGCATGCATCTGGCATATGTTTGCAGGGGCGAGAGACTCTGGTGTATGTACACACACACACACACATATAGAAAAAAATGTTTTGTTTTATTTTGGTTTAGTTTTGTGAGGTAGGGTCTCGCTCTAGCCCAGGTTGACCTGGAATTCACTATGTAGTCTCAGGGTGGCCTCAAACTCACAGCCATCCTCCTACCTCTGCCTCCCAAGTGCTGGGATTAAAGGCGTGCACCACCATGCTCGGCTGAAAAAAAAAATGTTCATAAGAAGTGAGGGCTGGAGATAGGGCTCAGAGGTTTAGGCAGTTGCCTGCAAAGCCTAATGACCTGGGTGTGACTCCCCAGTACTCATGTAGAGCCAGATGCACAAAGTGGTGCATGCATGTGAAGTTTGTTTGCAGTGGCTGGAGGCCCTGGTATGCCCATTCTCTCTCTCTGCTTGCAAATAAATATATTTAAATTTTTATTTATTTCTTTGAGAGAGAGAGAGGGAGAGAGAATGGGCACGCCAGGGCTTCCTGCCCTGCAAAGGAACTCCAGATGCAAGCACCACCGTGTGCATCTGACTTACATGGGTCCTGGGGAATCGAACCACGGTCCTTTGGCTTTGTAGTCAAGTGCCTTAACTGCTAAGCCATCTCTTCAGCTCCCCCAAAATATATTTTTTAAAAAAGAAGAAGTGAAGCCAGGCGTGGTGGTGCACGCCTTTAATCCCAGCAATTGGGAGGCAGAGGTAGGAGGATCGCCAAGAGTTCGAGGCCACCCTGAGACTACAGAGTGAATTCCAGGTCAGCCTGGGCTAGAGCAAGACCCTACTTTGAAAAAAAAAAAAGAAGAAGAAAAGAAAAGAAAAGAAAAGAAAAGAAAATAAAAGAAAATAAAAGAAAAGAAATTTTAAAACTGGTCATTGGTGCCTTTCAGGAAGGGTAAAAAAAGATAAGGTGAGGATCAGATTATGGGGAGGATCACTTCTTCTAGGAACCTGAATGTACCTAATATAGCACAGCCCAGCTAGTAGGATTATTTATATGTCAAACCAACAACTAGCTTGTGACCTGAGGTGCATGTGTGCATGTACGTGTACATATGTATTTATATACATACATACATACATACATACATACATACATACATACATACATACAGTTGTAACTATCCCATATTCAGAGGAGATTTCTATTAATAATTGTATTGTAGGTAGGGCTGGAGAGATGGCGTAGCGGTTAAGGCACTTGCCTGAGAAGCCTAAGAACGCATGTTTGAGTCTCTAGGTCCCACTTAGCCAGATGCACAGTGACGCAAGCACGTAATGTTGCACATGCACCACAAGGGGGCGTACGTGTCTGGAGTTTGTTCACAGTGGCTGAAAGGCCCTGGTGTGCCCCTTCTGTCTGTCTCTCTTTCTCTGCCTCTTTCTTTCTTGCTTGCTTGCTTTCTGTCTCTCACTCAAAAATAAAATAATAAAAAATAATTTTATTGTAAAATTAAGACATTTTTCTCTGCATATAAACAAATGTGGTGTTTACATGTACATACACATGTCATTTTAAAAATAAATATTGGCTCACGCTGAGCATACTTTGTTCACACCTGCTTTTTTCAGTCACCTGAATGCAGTGATTGTTTTTGCGTGTTTTGGTGAGTAGAACCATTCTAGAAGCAACAAACTCTGTGTGCTTGTGTGTTTGTTTGGAAACGGGGGTCTCGCTGTGTAGCTCAGGGTGACTGGGAAGCCCCGAGGCCTTCTGCCCCTGCCTCCTGCACACTGAGGGTCCTGGTTGGGCACTGCCCCAGCTGGCCCCTCCATTTTTGCTGTGCAGCAGTTTCTTCTTTGTTTGCTTGTTGATGGTTTTTAAAAATATTTTTATTTTTATTTATTTATTTGAGAGAGAGAGACAGAGAGAGAATGGGCATGCCAGGGCTTCTGGCCGCTGCAAAAGAACTCCAGACTCGCCGGCATGGTGGCTCACGCCTTTAATCCCAGCACTCGGGAGGCAGAGGTAGGAGGATCGCCATGAGTTCGAGGCCACCCTGAGACTACATAGTTAATTCCAGGTCAGCCTGAGCCCCGGAGTGAGACCCTACCTCAAAAAAACCAAAAAAAAAAAAAAAAAGGAACTCCAGACTCATGTGCCACCTTGTGCATCTGGCTTACGTGAGTCCTGGGGAATCGAACCTGGGTCCTTTGGCTTTGCAGGCAAGCACCTTAACTGCTAAGCCATCTCCCCAGCCCTGTTGGTGGGTTTTTGATTGGGCCTCGTGTGTCCCAGACTGGTTGAACTTGCTGTGTAGCCAGAGATAACTCTGACTTCCTCCTCTTCCTGCCTCTACCATCTGACTGCTAGATTACAGATGTGAGCTACCACGCCTGGTTTATGCAGTGCTGGGATTTTTATTTATTTATTTGAGAGAGGAGGGCAGAGTGAGGCAGAGAAAGAGAGAATGGGTGCACCACTGTAAACAAACTCCAGATGTATGTGCCTCTGGCTTACATGGGATCTGGGGAGTCAAATCCTGGCTTCTTAGGCTTTGCAGGTAAGTGCCTTAACTTTTAAGCCATCCATCCAGTCCAGTGCTGGGATTTGAACCCGTGCCTCTGACAACAGAGTCACATCCCCATCCCAGTGGTTACTGTCTAAATGGACAGTTAATTGAACCTTTAGTAATGAGCTCATAGTTTCTAGCTTTGCACTGCCTCAAACAATACTAAGATGAATATTTTTATTCGTAGTGTAAATATAGACTAAGTCCCAAGATGGTGAACTGTTCATTTCCATGCCCTTAGCACCAGGCATAACGCAGGTGCTCAGAAACAGTGGCACAGTGCCTTGAATGTAGGTCTTGAAGTCCAGTCATGTCTGATTTATCTCTGTATTCTTTTTTTTTTTTATGCTCAAATGATATCTTGTTGCTTTGGTTTGGAATTCTTTTTTTTTTACTTGAGAGAGACAGACAGAGAGAGAGAGAGAGAGAAAGAGAGAAAGAGAGAGAGAGAATGGGTGCACCAGCAGTCTCTCAGCTGCTGTGAACAAACTCCAGGTGCATGCGCCACCTTGTGGGCAAGTGTGGCATTGCACCCTGGCATCACTTTTTGCATCTGGCTAAACTTAGTGTGACCTGGAGATTGGAACTGGCATTCTTAGGCTTGGCAGGCAGGCGCCTTAACCGCCAAGCCATCGCTCCAGCCCTTTTTTTTTTTGACAACTTCCTTAATTGTAGGCAATATTCCATGGTACTTCCCCCCCCCCATTTTCCCCTTTGGAACTCCTCTCTCCGTCATAGCCCCTCCCCCTCTCAGTCAGTCTCTCTTTTCATTTTGATGTTTGGTTTCTTGAAGTAGAGTTTCATTCTAGTCCAGGCTGACCTGGAATTCACTATGTAGTCTCAGGGTGGCCTTGAACTCTCAAAGATCCTCCTACCTCTGCCTCCCGAGTACTGAGATTAAAGGTGGTGCCACCACGCCCAGCTCTTATCATGTCGGTGCCGGAGTTTAAGCCACGGTCTTGGTTATGCCAAGCACACTCTTTCTACCACTTCGTTATATCCTCAGCCTCTATCTTAGTATGCTTAGTATCTACAACAGTGGCCCACAGCCTAAGATGACAGTGGTCTGCAGGGTGAATAATGGCAAGGAAAGGATCCAGGAGTGATTTTGCTTTCAAGGAACAGTAGTTTACTATGCCCTGCCACCATCTACACAGATTCTGAGAATTGAACTCAGGTTCCCCTGCTTACAAGACAAGCACTTTACCAACTGATGAACTATCTCTCTAGCCTTTCTCTCTCTCTTTTTTTGGCTTTATTATATTTTAAATTTTTTCTTCATTCATTTGAGAATGAGAGAAATAGGCAGGAGGGGAAGAGGAGGAGAGAGAGAGAGTGGGCGCGCCACAACCTGCAGCCGCTGCAAACGAACTCCAGATGCATGCGCCACCATGTGTATCTGGCTTACGTGGGATCTGGAGAATCGAACCTGGGTTCTTAGGCTTCATAGGCATGCGCCTTAACTGCTAAGCCATCTCTCCAGAGCATTTTAAAAAAATTATTTATTAGGGCTGGAGAGATGGCTTAGTGGTTAAGGTGCCAGCCTGCTAAGCCTAAGAACCGGGTCCCAATCTCCAGGTCCCATGTTTAGCCAGATGCAAAGTGACGCAAGGGCGCAATGCTGCACTTGCCCATAAGGGGGCACACACATCTGGATTTCGTTCTCAGCAGCTGAGACTGCTGGTGCGCCCATCCTCTGTCTCCTCCCTCTCTCTCTGTCTCTCCAAATATAAATAAATAAAATAATTTTTAAAAATTTTTATAAATAAAAAAATTTATTTATTAGAGACAGAGAGAAGGAGAGAGAGAGAGAAAGAGTGAGAAGCAGTATTATGGGTGTTATAGCCAGTCTCCTCTTAGTGTTTAGCACACTCTCCTATTGCTGTTGTCCACCCGATGTTGGCCAGGAGGTGATGCCCACCCTCTGCTCATGCCATCGTTTTCCCCTGCCACCACGGAGCACCCCCTCAAGTCCGTAAGCCAAAATAAATCCTTTTTTTTTTTTTTAATTCCCCACAAGCTGCTCTTGGTCGGGTGTTTTCTGCCAACAATGTGAACTTGACTGCAACACTTGAGGGGAGACTTCTGGGAGGGGACCCCGAGTGAGTCTTCAAGGCTGAATGGGAGCTAGCCAGATGGAGAGGGAGTCCTGGAAGACAGAGTGTTCGTTGGGATGTGTATCAAAAGGACGAAAAAAGATTCACACGTGTTAGGAAGCACAACTAGCTGGGGAATAGGCAGTAGGATGCCTGTGGGATTGTGCGGAAATGAGCCGGGGACGTGAGCAGGAGAGGTAGCAGATGGTGAAGAAAAGAATGAAAGACTTTGGCCATTGGATTGAAGGCTTTAAGTGGAGGAGTAAAGCGGTCAAATGTATGTTCAAAGGAAACATGTCTTTAAAAGAAAAACTACAAGCCAGGCGTGGCGGCGCACGCCTTTCATCCCAGCACTCCGGAGGCAGAGGTAGGAGGATCATCGGGAGTTCAAGGCCACCCTGAGACTACATAGTGAATTCCAGGTCAGCCTGAACTAGAGTGAGACCCTACCTTGGAAAAAAAATTAAAAAAGAAAACAGAAAAAGGGGCTGGGGAGATGGCTTAGTGGTTAAGGCACATGCCTGCGAAGCCTAAGGACCCCAGTTCAATTCTCCAGGTCCCATGTAAGCCAGATGCCCAAGGCCATGCATGCATCTGGAGTTTGTTTGCAGTGGCTAGAGGCCCTGGCATGCCCATTGTCCCTCTCCCTCTCTCTCTTTCCCCCTCTCTGTCTCTAATAAATAAATAAAAATAAAATCTTTTTTTAAAAGAAATGAAAAGAAAAAGAAAAACTACACAGGTGTCTCGGTGCCCCAGGCTGTGTGGCAGTCTCATGAAGGGGAAAAGGCTGAGAGCAAATAGAAGCTCCTGAGCTGCCCTGGGCAGGAGACACAGACGTTCCCAGACGTCCTCAGAGAGGCCACAGGGAGTTGTGGGGAGGCTGGGGTCACCTAGACGTAACTGCCCTAGAGCAAGGACGGTGAGGGAAGATGGGGGCTCATAGCTGTGCAGGGGGCAGCACACACAGTGCCCGTGTGTACTTACACTCACACTCCTTCTATGTAAGGACATTGAGGGGAGAGGGGTGTCACAGCTGTGCAGGGGGCAGCACATACAGTCCGTGTGTACTCACACTCCCTCTGTGTAAGGACAGTGAGGGGAGATGGGTGTCACAGCTGTGCAGGGGGCAGCACACACAGTGCCCGTGTGTACTCACACTCCCTCTATGTCAGTGAGGGGAGATGGGTGTCACAGCTGTGCCAGCACACACAGTCTGTGTACTCAGTGTAAGGACAGTGAGGGGAGATGGGTGTCACAGCTGTGCAGGGGGCAGCACATACAGGTGTGTACACACTCCCTCTGTGTAAGGACAGTGAGGGGAGATGGGTGTCACAGCTGTGCAGGGGGCAGCACACACAGTGCCCGTGTGTACTCACACTCCCTCTATGTAAGGGCAGTGAGGGGAGATGGGTGTCACAGCTGTGCAGGGGGCAGCCCACACAGTCTGTGTGTACTCACACTCCCTCTGTGTAAGGGCAGTGAGGGGAGATGGGTGTCACAGCTGTGCAGAGGGCAGCACACACAGTCCGTGTATACTCATTCTCAGAGTATATGTTTTCTTTCTTTCTCTCTTTCTTTCTTTCTTTCTTTCTTTCTTTCTTTCTTTCTTTCTTTCTTTCTTTCTTTCTAAGAAGGGAAGTCTTTTCTTTTTTCTTTTTGGTTTTTCGAGGTAGGGTCTCACTCTGGCCCAGGCTGACCTGGAATTCACTATGTAGTCTCAGGCTGGCCTCAAACTCCTACCTCTGCCTCCTGAGTATTGGGATTAAAGGTGTGCACCACCACGCCCAGCTGGGAAGTCTTTTTAAAAAAAAAAAAAGAAAAAAAAAAAAAACATTTCATTTATTTATTTATTGGAGAGTCAGAGAGAGGGAGGGAGAGAAATGGGCACCAGGGCCTCCAGCCACTACAAATGAACTGCTGACGCATGTGCCACATCGTGCATCTGGCTTTCGTGGGTCCTTGCGGAATCATACCTGGGTCCTTTGGCTTTTCAGGCAAGGACCTTAACCACTAAGCCATCTCTCCAGTCCAACCCTTAGTTTTTTTTTTTTTTTTTTTTTTTTTGAGACATGGTATCATTCTAGTCCAGGCTGGCCTTAAACTTGCCTGGATCTCTCAGTAGACCTGCTCCAGTACCTAGAGCTGGGATGACGGGCATGGTCCACCGTGTCTTGTGTTTATTGGGCTTGTCTAGATAATGAATTTATGTAAGTGCTTTGACTCCCTTTCATGAGAAAGTTCAAACAAGGGCTAGATGGATGGCTTAGAGGTTAAGGCGCTTGCCTGCAAAGCCAAAGGACCCAGGTTCAACTCTCCAGGACCCACATAAGCCAGATGCACAAGGGGGCGCATGCGTCTGGAGTTCGTTTACAGTGGCTGAAGGTCCTGGCACACCCATTCTCTCTATCTGCCTGTTTCTCTCTCTGCCAAATAAATAATATTAAATTTAAAATTTTCTTTTTGATAGTTTGAACTCAGAACTCTTTTTTTTTTTTAATTTGAGAGAGACAGAGAAGAAGGGGCAGAGAGAGAATAGGTGCACCAGGGCCTCTCAGCCACTGTGAATGAACTCCAGACACGTGCACCCCCTTGTGCACATGTGTGACATTGCGCGCTTGTGTCACCTGGAGAATTGAATGGGCGTTCTTAGGCTTCACAGGCAGGCATCTTCACCGCTAAGCCGCCATCTCTCCAGCCCTCAGAACTCTTAATCTGTAGCAGCCCCTAGCCTTATCCACCTTTTATAAACAGTGCCATTGTTTTGAAGAAACCCTGTCTATTGTTTTGAATGTGTTTCTTCTTCACACTGTAACTTAGCTTGGTCTCTGTCTCATATTTCCTGTAGGCTGGAGTTGCTTTGAATGGCCAACTGGATTATGGTTCACTATTTCTTTGGGGTTTCATGGTCCCACTCCTAGGATGCAGTGTCACAGTTCAGTCCTTTTTTTTGTTTTGTTTTGTTTTGTTTTTTGAGGTAGGGTCTTGCTCTAGCCTAGGCTGACCTAGAATTCACTCTGTAATCTCAGGGTGGCCTCGAACTCATAGCAATCCTCCTACCTCTGCCTACTAAGAGCTGGGATTAAAAGCGTGTGCCACTGTGGTGGTTTGATTCAGGTGTCCCCATAAACTTAGGTGTTCTGAGTGCTGGGTTCCCAGCGGATAGAGATTTGGGAATTAATGCCCCCTGGAGGCGGTGTATTGTTGGCAGCGGGCTTATGGGTATTATAGCCAGCTTTCCCTTGCCAGTGTTTGGCACACTCTCCTGTTGCTGCTGTCCACCTGATGTTGGCCAGGGGGTGATGTCCACCCTCTGCTCATGTCATCATTTCCCCCTGCCATTGTGGAGCTCCCTGTCGAGTCTGTAAACCAAAATACCCCCCCCCCCCGCCAAGCTGCTCTTGGTCGGGTGGTTTCTGCCAGCAATGCGAACCTGACTGTAACAGCCACCATGCCTGGCTTTTTGTTTTGGTTTGGTTCTTTTTGGGGGGTAAGGGGGACTCATTTCTCCTTTGTGACGCTCCTTACCCACCTTTCACTGGACAAGGTCATACACTGGTGGTTGCCTTTGGATCGAGTTACCTCATGAGACTGCAAAAATGTTTTCAATCTTTTCACATTTATGAGTTAAATAAAGACTGTTCATTTCTGCTGGTGTGGTGCTCACACTTAATTCCAGCACTTGGGAGGCTGAGGTAAGAGGATCGCCCATGAGTTCAAGGTTAGCCTGGGCTACAGGGTGAATGCCAGGTCACCCTGGGCAAGAGTGAGATCCTGACTCATAAAAAAATTTTAAAATAACGTTCTTTTGCCGGGCATGGTGGTGCATGCCTTTAATCCCAGCACTTGGGAGGCAGAGGTAGGACGATGGCCATGAGTTCGAGGCCACCCAGAGACTACATAGTGAATTCCAGGTCAGCCTGAGCTAGAGTGAGACCCTGCCTTGAAAAACAAAAAAAAACCAAAACAACAACAACAAAAAAGTTCTTTAATAACTAAGGCTGTTTAGTTGTCTTAAAATATAATAAGTACCCTCAAAAACTATAAGTACCAAAAAGAGGGCTGGAGAAATGGCATTTGCCTGTGAAGCCTAGGGACCCAGGGTTGATTCCCTGGTACCTATGTAAGCCAAATGCACAAGAGGGCAGCTCATGTGTCTGGAGTTCATTTGCAGTGACTAGAGACCATGGCATTCCCATTCTCTCTCTCTCTCAAATGAATTAAATTAAAAATCTTTAAAAAAATAAATAGCCGGGTGTGGTTGTGTATGCCTTTAATCCTAGCACTTGGGAGGCAGAGGTAGGAGGATCACTATGAGTTTGAGGCCAGACTGAGTCTGCATAGTCAATTCCAGGCCAGCTTGGGCTAGAGTGAGACCCTACCTCGAAAACCAAATAAAACAAAAAGCCGGTGTGGTGGCTTGCTCCTTTAATCCCAGCACTTGGGAGGCAGAGGTAGGAGGATCACCATGAGTTCAAGGCCACCCTGAGACTACATAGTGAATTCCAGGTCAGCCTGGACTAGAGTGAAACCCTACTTTGAAAAACCAAAAAAATAAAAATAAATAAAAATATATAATAAATACCAAAAAGAGACAAATGCTTAATTCTTTTTTTAAAAAAATTTATTTGTGAGTAGGGAAAACGTGTACGGGCATACCACTGCAGAGGAACTCCACATGCATGTGTCATTTTGTGCATCTGGCTTTATGTGGGTACTGGGGAATTGAACCCAGACTGGCAGGCTTTGCAAGCAAGCACCACTGAGCCATCGCTCCAGCCCCTTATTGTTCTTTTTTGTTGTTGTTTTGTTTTGTTTTTCAAGGTAGGGTCTCACTCTAGCCCAGGCTGACCTGGAATTCACTATGGAGTCCCAGGGTGGCCTTGAACTCATGGCGATCCTCCTATCTCCACCTCCTGAGTGCTGGAATTAAAGGAGTATGCCACCGTGCCTGGCTTTTATTTTTATTTTTTTATGAGAAAGAAAGAGAGAGAGATTGGGTGCACCAGGGCTTTCAGTCACTGCAAATAAACTCCAGACGCAAGTGCCCCCCTTGTGTGTCTGGCTTACGTGGGTTCTGGGGGAATCAAACTTGGATCCTTAGGCTTCGCAGGCAAGTACCTTAACCGCTGAGCCATCTCTCCAGCCCCCTATTGTTCTTTTCAAGCAGACTGGTGTGCTTCTAGTTTTGGCTTACTGCATTGGCAATTCTGGTTCTCCCCCAGAGATTGTCTTCCCATGCCTTTGTGAGACAGGGCCTGTTTGTGCACAAGTCTCTGCGTTCTGAGGTATGTGAGTGACTGTCGGTACCACCCGGCCGTCCATCCAGCCCTGTGCTTTCCAGGAGACAGAACAGCCTCCCATATGTGGTTGCTCTCCTGTTACAGGTCACACGGTGAACAAGCTGCGCAAACACTCAGATTCAGAGGTGGCTCATCTTGCCAACGAGGT
This sequence comes from Orientallactaga sibirica, assembly GCA_036365145.1. Taxonomy (NCBI): domain Eukaryota; kingdom Metazoa; phylum Chordata; class Mammalia; order Rodentia; family Dipodidae; genus Orientallactaga; species Orientallactaga sibirica. The sequence goes on along the minus strand of JAEOAD010002279.1, from coordinate 4,359,443 downwards.
TTACACTGAGTGGAAAACTTTCATTGAGAAACATCTGGACAGACCTCCCATTGAAGTTCGAAGTGACCCAAAAACGGAGTCGTTTCGAAAAAACGCCCAGAAATTACTGTCAGAAGCCTTGGAATTAAAGGTAAGGCCCTACTTGGGATATGAGTATTCTCCTATTTAAAATGAGCCTCATCTGGGCTGGAGAGATGGCTCAGCTGTCAAGACACTTGCCTGCAAACCCTCACAACCTAGGTTCGATTCCCCAGTACCCGTGTAAAATCAGATGCGCAAAGTGGTGCGTGTGTCTGGAGTTCGTTTGCAGTGCCTGGAGGCCCTGGTGTGCCCCTACTCTTTCTCTCTCTCTGCTTTTTATTTATTTATTTATTTATGTATTTATTTATTTATTTTGAGATAGGGTCTCACTATGTAGTCTCAGGGTGGCCTCAAACTCACGGCGATCCTCCTACGTCTGCGCTGGGATTAAAGGTGTGTGCCACCACGCCTGGCACAAATCATGTTTCCATGATGAGCTGTCACAGTCTTAATGCTGTGGTGTTATTCTAAAAGGTCTTCTTCTTTAAGGATTCTGGATTCATATGCATTTGGGGAAGCCGTGTTGTAGCACAGGCTATGGAGCTACCAAGACATTGGCTGAAACCCAGACTCATACGGCCCTACATGTCCCACCATAGGCACATGCCTGTACAGTTCTGAGATGCGTTTCCATCTGTAAAAGGAGAATTGTTATCCCATCACCAAGTTACTGCTAAAACTAAATGAATATACGTTATACAAATATAGCAAAGTATATGGAATAATATATATGGGTCTGCTGATTAATTATTTAATGAATGTTGGCTCCATTTAAATTCTTTTTGGTTTTTTTTTTTTTTTTTTTTTTTTGGTTTTTCAAGGTAGGGTTTCGAGGTAGGATCTCACTGTGGCTGACCTGGAATTAACTATGTAGCCTCAGGGTGGTCTCGAATTCACAGAGATACTCCTAATTCTGCCTCCCGAGTACTGGGATTAAAGGCATGCGCCACCTCACCCAGCTCCACTTAAATTCTTTTCCTTTCTACTGAATTAAAAAATTGGGATGGAGGCTAGAGAGATGGCTTAGTGGTTAAGGCGTTTGCATGCAAAGCCAAAGGATCCTGGTTTGATTCTCCAGGCCCTATGTAAGCCAGATGTACAAGGGGGCACATGTATCTGGAGTTCATTCGCAGTGGCTGGAGGCCCTGACGCACCCATTCTCTCACTCCCTCTCTCTGTCTCTCTGACTCTTTCTCTCTGTCTCAAATAAATAAATAAAATATTTAATTTTTTTAAAAAGGGGAGAGCTGGTGGTACACCAGCATTTATATAAAAACATAAAAATTGGGATGGGCTGGGCATGGTGGCACACACCTTTAATTCCAGCACTCGGGAGGCAGAAGTAGGAGGATCGCCGAGAGTTTGAGGCAACCCTGAGACTACATAGTGAATTCCAGGTCACCCTGAACTAGAGTGAAACCCTACCTCGAAAAACAAAAACAAACAAAAAAAATGGGATGGGCTGTGTTTTAGAATATTAATGGCCAAATAGAAAGGTATCTATTGCCGGCCATGATGGTGCACGCCTTTAATCCCAGCACTCGGGAGGCAGAGGTAGGAGGATCTCCATGAGTTCGAGGCCACCCTGAGACTCCAGAGTGAATTCCAGGTCAGCCTAGGCTAGAGTGAGACCCTACCTCAAAAAACAAAAAAAAAAAAAAAAAATAGACTACTCAGTTCTGGGAAGATGGCTCATTAAAGACTACTTCCCTTTTTTTCTTTTTTTTGTCAGCACCAATACTTGTAGATCTAAAGCATAAAACCAATTGGATAGACATACTCCGTGTCATCGTCATAACCACAAGTTGCATACATGCTGGGAAGACTTTTGCTCATTAATAAAAATAATAATGTTATCAAATAACAAATCTTATAAGCTAATGAATAGTCTGAAAACTCAGTTTATACAGTGTCCATGTTTTTCTCATCCCAAGAATAACCTTGGCTGGAGGCCCCGGTGCTCCCATTTTCTTTATCTGCCCCAATAAATAAATAAATAAATACATAAATACATAACTAAGATTTTTTGAAAAGGCTGTCAAGATAGCTTAGCAGTGAAGGCACTTACTTACGAAGCCTAAGGACTGAAGTTCTATTCCCCAGGACCCACGTAAGCCAAATGCACAAGGTGGTGCATGGAACTGGAGTTCATTTGCAATGGCTGGAGGCCCTGGTGTGTCTGTTGTTGGTATCTCCTCCCCACCACCTGCCTCCCTCCCTTCCTTTTCTCTCTCTCTGTCCCTCTCCCCAAATAAATAAATAAAGCATCTTTTAAAAAAGAGAGCTGTCACCGGGCGTGGTGGCGCACGCCTTTAATCCCAGCACTCGGGAGGCAGAGGTAGGAGGATCGTCGTGAGTTGGAGGCCACCCTGAGACTACATAGTGAATTCCAGGTCAGCCTGGGCCAGAGTGAGACCCTACCTTGAAAAATCAAAAAAAAAAAAAAAAAAAAAAAAAAAAAAAAGGAAAGAAAGAAAGAAAGAAAGAAAGAAAGAAAGAAAGAAAGAAAAGAAAGGAAGAAAGAATAACTTAATAGAAGAAGGAACTTGGATCTCTGACTTAGTGCTAGATTTTTGCCTGTGTTCTCAAAAAGTGTATGTTAATCTTTCTATCTCAATTACTCACCCACAAAAGATGGCAAATGGATTTGTGATATATTAGCTACGCTTTTAAAAGAAAAAAAAATTGTTTTTAAATGTAAACCTAAAAATAAAAAGAGAAGGATACAGAAGGAACCTACTTCCCAAACATAATCTTGTGAACACTTTGGTGCATTTCCTATTTTGGTAAGTTACAATGGCATTTTAAGGAATGTTGGGTAAGTTATGATTGCCCAAGATTTATTTAGAGCAAATTATATGCCAAATGTTCCATAAGATATTTTTATTGATTATTTAAATAACTTCAGGAAACTGACCTAATTATATACATTTGTGTTACCTCTTGAGTCTTGATCAATTTCAATTAGTGTCACTTTGTATATCTTATTCTATATGTCTTTATTTTTCATGTCTGATTTTTTAATGCCTGCTTGATAGCATTGCCATGCAGTAAGTTTGCTTAACTTTTCCTAAAGGAAGCTTTAATATGAATATTAAAGAGAGAAAAAAAAATAGGAATGTTGTAAGCAATTTTCCAGAGTATCGATTAGCTAACAGACTTGCTATTTTAAGTAAAGTTTATTTTTTAAATAAACCAAAATTACTGCTGAAACATACAGTGTGGTATATAATATGTAGTTAATGTGGTGGTAAATATCAGTTCCCTGTGGTATCTTTTTAAGTAAATGATAATAATGAAGCTATGCTTGTAAGGATTAATGAGCAGTTTGCCTGCTATATTAAACTCCATAATAATTATCCTTTTAGTTTATCCATTAATTATCCTTTAAATGGCACATCAAGTGGTAAGCACTCAAGTGTTACAGAGTGAAGTTAAAAAAGTGATACATTCGTTAGGGCTTTCCAGTGTAATTGGGGGAAAAAAAATCAGATTAAGCATAGCTGAGTGCTTTGTTCCCAAAGAGTAAATTTGAAAAATTAAAAGTATGTGGCTTAGCCAGGCGTGGTGGCATATGCCTTTAATCCCAGCACTTGGGAGGCAGAGGTAGGAGAATTGCCTTGAGTTCAAGGCTACCCTGAGACTACATAGTGAATTCCAGGTCAGCCTGAGCTACAGTGAGGCCCTACCTTGAAAAAAAAAAAAAGTGTGCATCTTACTTTCTTGGCCAAGAAAGAAAAGAAAAACAACCCATCATTTTTGCATGAACAGACTTTGATGGTATTTTTTTTATCCGTTTGGTATGTCAAAAAACAAATACAGGGCTGGAGAGATGGCTTAGTGGTTAAGGCGCATGCCTGTGAAGCCTAAGAACCCCGGTTCGATTCTCCAGGTCCCACGTAAGCCAGGTGCACAAGGGGGCGTGCACGTCTGGAGTTCGTTTGCAGTGACTGGAGGCCCTGGTACGCCCGTTCTCACTCTCCCTCTTTCCCTCTGTCTCTATCTCTAATAAATAAATAAGTAAATAAAAATTTAAAAAAAACCCAGTACAAACACTTATGTAAGGTTAACCATAGCACCTATTGTTATGAGACATTTTATATTGAGGCGGATCAATGGCCATCTAATTCCGGTACCTGGTCCTTGATAGTAACCCGTATTGAGTTCCTTCAAATCAGACATCAGAGCCCCATTAAATGTATGTCATGGTGCAGCTGTAAACGTCGAGTAAGTTATTCGTCCAATGCCTGAAAAGCCTTTACAGCTTAATCCTGGCATGTGTTTTTACAAATCCCAAATCTACTCATTACATTCATTTTGTAGGGGGAAAAATGTTTCTGTGTTGTTTCAGTCCTGTCTCCTAATAGCGAAAGCCACATGTGAAGAATATATACACAGCCAAAGGTTATCTCTTTTCTTACGCTCCAGATTGCGCTTCCTCAGTTCATGGACTGTTTCCTTGTTCTTGGAATAATGGGATCTTTGAATAAAAGCCCCGTGGCTGAGGCCCAGGCTCCATTCCCCTTACTTTCTCTCTCCCAGACATCATTTGTTCTTCCCGGCCCGTTAGATCTTTTCCTCGTATGAACGTCCCCCTGTGGCGTCATTCTCTTACTTCCCCCTCCTCATTATCCACTCTCCTTCCTACCTCATGGCCTGTGATCATTTTCCTGTTATGTCATTAAAGAAAAAAAAAATGAACCTGATTCTAAAGTGAGCCCGTATCATTAAGAGTTATGAAACAGTGGCTGGTTGGCTCAGCCGGTTGTCAGATGGCGCTAATGAGATCCAGGTCGGGGGGCACGTTCTGATACGGGACCGTTAGGGTTTTTTTTTTTTTCTTTGTTTAATGGATTCTGAGCCCACCCCTGACTTTGGCCAGTTCTCTTATTAATATATCAGGTAGTCAAAAAGAAGTATGGGTAGGGCTGGAGAGATGGCTTAGCGGTTAAGGCATTTGCCGGCAAAGCCAAAGGATCCCGGTTCGATTCTCCAGGACCCACGTAAGCCAGATGCACAAGGGGGCACATGCGTCTGGAGTTCGTTTGCAGTGGTGGATGCCCTGGCACACCATTCTCTCTCTCTCTCTCTCTCTCTCTCTCTCTCTCTCTCTCTGTGTCTGCGTCTTTCTTTCTCCCAAATAAGTAAATAATTTAAAAAATAGAAGTGTGGGTAGCTAGGTGTAAATCCAGTCAGACTGTTGGAACAAGCCACCCAAAGTTTGCTGGCAGTGGATATTCATTTCAGCCTGTGTTTGGGAAAGATCTACGCGGTGCCGGGAGAGAACTCAAAAATACACGACTTGCCTTCCTTGTCCTAAGAAAGCTTGCTGTCCCCTGGCTTAAAGCCTGCAGATGACTCAGAACTCTAAGGCAGCCTGAAATAGTGACACTGGCAATGGCTCTAGACACGTAAAGTAGGGAGAGAGTGAAGTATGGGGACTTGAGGGTTCATGGAAGAGATGGCAGGTGAGCTTGCCTTTTGTAAGAAGGGCAGGACTGCACTATCTGGGTCCTACACATGAAACAGAAATGTAATTCACATCGATCTACTATGTAAATGTTATTACAAGTGCAGGAGGGGCTGGAGAGATGGCTTAGCAGTTAAAGCACATGTCTGTGAAGCCTAAGAACCCCGGTTCGACTCTGCAGGTCCCACGTAAGCTGGATGCACATAGTGGCGCACGCATCTAGAGTTCATTTGCAGTGGCTAGAGGCCCTTGGTGCGTCCATTCTCCCTCTCCCTCTCTGTCTCTCCGTCTTTGTGTCATAAATAAATAAATAAATAAATAAATAAATAAATAAGTAAATAAAATCTTTTTAAATTTTTTTAAAAGTGCAGGAAAGGAGGGAGGTTTACATGGGGAGAAAGGAGAGTCACTATGGAGTCCTTGCTAGTGCCTGTAGCAGGGCTGGGCACAGGATGAAGAACTAGTTATGGTACGCAGCGTCAGCGCAAGAGGTTACAGCTCTTACAGCCTTCTCCAGACGACACAAGCGCAGGTTCAGTACCATGTTTCTGAGACAAGCAAAGACAGGCAAACACTCCAGGTGCATGTGCTACTTTGTGCATCTGGTTTACATGGAATTGAACCAGTGCTGGCAGGCTTTGCAAACCAGCACCTTTTTTAAAAAAAATTATTTATTTATTTATTTGCAAGCAGAGAGAGAGATAGAAGAGAGGCAGACAGAGAGAGAATGGGCACGCCAGGGCCTCTAGCCACTACAAATGAACTCCAGATGCATGCGCCCCCTTGTGCATCTGGCTTATGTGGGTCCTGGAGAATCGAACTGGGATCCTTTGGCTTCACAGGCAAACGCTTTAACCGCTAAGCCATCTTTGCTGCCCCAAACCAGCAAGACCTTTATCCCCTGAGTCCTCTCCCCAGCCCAGTGGCCATGTTTCATATCTTACCTGTCTATAGCCAGATTATGCAACATTAAACAACTGAGTAATAGGCAGTCCACTTACAGGCCCAAGTAGATGGGGGCTGCAAATCAGATTCTCTCTGTCAGTGAGATGGGTGCTAGGAAGCACCTGACTGCAAGGGTTGAAACCAAAGGAATGCTGGTAAAATGGCCACCACGCCTGGCTTAGGGTTATCTGCATTACATGTTCTCTCGTTCTAGGCTGTGCGTTTGTGGGGGAGGGGGGTTGTGAGGAAGTAGAAGTTGCGTGTGGAATAGAGAGAGACTTGGGTAGTTAGAATTGGTAGTGAGCAAGGCTGAGAGAGATGAGCAAAACCGTGAGAAAGAGAGCTGGAGAGATGGCTTAGCAGCTAAGGCGCTTGACTGCGAAGCCTTAGGACCCATGTTTGACTCTCCAGATCCCACATTAACCAGACGCACAAACATGAGGCAAGCACAAGGTCGCATCTGGAGTTTGATTGCAGTGGCTGAGGTCCTGGTATGCCAATTCTCTCTCTCTCTCTGTGTCCCTGTGTGTCTCTAAAATAAAAATAATTTTAAAAAACCTGAGAAAGAGACAAGGCATCTCTTGAGAAGTACAAAGACTGATGTGGTTTCTTGATACGGTGAATCCATAGAGTTCTTCCAGGGTTCCTGTTCAACAGGAACCTCAGCAAAATTTCATTTTTCTCGGGGTGCTGGTAAGACTCTGGGCCTTTCACTCAAAAGTTCTTGTTTACCTGAAGCATCAAGTTGGTACCCATTAGAAAAGGGCCCAACAGGCTGGAGAGATGGCTTAGCGGTTAAGGTATTTGCCTGCGATGCCTAAGGACCCCGGTTCGATTGTCCAGGTCCCACGCAAGCCAGATGCACAAGGGGCGAACGCATCTGGAGTTCCTTTGCGGTGGCTGGAGGTCCTGGCACACCCATTCTTTCTCTCTCTCTCTCTTTTCCTCTCTCTATCTCTAATAAATAAAATCTTTTGAAAAAAAGAAAGAGAAAAGGGCACAACAGCTTGGTCAGGCTCGAGTCACCCAAAGGCATCCTTTCCTCTATGTACTGAGCTTGGTTTACACAACAACAATGCTTGATGGTTTTGTTGTAATCTCACAGGTATTTCCCTTGTTTCTGCACTCTGGCTAACCTTATTGAGTAAGAGAATCGCTAGACGCTTCCTCCTCATCCCTGGCACAGCACCTTGTTTAGTGGTTTGTTTGTTTATTTTGGTTTTTTCAAGGTAGGGTCTCACTCTAGCCCAGGCTGACCCGGAATTCACTATGTAGTCTCAGGCTGGCTTGGAACTCAACAGAGATCCTCCTACCTCTGCCTCCCAAGCGCTGGGATTAAAGGCGTGCGCCACCACCCCCGGGCTTACTGTTTATTTCTATTTTGATGTGGTCTCGCTGTGAGTCCCAGGCTAGCCTCAAACTAGAGACCCTGCTGCCTGAGCCTCCCAAGTGTTAGGATCTATATCACCACGTCTGGCTATGTTGCCCTGTGATTCCGTTGTTAATGCTGTCTCCTTTCTAGCCTAGAGTGCTTCGGTCTTTTGTGTGCTGTGTCTCCAAGGTCAACCCTTGGCTGCATGGGGTATTTTAAGTATTTATTTATTATTGTTGGTTTTTCAAGGCAGAGTCTCACTCCAGCCCAGGCTGACCTGGAATTCACTCTGTAGTCTCAGGGTGACCTCGAACTCACAGCGATCCTCCTACCTCTGCCTCCCGAGTGCTGGGATTAAAGGCATGCGCCACCACGCCTGGCGTATTTAAGTATTTAGTTATGTGAATTTCAAGGCTCTCAGAGTTTAGTGTTTTTTCCTTCTTCTTCTTCCCTTGATAACCAATGAGAGAAATGGGGCATGGGGGTTGGATTTGTGTGTCAGGTTTAGCAAATCTGTGAGCAACTGGCGAGTAACCAGGCTTCTACTGGGATGAACGTGTCTAGCAAGTGCCAAGGGGCAAATGCCAGCCAGCCACCTTTCCAGCCTTTACAAAGTATTCTGGTCCCATAGCTGCCTCAGATAGGGGAGCAGAAAACAGGGAATTGTCCCAGGCTTGTGGGAAAACAGCAAGCTAAGGTATCATAGAGACTCCAGTTTAGCCGGGCATGGTGGCACACTCCTTTCCTTCCAGCATGCTGGAGGCAGAGGTAGGAGGATCACAGTGAGTTCAAGGCCACCCTGAGACTACAGAGTGAATTCCAGGTCAGCTTGGGCTAGAGTGAGAAAAAAAAAATGGGCAGAAGACCCATGGAGTGGGACACCCAACATTTTGCTTTGGTCACTGTGGGCTGGCGCCTCTTGCTGCAGGTGAGCCCATGGGGTCCTGCAAGGGAACGTATATACCGTTCCACACACAAACACATGGACAGGAAGGAAGGGAGGAATTGTAAGGCTCGGGAGTGACCACAACCACACACACCACTCTGAGGCAAAGATGAAAGCGTTTATTCGCGAAAAACACGAGCTGCCAGGGCTGGCTCACAAGAGTGGAGCATAGGCCACCTGAGTTCCTCAGGTAGTGGGCTTTATAGGGCTTTCAGTTGGGGGAAAGAAAGGAAGAGCTCAGGGGATATCTGAGATAGCCAAGGTGTGACACCAGGACATCGACCAGGTGATTTACAAAATAAGGGGGCAGGAAACCATGACCTGGGCACATTGCAGGCAAGGAGGGGATAATGGCTGACGGTTTCTTGAAGAATGTGGATAATCCACTTCCTTATGTCTCTATCGCCATCCTGCTGTCCTTGGTGACTCCATATTGGTCAGACCTAACAGGAATCAGGCCGGGGAGATAGCTCAGCAGTTAAAGGTGTTTGCTTGCAAAGCCTGATTCAGTTTCCCAGGACCCACATAAAGCCAGATGCATGAAGCAGGGCATGTCTGGAGATGGTTTTGCCGCTGCAAGAGGAACTGGTGTGCCCATACTTTCTCTCTCTCAAATAAAAGAAAAAGAAAGAAAGAAAGAAAGAAAGAAAGAAAGAAAGAAAGAAAGAAAGAAGAGAAATCAAGAACATACGGGTGTCTCTCCAAAGTCAGTTACCTGGGAATGGCAACATGCTGGAAGGCACGGAAATGTGCGCTCGGGAGTCGGGGCCTGGGTCACAGTCCCAGCCTCTGCCTCTTGGTACTCGTGAGCTGTCTGGCCTCTTTCCCTTTGAACCTGTTCCTTATCTGTCTGTAAAAATGTGGCCCTCAGAGTGCTGAGTATTAACCGTGAGCAGTGATCTACAAACTACTCTGTGCACATCCGAGGATCAGGGGGTGGGGGGCGTTTCTGAGATGTTAACCAAGGGTTAAAGGCTCTTGAAAAACAAAGGGAAGTAGGAGCTGTTTGTTAAGCTGATTTATTATCCTTGGACTCCCGTTTCCTGGTTGGTAAAGTGCAGGGCCTGGTGCCGGCTGCTTAGTTCAGGCCAGTTTCCTGTTATAATGGCAAATATTACCACCCGGCGGGGGTTGTGAATGAGGTCCCTGTCACAAAGCACATGGCCTTGTTCCTTAATTGCCAGGGTGGAATTAATTTGCTCTTCCTGTTTCTCTTGTGACGGGAAGTTAGGTGTCCTTGCATTTCAGTTGATTAATGGAGGCCTCCGAGCAGAGTGCTCCGGCCCCTCTCGCTTTCTCCAATCCTTATGCAACGCCAAGGCCCTAATTTGATCATTTTGCCGTTATTTCAGATGGATCACCTACTGGTTGCAAATATTGAGCAGGAAACGTTTCATGTCTGCTCCCGCCTCATTAACGGGCCGTACCGGCGCACGGTGCGCGCTCTGGTCTTCACATTAAAGCACCGAGCTGAGATCCGGGAGCAGGTGAAGAGCGGCGCCCTGCCCGTCGGCACGTTTGTGCAGACCCACAAAAAGTGACCCGCCGGTGCTCCCCACACCCCACCCCACCCCCACCCCGGCCTGGGCCCAGAGGAAAACGGGCCTCGCGTGGCCATTCAAAAAAAAAAAAAAAAACCGCTTTTGAAGCCCGGCGTGGTTGGCGCGCGCCTTTCATCCCAGCCCTCTGGAGACAGAGGTAGGGGGATCGCCGTGAGTTCCAGGCCACCCTGAGACTATAGAGTGAATTCCAGGTCAGCCTGGGCTAGAGTGAGACCTTACCTGGAAAACCTTGAAAAAGAAAAAGGAAAAGAAAGCTTTTGAGTTTGGGGGAGGCGAGAGCCGGCTGTGCTGCATTTTCCCATGGTGCCATTCCTGCAGACAGGGAGCCCCGGGAGACAGGCCTGCAGGAGCACGCCTCATTAGCCCCTGTGCGCTGGGTGCTGCCTAACAGGACGCACACCGGCTGTCACTAGGAAGCGCCATACGGTTGCCATCACCCAACACAGAGGAAGGGTGACGGATTTCGCCGTGCCTATGCCAAGGACACCTGCAAGCTCCCCTCCACGTCAGGCGGATGAAGTGACTACTTTATTTCGCCACCCTGCAGGTAACTGAAACTCAATTACTGCTGCTACTCACTCGGTTCCATCCCCCCGAGTTTAGGCAGCTCCCGTACCTCTCAGAACTCCCGTGTCTGTCTCTTTGCTGTACCCCAGGGGTGAGCCCGCCGGAGCCCTGCTTGCCAGCACTCCCTTATCTGAGCTCTTTCAGCTCTCCCTGGAAGACCTGCCATGGTCTCCCGAGCCCCATGCTGAGGCTTCTAATGAGGAGCTGACCGAAGCTTCCCTGCACCCCGGGCTTTATTTGAATACTGGCTCTGTGCAAGATGCATAATGGAATTGCTCCTGCAATGGCTTACTGCAGCTGGCCAAAGCTTGTAGAGATTTTTGAAGTGAAATACCTCCCGTACAATCCTGCTCAAATGATTATGTAAATGATACTTGCTTTTTAAAAGTAATAATAAACTGAGACGTGCACTCGAAAACAGAAGGTGTGATTTCTCTCCGCAGACTGTCTAGCTGAGCAGAAGATTGCTGTGGGTTTGAGGCCAGCCTGAGCTATCTAGTGTGTGCCAGGCCAGCCAAAGCCTTGTGGCAAGACTGTCTCAAAAAAAAAAAAAAAAAAAAAAAAAAAGATCCGGGCGTGGTGGCACACACCTTTAATCCTAGCACTCGGGAGGCAGAGGTAGGAGGATCACCATGAGTTCAAGGCCACCCTGAGAATACAGAGTGAATTCCAGGTCAGCCTGAGGTAGAATGAGACCCTACCTCGAAAAACCAAAAAAAAAAAAAAAAAAAAAAAAAAAGAGGGTTGGAGAGATGGCTTAACGGTTAAGGCACTTGCCTGCGAAACCCAAGGACCCAGGTTTGATTCTCCAGGTCCCATGTAAACCAGATGCACAAGGTGGCACATGCATCTGGAGTTCACTTGCAGTAGCTGAAGGCCCTGGTGTGCCCATTCTCTCTCTCTCTTTTCCTATTTCTCTCTCTTCCTCTCTTTATTCTTCTGTCTCTGTGTCAAATAAAAAAAGAAAAGAAAAGAAAAGGAGGGCTGGAGAGATGGCTTAACGGTTAGGCACTTCACTACAAAGCCAAAGGACCTAGGTTCGATTCCCCAGTGCCCATGTAGGCCAGATGCACAAGGGGACACGTGTCTGGAGTTCATTTGCAGTGGCTGAAGGCCCTATCCCCCCCCCCTACACACACACTCCCGTCTCTACCTGCCTATTTCTTGCTCTCTCAAATAAAGAAAAGTAGAATTTTTTTAAAGAAAGAAAGAGCCGGGCGGGGTGGCACACGCCTTTAATCCCAGCACTCAGGAGGCAGAGGTAGGAGGATCGCTGTGAGTTCAAGGCCACCCTGAGACTACACAGGTCAGCCTGGGCTAGAGCGAGACCCTACCTCAAAAAACCAGTTAATAAATAAATAAAATCAATAAAAAAACATAAATAAATAAACAAAAAATATTAGAGAAAGCAGAGGATGGAAAGAAACAGGAGCAGAGGTTTCTGGCAGATGACTGGTGTGGCTGGATCATGGGGCGGTGGGGGGGGTGTCACATGTTGGAGATGAAATAAGAAGGGAAGGCAAGGACCACCACCAAACTGGAGTGCCTTGAGCAGCAGGCTGGTCAGTTTTGTGGGAAGAGCTCTATGGAGGAGACGCCAGGCAAGGAGAGAGTGTAAGAAGGACACCTCGTTTACAACCAACCAGAGATGTGCTAACTTAGCAACCCGAGGAAGCTGAGAACAAATTGCTTTCTGGCTGAAAGGCTTCAGTGGTGATAGTTGAAGAGGAAAATGATGGCAGAGATGTGCTTTGGAGATTGGGAAGCAGCTGTGTTATTTGTAGCTGTTTTCTCCTTGACGCCTGAGCGGAATTTCCACGGGTGCTAATGGAGCCACCTTGGAGCCCTAGCGGAGGAGAAGGAGGCCAATGCCTGCTCACCGGCCAGGAATGCTTGTGCACTCTCCAGCCCGTTGAAAACGAAAGGGTTGAAAGCCAGCCGTGGTGGCACCTTTAAACCCAGCCCTCGGGAGGCAGAGGTAGGAGGATCGCTGAGAGTTCAAGGCCACCCTGAGACTACAGAGTGAATTCCAGCTCAGCCTGAGCTAGAGCAAGACCCTACCTTGGAAAACAAAAAACAAACAAACAAACAAACAAACAAACAAACATGAAATGGTTGAGCTGGAGAGATGGCTTACCAGTTAAGACGCTTGCCCGCAAAGCCAAAGGACCCAGGTTCGATTCCCCAGGACCCATGTAAGCCATATGCACAAGGTGGCACATGCGTCTGGAGTTCATTTGCAGTGGCTGGAGGCCCTGGCGTGCCTGTTCTCTCTCTCTCTCTCTGACTCTCTCAAATAAATAAAATAAATACAAATTAAAAATAATAATAATGAAAGCCAGGCATTGTGGCGTACGCCTTTAATCCCAGCACTTGGGAGGCAGAGGTAGGAGGATCACTATGAGTTTGAAGCCACCCTGAGACTACATAGTTAATTTCAGGTTAGCCTGGATCAGAGTGAGACCCTACCTCAAAAAACAAACAAACAAACAAAATAATGAGGGCTGGAGAGATGGCTTAGCAGTTAAGGTGCCCACCTGCAAAGCCAAAGGACCTAGGTTCGATTCTGTGGGATCCATGTAAGCCAGATGCACAAGGTGGCACATGCATCTGGCTGGAGGCCCTGGCATGCCCACTCTTTCTTTGTCTCTGTCTCTCTCTCTCTCTGCCTTTTTCTCTCTCAAATAAATAAAAATAAAATGTTGATAAAAAATAACAAGATCCTCTTTACTTTGTATGCTATCTTACACAAATTAGTTAAAAAGTCTAGGGCTGGAGAGATGGCTTAGTCATCAAGGTGCTTGCCTGAAAAGCCAAAGGACCCAGGTTCAACTCCCCAGGACCCACATAAGCCAGATGCACAAGGTGGTACATGTGTCTGGAATTTGTTTGCAGTGGTTGGAGCACCATTCTCTCTCTTGATTCTCTCAAATAAATAAATAAATAAATATTGAAAAGAATACACTTGTGAGCTGCAAAGCCTAAGGACCTAGGTTCAATTCCCCAGGATCCACATAAGCCAGTATGTTTGCAGTGGCTGGAGGCCCTGGCATTCCCATTCTCTCTCTGCCTCAATCTCTCTCTCTCAAATATATAAAAATAAAAATATTCTAAAACAATATTTTAAAAATATTTTTTATTTATTTGAGAGAGAGAAAGAAGCAGAGAGAGAGAGAGAGAGAATGGGTGTGCCAGGGCATCTAGCCACTGCAAACGAACTCCAGATGCATGTGCCCCTTGTGCATCTGGCTTACATGGGTTCTGGAGAATCGAACCTGGGTCCTTTGGCTTTGCAGGCAAATACCTTAACCGCTAAGCCATCCCTCCAGCCCCTAAAACAATATTTAAAAAAAAATAAAAAGAAGACCCTGCAGAGACTCCTGCAGTCACTGAGAACAAGCCCAAGGCCTCTGGTGCTGACACAGTGCCTTCAGGCACGCTCTCTGCCTTGTCTCCCTGAGCTTCAGCATCTCTAGCCTTACCTGTCCCTCATATTTGAGATTGTGCATGTCTTGTAGCTTGCAAGACAGCTCTTCCCTCTGCCCAGCACACACTGCTGAATGAACTTGGGACACCCAAGGGTCTGACGCTCAGCCCACCTCTAGGTGGCCCACGTGATTGCATCTGTGCGGTCAGCACCGGGGACAGAGCGATCCCAGCACACCGACAGATGGTGTGCGGCCTGGAGCGGACACAGCTTCATTAGTCTGAGTGGCTTTGGTGGGAATAGGATTAGCGTAAGCACCATGGGGCAAGTGGCTAAGGCAAAGCTCCCTTAGTTACACTGGAATTTTGCTCTCCGGTGGCTGGGTTGGCCCAGCTCCCTGGCTCAGGTGTGGCTGCAGAGACAGCATAAGGTGGAGTGGGGTGTGAAGGGGCCTTCTCCACTCTGACCTCCAGAGGGGACTAACCCAGACTGGCGGCTGTCACATTTCTGTTGCAGTCAGGTTCACATCGCCGGTAGAAATCACTCAACCTAGAGCAGCTTTGAGAAAAAAGGGTTTATTTTGGCTTACAGGCTCGAGGGGGAAGCTCCATGATGGCAGGGAAAACGATGGCATGAGCAGAGGGTGGACATCACCCCCTGGCCAACATCAGGTGGACAATAGCAACAGGAGAGTGTACCCAACACTGGCAAGGGGAAACTGGCTATAACACCCATAAAACCCGCCCCCAACAATACACCGCCTCCAGGAGGCTTTAATTCCAATTGCCATCAGCTGGGGAGACTAGCATCCAGAACACCTAAGTTTATGGGGGACCCCTGAATCAAACCACCACAAACCCGTTCTAACAATGCACCATCCCAGGTCTCAGCTTTTTGTGGGCTTGTCTTTACACATCCGAATAGGATGTCGTAAGCCCTGACTTTCATGTGTCAGGCACTGTACAGGGTTAGGATCTGCCCCCTCATGTCAAGTCCCCTCTCCTAGCCAGCTCTTTCTCTCAAGCTCCACCTACCCACACCTCTCTAGCAGTTTGGAGGGTAATGTCACTTGGGTGGTCTATAAGCACTCCAAGGCTCCTAGGGTCCAAACCAAATTTCTCTTCTGCTGCCTACTTTTCTCCTCCTCCACTACTGAGAAAAATTGGGCCACCGTCTTTGCGACTCCCACCCCATGAATTTGGCACATATTTTTCACCTCCCATCAGCCCCGTTTCCAGCCTTCTAGGTGGGTGATACACGCCTTTGTGTTCTCCATGCACGGTAAGCTGGGCCCTGCCACTAATGCAGCCAGTCCATAGGCCCCTCTTCTTTATCGTCTTGTGAGAACACAGGCTGGAGAGATGGCTTAGCGGGTAAGGCAGTTGCCCACAAAGCCAAAGGACACAGGTTCGATTCCCCAGGACCCATGTAAGCCAGATGCGCAAGGTGGCGCATGCTTTGGGAGTTTGTTTGCAGTGGCTGGAGGCCCTGGCGCTCCCATTCTCTCTCTCTCTCTCTCTCAAATAAATAAATAAATAAATAAATAAATAAATAAATAAAGCATCTTTTAAAAAAGAGAGCTGTCATCTTTTTCTACTTCCTGACCATGGCATCCACCTCCCACTCCTGCTGCCACGCCTTCCCTGCTATGATAGAGACCCTCTTTTCTTTCTCTGAGTAGCTTCTTCTCGGGTATTTTTTGGTCACAGCAATGAACATCAGGAGCTGATGTAGTATCCTACTAATTAACCGTAATGAAATTGAGTTGGACATATACATTGCAATTTTATATTTTAAAGTGATTTAAAAAAATCTAACTCGAATCAAAGTAAAAACCACGGACTCAGTGGTAGAATGTGTGCCTAACAAGGTCTTAGCAACACACGTACGCATGTGCACACACACACACACACACATACACACCCCATAATATAAGTTACACTGTACTTAAAACTGAATGGTGCCAGGTGTGGTGGCACATGCCTTTAATCCCAGCACTCGGGAGGCACAGGTAGGAGGAAGGCCATGAGTTCAAGGTCACCCTGAGACTACAGAGTGAATTCCAGGTCTGCCTGGGCTAGAGTGAGACCCTACCTTAAAAAACAAAAGATAAAAAACAAAAACAAACTTAATGGCCCAGACTTTTGAGTTTTCAATGTTATGGTGATAGGAAAGAGATACTCAGTAGCAACTGTCCTTTGGCTTTAATATATATATATATTTAAATTCATTTATTTATTTGCAAGGAGAGAGAGAGAGAGAAGAGAGAGGCAGACAGAGGGGAGACTGGGCACACCAGGGCCTCCAGCCACTGCAAACGAACTCCAGATGCGTGCTCCCCCTTGTGCATCTGGCTTATGTGGGTCCTAGAGAGTTGAACCGGGATCTTCTGGCTTTGCAGGCAAATGCCTTAACTGTTAAGACATTTCTCCAGCCCCCAAAATATATTTTTTTTTAAATTTTAGAGCATGAGAGAGAATTAGTGTGCCAGGGCCTCAGCCACTGCAATCCAACTCCAGACGCTTGCGCCACCTAGTGGACACATGTGACCTTGTGCTTGCCTCACCTCTGTGCATCTGGCTTACATGGGTTCTGGAGAGTTGAACCTGCGTCCTTAGGCTTCACAGGCAAGCGCCTTAACCACCAAGCCATCTCTCCATCCCCCTTTGGCTTTAAAATATTTTTTGTTATTTATTTTACGAGAAAGAATCAACCTGCCAAGGCCTGCAGCCTCTGCAATTGAACTCCAGATGCTTGTGCCACCTTCTGTGCATGCTTGACCTTATGCACATGCATCACCTTGTGCGTCTGGTTTATGTGGGTTCTGGAGAGTCAAACCTGGGTCCTTTGGCTTTCCAGGCAAGTGCCTTAACCACTAAGCCATCTCTCCAGCCCTCCTTTGGCTTCTGAATTTAGACTTACCGGGCTGGTAATGTGCAATGCAGTATTTTCTTCTGAGGCAGTGAGTCACAGCTCCTAAGCAGCCACACAGTCAATAGGGTAAAAATATTTGGTAGGTTAATTGCTTTAAATCCCCCCCCCTTTTTTTTTTTGGTTTGTGGAGGTAGGATCTCATTTCACTCTAGCCCAGGCTGATCTGAAACTCACTATGTAGACTCAGGGTGGCCTTGAACTCATGGCGATCCTCATACGTCTGCCTCCCAAGTGCTGGGATTAAAAGTGTGCACCACCATGCCTAGCTGTTTAGGGTCTCACTATGTAGTCTCAGGGTGGCTTTGAACTCTAGGCGATCTACCTACCTCTGTCTGGGCAGCATGGAAAGGAGATGGAGTGCTGACCGATTCTCAGAGTCCAGCTCTGCCATCTGGTCCCAGGATGGCGGAATGCAGCCACTGTACAAGCTTGTCGTTTCTCTCCAGGACATACCTCAGAACTATTCTTTCAGCCACCCAGATCCCAGTACACTGACATTCCCAGCCCCACAGGAGCCAAGGGAATCTGGGAGGCCTGAGCTGCAAGACCTCTAAAGAGACATTATTTTCATCTAGTTATTGATTGATTTAGACCAAATGAGACAGAGAGAGAGAGAGAATGGGCACACCAGCCTCTGCAAACTCCAGACACACATGTCACCTTGTGCATCTGGCTTACATGGGTCCTGGGGAATCGACCTTGGATCCTCAGGCTTTGCAGGCAAGTGCCTTAACCGCAAAGCCATCCCTCCAGCCCTGACGAGAGTATTTTCATGTTCTTGCACACATGTGCATACATGCATGCATGCACCCACTCAAGAACATCACAGGCACATACACAGAAACACCCTGCATGTGACCACACACGCACACACCTGCCTGCAATTTTCCTTTGTCACCCCCTTCCCCCCGGCATTCTTCCATAGTAGACCTCAAATGAGACAGGGGTTTCCTACATGGAAGCAGGCCAGGCCCACACAAGGGTGTTGTGGGAGTAACATCAGACACGTTTATACATGTACACCCATCCTAACACACAGCTCCTTACACCCATGCCCCCCGTATAAGGGAGCTAAAGTCCAGCCATGCCTGTGGATCCAGCAGAGGGACACATGGCCACTCCGCTGTTCGGGACCATAGGTCTGCTCTGGGCACCTGCCACTGAACAGACCTCCTTTCCAGCGTCCCTTCTGCTGTAAAGCTGAAAAGGGATGAAAGCTTGGGTCTCTCCAAACTGCCATACTGGCATTCAGTAGCCCAAAGCTCAGGTTGGCCAAGGAGTAAGTGCTTGCACCGACCCCTGCCCCACCGGTTCCAGCGCCCCGTCTCCTGGCTGCGTGACCAAGGGCAGGTCTTCCTTTTTCTGCTCCCTCTCCTACACTCTGAAGCTGGCTTGTCTTCTCCCACTTAATGGTGACTTGGGGGAGAAAGGCTTGGGTAGTGATGATTGTGCGGGGTCTGCCACATTAACCCTTTCCACCTCTGACTTCTGGGTGACCTGGGTGATGACCTGGGTACCCCATGAACCTCTGATCTCCGAGTGCTTTTTTATGTACCCCACCTGTAAGGAAAGCCTGAGAGAAAAGCAAAAGAGAACACCGGACTTGATGTCTGCAGACAGACTGTTTACTGAGAGGAACAGCGAGGGGCGGCAGCCTTCCTGCGGAATGGAGGCTGAGCCAGGCTGGGGTGCAAACTTGAAAGGGGATCCTAAGAAACAGACTGGACCAGGTGCAGTAGATAAGGAACTTGTAGCCATTTGTGTCCTTGTTCAGAATAGGCTTCTTCAGCCAGGATTGTCTAAGGGAGGACACCCACATGGTTCCTGGTCCTTCAAGGCCACTTGAGCTAAGGGGAGTACATCCGTCAAGGGAGGTGTCAGGCTTGTCTGGGGGCTGAACCTTTCCGCTGTGGTTTTTTTTTTTTTTTTTTTTTTGAGATATACAGAGAGAGACAGAGAGAAAGAATGGGTGTGCAAGCAGCCTCTCAGCTGCTGTGAACGAACTCCAGACGTGTGCACCCCCTTGTGTGCAAATGTGGCTTTGCGCCCTTGCGTCACTTTGTGTCTGGCTAACCGTGGGACCTGGAGAATTGAACGGGCATTCTTAGGCTTGGCAGACAGGTGCCTTAACCACTAAGCCATCCCTCCAGCCCTAAAATATATTTTATTTATTTATTTATTTATTTGAGAGAAAGAGGCAGAGGAGAGAGAGAGAATGGGCACGCTGGGGCCCCCAGCTACTGCAAACAAACTCCATGTGCATGTTCCTGGCTTACGTGGGTCCTAGAGAATCAAACCCGGATCCTTTGGCTTTGCAGGCAAATGCCTTAACCTCTAAGCCATCTCTCCAGCCCTCATTCATTCATTTGCTGTTCCTGTCTCCCAGCCCAGAGGGCCATTGGAAAAGTGGGGGAGGGCACTCCCGGTAACTCCCTCCTACAGTCCTCCCCCACACTGCCCACCTGCTTGCTGCCTCCAGACCTGTACTCACAGTATCCCTAAACGCCTCTTCCTCTCAGTTCACACCAGACAGCTCTGGAACCATCTCACTGATGGGTGGGCCACTGCCTGCACCTCCTGAAAGCCACTTTTTTTTCTCTGACCCTAGATGAACCGCCAACTTCTGTGTGACCTTGAGCCTGGGAGCTCACTTCTCAGGCTTCAGAGGCACTCGCTCTGTTAAACCAGGCATCCACTCCTTAGGGCAGGTGACAGGTGACAGGTCAGCCAGCTCCCTGGAGAAGTGCCTTGGAAACTGCAGGCTGATGAGCCACGGGGCCATTTTATTCACACAGACTCCTGTCTCTCCTGCAGGCAAGTCAGTAGGTATGCAGCCCCCCCCCCAACCACTCCCAGGTTTATCTGGCAATTAGATGTGGGCCAGTTTCTGTTTGGGGTTTGTTTGTAGTTGATTTCACAGAGGTGTATGTGGGTGGGGGGACACCCTGGGCCAGGTGATATGGGTGAACCATTGTCAACAGAGTTGCCAGGGGAATCCTGAGGGGGCCTTGATCACCTCCCACAGTGATCAGGTGCAAGCTCACCCCCTAGGAAGGAGAATGGGCAGTCACAGGGACACGGTGACCCTGGCAGTCAGGTGACCTGGGTATGAGTCCAGTGGCTCCAAGGCACCCTGTCACCCGCTTCCACTGTCATGCAGTGCTGGGCTTAAGATATGGGGAACTAGCCGGGCGTGGTGGCGCACGCCTTTAATCCCAGCACTCGGGAGGCAGAGGTAGGAGGATTGCCATGAATTCGAGGCCACCCTGAGAATACATAGTGAGTTCCAGGTCAGTCTGGGCTAGAGTGAGACCCTACCTCGAAAAACCAAAAAAAAAAAAAAAAAAAAAAAAAAAAAAAAGATATGGGGAACCATGGGGACTGGAGAGATGGCTTAGCAGTTAAGTCACTTGCCTGCATAGCCAAAGGACCCAGGTTTGATTCCCCAGGACCCACGTAAGCCAGTTGCACAAGGTGGCGCATGCGTCTGGAGTTCGTTTACAGGGTGGGAAGCCCTGGTGCACCCATTCTCTCTCTCTCTCTTTCTCAAACAAATAAATAAAAATGAAAATGAAAAGATATGGTGAACCTCTCGTGTATAAGGGGGCATGGGCTGGCATGACTGGCTATGCTCTATCCCCTCCTGTTGTTCTGACCTCTCTGCTTTGGTTCCTTCCACTTTGCACTGAGCCACCTAGTGACCTTGGCACTGCAGAGCCTTCCAGGGTCTCCAGGGTCGAACGTGCTTGGCCTGAAGCACCTTCCCTTCCTCCCTCTCCCCTTCCACCTACCCAGCGGCACTTCTCACTCAGGACCCCGTGCAGTCATCCCCATGTTGCAGGGACCTGCGTCTGGGTTGCACCGTGGCAACCTCTTCCCGCCACAGTTTCTTATTTGCTGTGTGTCGCTGTTGGCCCTCTGGATAGGTCTCCCCAAAGCACTTATATTTGCTGTTATCTCTTGCGTGAGTAAATACTCCTGAAGTAGCCTTCAGGCCACGGTGGGTAATTGAAGAGAGTACATAGTTGTTTGTTTTGTTTTGTTTTAAGATTTATTTATTTATTTAAAATATTTTACTTAAGCCGGGCATGGTGGCGCACGCCTTTCATCCCAGCACTCGGGAGGCAGAGGTAGGAGGATCGCCGAGAGTTTGAGGCCACACTGAGACTACAGAGTGAATTCCAGGTCAGCCTGAGCTAGAGTGGGACCCTACCTCGGAAAACCAAAAAAAAAAAAAAAAAAAAAAAAAACTGTTTATTTATTTGAGAGAGAGAGAAAGAGGTAGATAGAGAAGAGAGAATGGGTACACCAGGGCCTCTAGCCACTGCAAATGAACTCCAGACGTGTGTGCCCTAGTGCATCTGGCTTACATGGGTCCAGGGGAATCAAACCTGTGTCCTTTGGCTTTGTGGGCAAACGCTTGAGCTGCTAAGCCATCGCTCCAGCCTGTATGTAGGGTTTTATAATAATAATGATAATAATAATAATAATAAAGGTCCCAGAAGGAATTGAATCCATCCTTTCTTCCGCCCCAAGACCGGTTGGGATGTCTTCAGTGAGTCCTATCTAAACCTCACCTTTCTGACCTGTAAAGTGGGGTGGCCTCGAGGATTAGGTGGCACAAGCGTCTGGAGTTCTATTTCAGTGGCTGGAGGCCCTGATGTTCCAATTCTCTCTCTCTCTCTCATAAAAAAGGCCAGTCTGTTGGGTTTGCCTCAAAAAAACCAAAATGCTTGGGGCTGGAGAGATGGCTTAGTGTTTAACTCACTTGCTTGTGAAGCCTAAGGACCCATGCTTGACTCTCCAGATCCCATGTAAGCCAGATGTGCAAGGTGATGCAAGCATGCAAGATTGCACACATGGGCACAAGACGATACATGAGTCTGGAGTTCAGTTACAGTGTCTGGAGGCCCCAGTGCAACAACTGCCTCTCTCTTTCTCATTGAAAAAAAAAGAGGGGGCTGGAGAGATGGCTGAGCAGTTAAGCGCTTGCCTGTGAAGCCTAAGGACCCCGGTTTGAGGCTTGATTCCCCAGGACCCACATAAGCCAGGTGCACGAGGTGGCGCATGCGTCTGGAGTTCTTTTGCAGTGGCTGGAGGCCCTGGTGTGCCCATTTTCTGTCTCTCTCTGCCTCTTTCTCTCTTTCTATCTGTTGCTCTCAAATAAATAAAAATAAACAAAAAAAATTTTTTAAGGCCAGTGTATTGGAGTTGCCTCAAAAAAAATGCTTGGGGCTAGAGAGATGGCTTAGTGGTTAAGGCGCTTGCCTGCAAAGCCAAAGGAGCCAGGTCCAATTCCCCAAGACCCACGTAAGCCAGATGCACAAGGGGGCACATGCATCTGGAGTTTGTCTGCAGTGCCTGGAGGCCCTGAAGCACATTCTCTCTCTCATTTTCTTTGTCTGTCTGTCTATCTATCATCTATCTGTCTATCTGTCTATCTGTCGCTTCTTTCTCTCTCTCAAATAAATAAATAAATTTTTAAAAATGCTTGAGAGCTGGGCGTAGTGGCACACGCCTTTAATTCCAGCACTCGGGAGGCAGAGACAGGAGGATTGCTGTAAGTTCAAGGCCACCCTGAGACTACATAGTGAATTCCAGGTCAGCCTGAGCTAGTGAGACCCTACCTTGAAAAACCAAAAAAAAAAAAAAAAAAAAAAAAAAAAAAAACGTTTGACAGGAAAGCACTTGTTTATTTCTCTGATTTCTCTGTGGTCCCCACATGTGCTTAGGATCCACTCGGGACTCATCTGTGTCCTAGAGAGGCTGACTCACATTAACAGCACCCACTCTATCAGAAGGGGAGGAGCAGGGAGCCTGGCTGGCTATCCTTCCTGGGACCTCTGGCTGGCTGTGCCCCACATGCACACATCTCTGCTTGCAAACACATCGAACACCCCTTCAGATGCTGCAAAGAAAATAAAGCAGGCTGGGCGCAGTGGCGCACACCTTTAATCCCAGCACTCGGGAGGCAGAAGTAGGAGGGTCGCCATGAGTTCAAGGCCACAACCCTGAGAATACTGAGTGAATTCTGGGTCAGCCTGGGCTAGAGTGAGACCCTACCTCAAAAAAAAAAAAAAAAAAAAAAAAAAAACAAGGGCTGGGAGGGATGGCTTAGTGGTTAAGGTATTTGCCTGCAAAGCCAAAGGACCCAGGTTCGATTCCCCAGGACCCATGTTAGCCAGATACACAAGGGGGCGCACGAGTCTGGAGTTTGTTTTCCGTGGCTGGAGGCCCTGGTGCACCCATTTTCTCTCTCTCTCTCTCTCTCTTCCCCTCCCTTTTCTCTGTCAAATAAATAAATAAAAATAAAATATTTTTAAAAAAACAAAAAAAGAAAGAAAATAAAACAGGCACAGAGTACAGGGTGACAGGTGTGGACGCCACCCTTAAAATTGGTCAGGGGCCCCCTGGAGCAAAGACAAACCTGAGGCACAGGCCTGGGGTACTGTGGTAGGTGGGGTCCGCTGAAACCTGTGGGGGTAGTGTGGGTCTGTTGGAGAAAGCAAAGCAGTGTCCCTGGGGGCAGATTTAGGGGTGGGATGACATGGAGGACTCCTTAGGCCTGCAGCCACTGCTTGTTGAATCTATCTAGCAGAAGGTATGTGTGGGGCACTGTGCCCATGTCCTATCACTTAATCATCACAAGTGCTTCTAGCCCCACTCCACGGTGCATGAGACGATGAGTCTCAGGAGATAAAACACCCTTCCCCTAGGGAGGCAGAGACAGGAGGATTGCTGTAGTTCAAGGCCACCCTGAGACTACATAGTGAATTCCAGGTCAGCCTGAGCTAGTGAGACCCTACCTTGAAAAACCAAAAAAAAAAAAAAAAAAAAAAAAACGTTTGACAGGAAAGCACTTGTTTATTTCTCTGATTTCTCTGTGGTCCCCCACATGTGCTTAGGATCCACTGGACTCATCTGTGTCCTAGAGAGGCTGACTCACATTAACAGCACCCACTCTATCAGAAGGGGAGGAGCAGGGAGCCTGGCTGGCTATCCTTCCTGGGACCTCTGGCTGGCTGTGCCCCACATGCACACATCTCTGCTTGCAAACACATCGAACACCCCTTCAGATGCTGCAAAGAAAATAAAGCAGGCTGAAAGCAGTGGCGCACACCTTTAATCCCAGCACTCGGGAGGCAGAAGTAGGAGGGTCGCCATGAGTTCAAGGCCACAACCCTGAGAATACTGAGTGAATTCTGGGTCAGCCTGGGCTAGAGTGAGACCCTACCTCAAAAAAAAAAAAAAAAAAAAAAAAACAAGGGCTGGGAGGGATGGCTTAGTGGTTAAGGTATTTGCCTGCAAAGCCAAAGGACCCAGGTTCGATTCCCCAGGACCCATGTTAGCCAGATACACAAGGGGGCGCACGAGTCTGGAGTTTGTTTTCCGTGGCTGGAGGCCCTGGTGCACCCATTTTCTCTCTCTCTCTCTCTCTCTCTCTCTTCCCCTCCCTTTTCTCTGTCAAATAAATAAATAAAAATAAAATATTTTAAAAAAAACAAAAAAAGAAAGAAAATAAAACAGGCACAGAGTACAGGGTGACAGGTGTGGACGCCACCCTTAAAATTGGTCAGGGGCCCCCTGGAGCAAAGACAAACCTGAGGCACAGGCCTGGGGTACTGTGGTAGGTGGGGTCCGCTGAAACCTGTGGGGGTAGTGTGGGTCTGTTGGAGAAAGCAAAGCAGTGTCCCTGGGGGCAGATTTAGGGGTGGGATGACATGGAGGACTCCTTAGGCCTGCAGCCACTGCTTGTTGAATCTATCTAGCAGAAGGTATGTGTGGGGCACTGTGCCCATGTCCTATCACTTAATCATCACAAGTGCTTCTAGCCCCACTCCACGGTGCATGAGACGATGAGTCTCAGGGAGATAAAACACCCTTCCCCTAAGGCTGGAGAGATGGCTTAGAGGTTAAGGCGCATGCCTGCGAAGCCTAAGGACCCCAGTTCAATTCTCCAGATCTCATGTAAGCCAGATGCACAAGGTGGCACGTGCGTTTGGAGTTCATTTGCAGTGGCTGGAGGCCCTGGCACGCCCATTCTCTCTCACTTTCTCTCTGTGTGTCTCTCTCCCTCTATGTGTCTCTAATAAATAAATAAATCTAATCTAAACCCTCTCTAGCTCACCCAGAGCCGGAGCGAGGGCAAGAACTGGAAAGGAAGCCACTGTCTGACTGGTAGTCTTTTTTTTTTTTTTTTTTAAAGATTTTTTTTCCCCCAATTTTTATTTATTTGCAAGCAGAGAGAGAGAGTTTGATTACGTGGGCCCTGGAGAATCGAACCAGGATCCTTTGCTTCGCAGGCAAATGCCTTAACTGCTAAGCCTCTCTCCAGCCCCTGACTTGTAGTCTTAAAGGGTGTTTTCCCCAGAGTCCAGCACATCCACTTGCCACAGTCCCTCCTCATGAGTGACATCAGCTGTGCAGAGACAGGCTGGCAGCAGGACCCAGTACTCCTGTCCATGATGCACACGCTTATGTGTGGGAGCGAGGCCCCGCTCTGAACACAGAGCTCACCTGCGTGTGGGCAGGTGAGCAAGCGAGCAGCTTGGTGCTCACTCACATTACTCGATTATTCTTTCTGGACACAGTCTTAGTGGCTAGTTGATCATTTTCAGCCCTTTCAGTTCTAAATAGTCACCGTCCCTTCCCAAATGACAGTCATTTCCCGCAGCTCACACAAATAATCACCATGTTGGCTGCCCAGAGGGTGAGAATGGCACGTTCTGGGCACATGTGCCAAGAGGACAGACGTGTCCTCTCGTGTGCTCTTCCAAGCAGATGCTACCGTTGCGGCTGAGGGATCTAGGGAGGCCCCACTCGCTGTTCGATCCCCCCCTCTCCCGCTCAGGGAGGAAAGGCCTCCCTCAGTCAACTTCAGCCTTTCATAGCCATGAACCTTGACACAGTGCTTTCCTTTGGCAGCCTCAGTTTCCTCAACTGTGAAATGGGGGCAATTACGCGTAGCTTGCATGGTGACTTGAGCAAGATGACACATTTTAATTATTTTTAGGTTTTTTTGTTTTGTTTTGTTTTTCAAGGGTTTTTCACTCTAGCCCAGGCTGACCTGGAATTCACTCTGTAGTCTCAGGGTGGCCTTGAACTCACGGCAATCCTCCTACCTCTGCCTCCCCAGTGCTGGGATGAAAGGCGTGCGCCACCACACTTGTCCGGGAGCATTCTTTTTCATAGCAGAATTATCTTTAAAATGCTAACAGCAATTACACTCACATATGTGGCGTTCTGTGGTCTTTAGAGCCTTTATCTACTCACGCTCCACTCTGAGCCCTGCCCTAGCACAGTGAGGGAGCGGGGCAGGAAACAGAGATTCAGTGTGGGGCGGGCATGGTGGCGCACGCCTTTCATCCCAGCACTTGGGAGGCAGAGGCAGGATCGCCATGAGTTCGAGGCCACCCTGAGACTACATAGTGAATTCCAGGTCAGCTTGGGCTAGAGCAAGACTCTACCTAGAAAAAAACACACACATACACACAAAAATGAGATTCAGTGAGGGACATGACTTGCCCATGGTCACAAACAAGTCAAGGAGGCCCCATCTTTGCGCTGGTGGGAGTCCCCAACCTGCCTCCCAGGGAACACCAGGTCCTTACCCCTTTCCCGCGTTTGCTCACAATAACATCAGGACCACAATGGCTATGACCATCAGGACTCCAGCTAGGATGCAGAGACCCAGGAAGACGATGTCACTGACGTCCTGAGCCACCATGGGACCCGGGCCTTCCAGAGTCTCTGCCTGGTCCCTGGGCGGCGCTTCCTGCAGATGCTCAGCAGTGGCGGCGTAGGGTCCCAGCCAGTCGGAGCCCGACAGCAAGTGGACAGACGCCTCCTTGCGCCGCGGCTCGCAGCGCACTTCATACTGGTGGATGTCCTCGTGCCCCGCCGTCGAGAAGTCGATGTACAGCACGCTGACGATCACCGAGGTGTGGTTTCTCCTCTGTGGGGCACACAGACACTCACACCTGCGGCCCGGGCCCTCCCGAATGCCCTAGAACACGGAGGCCTGCTTCCATGGCTCCCTCACCCACTCCTTTCTAAACTCTCAAAGCCTCAGTGCCCCATTTCATAGGCTAATTAATGTTTGCTCGGGCTTCAAGGAAGTGAGGTGGATTTAAAAAAGTTAAAAGGGATGAAGAGATGGCTTAGAAGTAACGGCACCAAAGGACCCAGGTTCGATTCCCCTGGACCCACATAAGCCAGATGCGCAAGGTGGTGCATGCGTCTGGAGTTTGTTTGCAGCGGCTAAAGGCCCTGGTGCACCCATTCTCTCTCTCTGCCTCTCTCTCTCTCTCGCAATCTTTTTCAAATAAATAAAAATAAAAATAAAACACGTAAAATAGCCAGAAGTGGTGGTGCACACCTTTAATCCCAGCACTCAGGAGGCAGAGGTAGGAGGATCGCCATGAGTTTGAAGCTACCCTGAGACTACATAGTGAATTCCAGGTCAGCCTTTGCCAGAGTGAGACCCCACCTCGAAAAACCAAAATAAATAGATCAATAAAAAATAGGCTGGGAAGATGGCTGAGCGGTTAAGGCGTTTTCCTGTGAAGCCTAAGGATTCTGGTTAGATTTCCCAGGATCCACTTAAGCCAGATGCACAAGGGGCACATGCATCTGGAGTTCATTTGCAGTGGCTAGAGGTTCTGGTGTGCCCATTCTGTCTCTTTATCTGCCTCATTTTTCTCTCTCTCTCTCAAATAAATAAATAAAATATTTTAAACCCAAAAATAAATAAATAAATAAAAATTTAAAAATACATAAAATAGAGAGTAACAATAATAGCAGGTAACATTTGGGGGCCATTTATAGGCTCCAATTTAAGTGCATCACCTGGTTTCATTCTCATGACAATCCTCCTACTTATGCCCAGTTTTAATGCCAGCACTGGGGAGACAGAGGTAGGTAGATTGTTGTGAGTTCAAGGCCACCCTGGGACTTACATAGTGAATTCCAGGTCAGCCTGAGGTAGAGAGCAAGACTACCTTAAAAACCAAAAAAGGGCTGGACAGATGCAAAGTGATGCAAGGGCGCAATACTGCACTTGCCCACAAGGGGCACACACATCTGGATTTCATTCTCAGCAGCTGAGAGACTGCTGGCGTGCCCATCTCTATCTGTCTTCCTCTCCCTTTCTCTCCAAAAAAAAAGAATAATTTAATTTAAAAGGGCTGGAGAGATTGCTTAGTGGTTAAGGCGCTTGCCTGCAAAGCCAAAGGACCTCAGTTCAATTCCCTAGGACCCACATTAGCCAGATGCACAAGGTGGCACATGTGTCTGGAGTTCATTTCCAGTGGCTGGAGGCCCTGGTGCGCCCATTCTCTCTCTCTCTCTAAATAAATTAATTTTTTAAAAAAAAGATTCCAGCGGGTGTGGTGGCACACAGCACACAGGAGGCAGAGGTAGGAGGATCACCGTGAGTTCGAGGCCACCCTGAGGCTACATAGTGAATTCCAGATCAGCCTGGGCTAGAGTGAGACCCTACCTCGGAAAAAAATTTTAAAAGATTCCTATTTTGGGGTCTGAGGAGATGGTTCAGTGGTTAAATGCACTTGCCTGCAAAGCCTACTGGCCCAGGTTCAATTCCCCAGTGCCCACATAAAGCTGGACCAACACAAGTAAAAATAAAAAAGATGCCCATTTTACTGTTAAAGAAATTGATGCCCAGAGGTTAGCTCCTTTGCTGAGGTCAAGACCATATTCTAAACCAGACACACCCAATTCTTTTTTTTTTTTTTATGAGAGAGAGAAATTTATTTATTAGAGGCAGAGAGGGAGAGAGAGAGAGTGAGTGAGTGAGTGAGAATGGGCACACCAGAGCTTCTAGCCATTGCAAACAAACTCAAGATGCATGCACCACCATGTGCATCTGGCTTATGTGGGACCTGGAGAACCGAACCCAGATCCTTAGGCTTCGCAAGCATGTGCCTTAACTGCTAAGCCATCTCTCCAGTCCTCTTCCTTCCCTTTCTTTTAAATTCATTTATTTTTATTTGAGACAGAGAGAGAGGGAGAGAAAGGGAGAGAGAGAGAGAATGGGCATGCCAGGGTCTCTAGCCACTGCAAACGAACTCCAGACACATGCACCACCTTGTGCATCTGGCTATGGGGGACCTGGAGAATCGAACCTGGGTCCTTAGGCTTGGCAGGCAAGCACTTTAACAGTTAAGCCAACTCTCCAGCAACCCCCTTCCCTTTCTTAAGAGAATTAAAGCACTCACTCCTTAAAGCTACAATAAACTCTTTCTGAACCGCTGGGCTTGGTGGCGCACGCCTTTAATCACAGCACTCGGGAGGCAGAGGTAGGAGGATCACCGTGAGTTTGTGGCCAGCCTGAGACTACATAGTGAGTTCCAGGTCAGCCTGGGCTAGAGTGAGACCCTACCTCGAAAAAAAAATAATAAAAACTTTCTGAACCTTATCCTCTTGTGTATGGATTTCATTCACTGAATTCGTAAGACAAGAATCCAGGAAATACCCCCAAATTATCGGTGCATCAGCATATATTTGTATATTGGCGGAGGAACCTCAAAATTCTTATATTAGTCGGGGCTGGAGAAGATGGCTTAGCGGTTAAGGCATTTGCCTGCAAAGCCAAAGGACCCCGGTTTGATTCCCCAAAGGACTCACATAAGCCAGATGCACAAGGAGGTGCACGCATCTGGAGTTCGTTTGCAGTGGCTGGAGGCCCTGGTGCTCACATTCTCTGTCTCTCTACCTCTTTCTTTCTCTCTCAAATAAATAAATTTAAAAATATATATATATTTTAAAATTCTTGTATTAGTCTGTAGTGAAGTGGGGCTATTCTCCACACTCATGTCAATTCCACAGCAGCCACTATACCTCTCAGGCTTCCAGAAATGTAGATTCCAGGGCGGAGGAGTCTACAACAGAGGCAGGCCGCTGTTCCTCCTCCCCCCTTCCCAAGTGTTGAAACCTCCAGGGTGCTGGGCTACTATCCAAGGACTGTCTGCAGGACCCCTTAACCTGGGTTTGTGGCCTCCAAAATCCAAAGACAGTAGAAAAAATTTCATTTGTAAGCCCCACAGCCTTTGGAGGAAGGGGGAGGGGACATCCTCTCACTTGAAAAAGGCTCTTTTGTTTGTGGAGCCCAGTGGTAGATTTGGGTCACTGGACTAGGAAGGTGAGTAGTGAGGGAGGTTGTGTGTTTTTTTTTTAATTTTTTTTATTGACAACTTCTATACTTACATACGAAAAAAAGCATGATATTTCCCTCCCCTCCCCCCATTTCCCTTTGGAACTCCAATCTCCATTATATTCCCTCCCTCTCTCCATTAGTGTCTCTTTTAATTGAGGTTGTGTATATTAAAGGTGACCCTATGGAGCTGGAGAGATGGCTTAGAATTTAAGGCACTTGCCTGAAAACCCTAAGGACCCAAGTTCGATTCCCCAGAACCCACATAAGCCAGCTGCACAAGGTGGTGCATGCATCTAGAGTTCGTCTACAGTGGCTGGAGGCCTTGACACACCCATTCTCTCTCTCTACCTGCCTCTTTCTCTCTTAAATAAATAATATATGAAAGAAAATCTCCTGAATCTAAATTAAAAATTAAAAAAAAAAAAGTGACCCTGGGAGCTCTGAGGAAGAAGAGGGACAGTGAGAAACCTTACAGTTCATCCTCGGCCTTTTTGAGAGACAGAATGTACAGCGGGAGCCCCTTTTCACCACACCATCCTCCCCTTAGGTCCAGGCAACTCTGTAGGGATTAAGGTTGAGGTACACCACGGCAGGAAGGGCTGGGGTGGCGGCACCTGCCACAGGGCTCAGCACCCTCCCTTCTGTCTCCCATCTCCCCTGCCCTGCCTCTAACCTGAGACTCAGTGCCGCAGGTGTCAAAAGCGGGCCTGGATCCGAAGTTGCCACTGACTTCCTGGGCAGCACAGCTCCGGCTGCCCAGATAGACCCTGGTTAGCTTCCAACGGGGCCAGTGCCTGGGCAGAGATTAAGATCTGGAAATCTGTGCGGGAGCAGCTCACGTTCATGGGCACCACTGGAAAATGGGAGGAGAAGACAGAGACCTTAGGGCCACAATATGACCCCCATATCTTTAAGTACCCTAAAAGCAGTAGACAGGGGGACCCAAAGCACTTAGGTCATCCTACAGTGCTCAGTGTGAAATATTTTTATTTATTTTATTTATTTATTTTTTTGAGAGAGATAGAAAGAGAGAGAGAGGAAGAGGCAGAGAGAGAGAGAGAGAATGGGTGCGCCAGCAGCCTCTCAGCTGCTGTGAACAAATTCCAGACGCATGCGCCCCCTTGTGGGCGAGTGCAGCATTGCACCTTTGCGTCTGGCTAAATGTGGGACCTGGAGAACCGACTGGGTGTTCTTGGGCTTGGCAGGCAGGTGCCTTCACCGCCAAGCCATCTCTCCAGCCCTTACTTTATTTTTTTTTAATATTTAAAGAATTTTAGAAAGAGTGAGAGCAAGTGAGTGAAAGAGAGAATTGGTGCACCAGGGCCTCAGCCACTGAAATGGAACTCCAGATGCTTGCGCCACCTAGTGGGCATGTGCAATCTTGCACTTACCTCACCTTTGTGTGTCTGGCTTACATGGGATCTGGAGAGTCAAACATGGGTTCTTAGGCTTTGCTTTAACCGCTAAGCCATCTCTCTAGCCCTATTTTTTTTTGTTTATTTGAGGCAGAAAAAGAGGGACAGAGAAAGAGAGAGAGACAGTGGGCGTGCCAGTGTGGAATATTTTACATGCATTACTCCATTAACCCCTTGGGACTGTGAGCTCCTGAGCAGGTAGTGTTGGAATTTCTGTGTCCCTTGAGCCAGAAGCCCAGAGAAGGATAAATGAATGAGTGAGCCGGGCATGGTGGCACACACCTTTAATCCCAGCACTCGGGAGGCAGAGGTAGGAGGATTGCCATGAGTTTGAGGCCACCCTGAGACTACAGAGTGAATTCCAGGTTAGCCTGAGCTAGTGAGACCCTACCTCACAAAAAAAGGGGAGGGGCTGGAGAGGTGGCTTAGCGGTTAAGGTGTTTACCTGCAAAGCCAAAGGACCCAGGTTTGGTTCTCCAGGACCCATGGAAGCCAGATGCACAAGGGGGTGCACATGAATCTGGAGTTCATTTGCAGTAGCTGATGGCTCTGGCGTGCCCATTCTCTCCTTCTCTCTCTCTCTCTCTCTCTCTCTCTCTGCCTTTCTGTCTCTCAAATAAATAAAATATATTTTTTAAAAAGAAAAAAACAAAACCAATGAATTAGTGAGTGTTTTTCATCAGAGGCACTTGCCTGAAAACCCTAAGGACCCAAGTTCGATTCCCCAGAACCCACATAAGCCAGCTGCACAAGGTGGTGCATGCATCTAGAGTTCGTCTACAGTGGCTGGAGGCCTTGACACACCCATTCTCTCTCTCTAACTGCCTCTTTCTCTCTTAAATAAATAATATATGAAAGAAAATCTCCTGAATCTAAATTAAAAATTAAAAAAAAAAAAAAAGGTGACCCTGGGAGCTCTGAGGAAGAAGAGGGACAGTGAGAAACCTTACAGTTCATCCCTCGGCCTTTTGAGAGACAGAATGTACAGCGGGAGCCCCTTTTCACCACACCATCCTCCCCTTAGGGTCCAGGCAACTCTGTAGGGATTAAGGTTGAGGTACACCACGGCAGGAAGGGCTGGGGTGGCGAGCACCTTGCCACAGGGCTCAGCACCCTCCCTTCTGTCTCCCACCTCCCCTGCCCTGCCTCTAACCTGAGACTCAGTGCCGCAGGTGTCAAAGCGGGCCTGGATCCGGAAGTTGCCACTGACTTCCTGGGCAGCACAGCTCCGGCTGCCCAGATAGACCCTGGTTCGTTCCAACGGGGCCAGTGCCTGGGCAGAGATTAAGATCTGGAAATCTGTGCGGGAGCAGCTCACGTTCATGGGCACCACTGGAAAATGGGAGGGAGAAGACAGAGACCTTAGGGCCACAATCTGACCCCATATCTTTAAGTACCCTAAAAGCAGTAGACAGGGGACCCAAAGCACTTAGGTCATCCTACAGTGCTCAGTGTGAAATATTTTTATTTATTTTATTTATTTATCTTTTTGAGAGAGAGAGAAAGAGAGAGAGAGGAAGAGGCAGAGAGAGAGAGAGAGAATGGGTGCGCCAGCAGCCTCTCAGCTGCTGTGAACAAATTCCAGACGCATGCGCCCCCTTGTGGGCGAGTGCAGCATTGCACCTTTGCGTCTGGCTAAATGTGGGACCTGGAGAACCGACTGGGTGTTCTTGGGCTTGGCAGGCAGGTGCCTTCACTGCCAAGCCATCTCTCCAGCCCTTACTTTAATTTTTTAAAATACTTAAAGAATTTTAGAAAGAGTGAGAGCAAGCCAGTGAAAGAGAGAATTGGTGCACCAGGGCCTCAGCCACTGCAATGGAACTCCAGATGCTTGCGCCACCTAGTGGGCATGTGCAATCTTGCACTTACCTCACCTTTGTGTGTCTGGCTTACATGGGATCTGGAGAGTCAAACATGGGTTCTTAGGCTTTGCTTTAACCGCTAAGCCATCTCTCTAGCCCTATTTTTTTTTGTTTATTTGAGGCAGAAAAAGAGGGACAGAGAAAGAGAGAGAGACAGTGGGCGTGCCAGTGTGGAATATTTTACATGCATCACTCCATTAACCCCTTGGGACTGTGGGCTCCTGAGCAGGTAGTGTTGGAATTTTTGTGTCCCTTGAGCCAGAAGCCCAGAGAAGGATAAATGAATGAGTGAGCAGGGCATGGTGGTGCACACCTTTAATCCCAGCACTCGGGAGGCAGAGGTAGGAGGATTGCCATGAGTTTGAGGCCACCCTGAGACTACAGAGTGAATTCCAGGTTAGCCTGAGCTAGTGAGACCCTACCTCACAAAAAAAGGGGAGGGGCTGGAGAGGTGGCTTAGCGGTTAAGGTGTTTACCTGCAAAGCCAAAGGACCCAGGTTTGGTTCTCCAGGACCCATGTAAGCCAGATGCATAAGGGGGTGCACATGAATCTGGAGTTCATTTGCAGTAGCTGGTGGCTCTGGCGTGCCCATTCTCTCCTTCCCTCTCTCTCTCTCTCTCTCTCTCTCTCTCTGCCTTTCTGTCTCTCAAATAAATAAAATATATTTTTTTAAAAAAGAAAAAAACAAAACCAATGAATTAGTGTTTTTTCATCAGGTGCTTGGCAGTTCATCCAGGCATTCAGGCACTCAACAAAGAGCTCCTGCTGGCCTACTATGTGCAGATTCCTTACTCTAAGCCTCACAGACACCAAAAGCCCAGCCACTCTCTTGCCCAGGTGGAACATACATTCTGGGTGGCCAAGGGACAATGAATGTGTGGAATAAATGGAAATGCAGGGTACTGTGATGAATAATCTAGCAAAAATTGAAGATGGAGGGCTGGAGAGATGCCTGTGAAGCCTAAGGACCCAGGATTTGATTTCCCAGGACCCACATAAACCAGATGCACAAGAGGGTGCATGCATCTGGAGTTCATTTGCAGTGACTGAAGGCCCTGGTGCGCCCATTCTCTCTCTCTCTTTCTCTCTCTCTCTCTGTATCTACCTAACTACCTCTCTCAAATAAGTAAATAAATAAAAATGAAAATTACCCAAAAAAATGGGACTGGAGAGATGGCTTAGCAGTTAGGGCGCTTGCCTGTAAAGCCAAAGGACTCAGGTTCGATTCCCAAGAACCCATATAGAGCCAGATGCACAAGTGGCGCATGCGTCTGGCGTTCGTTTGCAATGGCTGGAAGCCCTAACGCACCATTCCCTCTCTCTATCTGCCTCTTTCTTTCTCTCTCTCTCAAATAAATTTAAAAATAAAAAAATCTTAAAAAAAAAAAAAAAAAAGATGGAAGCCAGGCGTGGTGGCACACACCTTTAATCCCAGCACTAGGGAAGCAGAGGTAGGAGGATTGCCGTGAGTTTGAAGCCACCCTGAGACTAGATAGAGAATTCCAGGTCAGCCCGGGCTAGAGTGAGATCCTACCTTGAAAAACAAAAGAAGAAGAGGAGGAGGAGGAGGAAGATGATGATGATGGAAAGGGGGGGAAGTGGGGAGGGAAACCCCAGTTGTCCTTCCCTGCAACAGGCCTGGGCCCTGGGAGGTGGCATCACCCGAAGCTCTGGAGAGGTACTGTCGCTTTTGCTGGTTGCTCCACAGCTCTTTGACAGCCCCCTCCCTGCCCGGCCTGCACCAGGCTTAGCGGCTGGGGCTGTGGGACCCGTCGTGTGTGCATGTGTGCACACAGGGGCAGGGATGCCGGTGCAAAGCGGGCGCGGGGGGGAGGCTGGGGTGGGGTGGGAGAAAAATGAAGAGACCCGGCAGGCATGGGCTTCAGCTGCTCCGGGAAATGACTCAGACAGACTTCAGCCTGGGGTGTCTGCACAGGCACAGATTTATGATGTCGGTGGCGCTGAACTGTGTGTGTTAACCCTGATTGATGTTTGAGGCTGCCCTCCCTGTGGGAAGGCTGCCAGCAGTCCAGGCCCCCCATCTGGAACTAGCTCCGTGTGAGAGCACCTTGTCTGACCCTGAGGGACCTGAGGTGGGCGGGAGGAAAGCAGGGGTATTCCTGAAACAGAAGCCAGGCCTTAGAATGAGGGCTGCTCCCTTAACACTGCTGAGGCCAGGGCCTAAGAGTCAGCTGAGGCAAGAGGGGACCCCCTAAAGACTCTTTAGTTCTGTCTGCAAAAAGAGTCAAGAGACTGAAAGATGTGCCAGCTCACGGGCAGAGCCTGGATGTAGAGTCAGGAGGGGCCTGTGTCAACACAGCCAGAGCCATTCTTCCCAAGGGAGGCCTGTAAGGCTTGTGGGTGGTCTCTTCAAGATCCCTTCTCCCCCCTTCATTGCCAAGGGCCCCAGCTCCTCTGCCACCTGGGGAAAGGAAAAATAGAATGATCTTTTGAATGCCAAACAGGCCTGGGCATGTGAGGGAAAGAGTTCTCCAAAGCCAGAGCCAGGCTTGGTGATATGAGGAACTCCACTGTTTGTGACACTTGGCGACGGTTTTTATTGTTTATTTCTTCTTTCTTTTTAAAAATATATTTTATTTATTTATTTATCTGAGAGAGAGAAAGAAGGAGAGAAAGAGAATGGGCGCGCCAGGGCCTCCAGCCATTGCAAATGAACTCCAGACCCATGCGCCACCATGTGCATCTGGCTGTATGTGGGTTCTGCAGGATTGAACCTGGGTCCTTTGGCTTTGCTGGCAAGTGCCTTAACCGCTGAGCCATCTCTCCAGCCCCTTGACTGACAAATCTAACCAACATTACAGAAGTGGGAAATGCTCAATCCCAGCTTCCCCACACTCCCCTGCAGCAAGGTGTGGCCTGGTGGCTCAGTTTAGTGAGACGGTATATGGAGACAAAATCCCCTCGGTTAGCCTGGTATATTGTGATGGTGAGCAACAAAAAGAGCCTGCCAGCCAGCCTGGTGGCGCACGCCTTTCATCCCAGCACTCGGGAGGCAGAGGTAGGAGGATCGCCCTGAGTTCGAGGCCACCTGAGACTACATAGTGAATTCCAGGTCAGTCTGGGCTACAGTGAGACCCTACCTCGAAAATCCGAAAAAAAAAAGAAAAAAAGAAGCTCCTGCTTCATACAAGCTGGAGGTGAGGACTGACACCAGTGTCGTCCTCTGACTGCCATATATGCACGATGGCACACACACTCTCTCTCTCATACACACACACATCAACAAACAAACAAATAAACAAACAAAATATGACATAATAGATGCACAAGGGGGCGCACGCATCTGGAGTTCATTTGCAGTGGCTGGAGGCCCTGGTGTGCCCATTCTCTCTCTCTCTCTGCTTCTTTCTCTCTCTCAAATAAATAAATAACAATAAAATAAAAAACAATTTTTATATTTTATTTTTATTTATTTATTGGGGAGGGGTTGAGGTAGGGTCTCTCTCTGGCCCAGGCTGACCTGGAATTCACTATGTCATGTCAGGGTGGCCTTGAACTCACGGCAATCCTCCTATCTCTGCCTCCTGAGTGCTGGGATTAAAGGCGTGCACCACCACGCCCGGCTAAAAAAATTTTTTTTTAAATGACATTATAGTCGTTTGATTCAGGTGTCCCCCATAAACTTAGGGGTTCTCACTGCTAGGTTCCCAGCTGAGGGAGGTTTGGGAATTAACGCCTCCTGGAGGCGGTGTATTGTTGGGGGCGGGCTTATGGGTGTTATAGCCAGCTTCCCTTGCCAGTGTTTGGGCACACTCTCCTGTCACTGTTGTCCACCTGATGTTGGCCAGGGGGGTGCTGTCCACCCTCTGCTCATGCCATCATTTCCCCCTGCCATCATGGAGCTCCCCTCAAGTCTGTAAGCCAAAATAAACCTTTTTTTTTTTTTTTTTTTCCACAAGCTGCTCTTGGGCGGGTGTTTTCCACCAGCAATGCGAACCTGACTGTGACAGACACCAAGAAAAAGTCTTGTGTGGGCTTTGGAAATGTTTTTGCTTTTCTGATAAAAGGACATTTGTGGCTGGCCCCTCTCCTACCATCTTTCTGCCTTGCCCATGGACATAATGCATGAAGTTTGTGGTAGTCATGTTGTAATCACGAGGCTTACTATCCCAGAGGCACCGTTACGCAGTGCTGAGTTGCGGACTGGAGAGATGACTTAGCAGTTAAGGCACTTGCCTGCAAAGCCAAAGGACCTCGGTTCGATTCCCTAGGACCCACGTAAGCCAGATGCACAAGCTGGTGTATGCATCTGGAGTTTGTTTGCAGTGGCTGGGGGCCCTGGTGCACCCATTCTCTCTCTCTCTCTCTCTCTCTCTCTCTCTCTCTCAAATAAATAAATAAAATAGGGACTGGAGAGATGGCTTAGCGGTTAAGCACTTGCTGTGAAGCCTAAGGACCCGGGTTCGAGGCTTGATTCCCCAGGACTCACGTAAGCCAGATGTACAAGGTGGCACTGGAGTTTGTTTGCATTGGCTGGAGGCCCTGCCTATTCTCTATCAATCTGCCTCTATCTCTCTCTGTCTGTCACTGTCAAATACAGAAATATATATAAACAAACAAAATTAAAAAGTAACTAAAAATTAACAAAAAAAATTTTAAAGGCTAAGTTGGACTGGAGAGAAGGCTTAGCAGTTTAGGCACTTGCCTGCAAAGCCTAAGGACCCAGGTTCAATTCCGCAGTACCCACATAAACCAGATGCACAAGGTGGTGCATGTGTCTGGAGTTTGTTTGCACTGGCTGGAGGCTCTGGTGTGCCCATTCTCTCTCTGTGTGCCTCTTTCTCTCTTGCTCTTTCTCTCTCTCATATAAATAAATAAAATATATATACATATTTTTAAAAAGAAGTGCTGAGCTCCTGAACCAATATAGTAGCTGTCTGACTACTATATTGCTGGGTGGAAAAAATAAGTGTTGTGTGTTCAGTCAGTGTTGTAGTTTCTCAGCACCAGTGGTATTGGCATATTTGTACAGCAACACTGGAAACGGGGTCAACCGCAAACGGGAAAGAATTAGGAATCACCATGAAGTCCAAAGCCACAAAGGAGGATCCTGTGGCAGTGGAGATAAATAAATTAAGGCCATGCTGGAGTGGCGTCAAAGACCCAGAAGTGGGCAACCAAAGAAGAGGCTAGAGTAGATTGTTTAGGGAGTTGGGACACAACGGTGGGATACAGGAAGGCCTCTGGAGAGCCCCCCAACCCCCCCCACCAGTGCCCACACCCTCATTCCCAGCTGACCTCCAATGTAGGCCACAGAGAAGCCCCTGCCGGAGGTGCTGCGGTCTGTGTGCAGCACAAGCAGGAGCTGGTTGTGGCTTGAGGTGACAGGTGGTGGCAGGTGGTCACCGCACCACTTCCCCAACAGTGGTGCCTCCTCGCTGGGCCCATCAAAGGCTGCCAGGTGGTCGAAGTCACAGGTCCCGCTCAGGCTGTTGGGCTCTTCCAGGCCTAGGTCCAGGACAAACACCTTGACCTGGTAGCCAGGGGGCAGGCGGATGGTCCAGTGACACCGGATGTTGTTGGGATAGGAGCTGGGGTATTGCGGGCTGGAGAAGTTGCCACGCACAGCCGTATACACCTCCTGGCATTCTCCTGGGAAGAAAGGGGGCAGTGGGAGGAGGAAGAGGAGGACACTCTGCAGTGACAACCAAGGCACTATGGCCAGAAAGCCAGACAACTGGTCCCCAAGCCTGATTAGCTGAACTGCACAGCCAGCTGGGGCTTCCACGAGTGCTGGCCTGTCAGGGACTCAACGATAATTCCTAAACCTGTCCCCAAAGTCCAAACTCTCTCTTGGATACACTGGGTACCCCAGGGACCTAGTCTTGGGCCTTTTTCTCGCTGCCCCATTGCTATGGTTTGAATAACTGTCCCCCAAAGGCCCATCCATTAAAGGCTGGGTCCCCAGCCTGGGGTGCTGTTGGGACATGTTAGGTGCAGCCTAACTGCTCTTGAAGAGACTTCTGGAACCCGGGCTCCTCCTGTTTCTGTTTCCTGGCTGCTGTGAGAGGAGCGCCATGTACTGCCCACCATGACGCTCTGTTTTACCAATACTCAAAGATGGCCGGGGCTGGAGAGATGGCTTAGCAGTTAAGGTGTTTGCCTGCAAAGCCTAAGGACCCAGGTTCAATTCCCCAGGACCCACGTAAGCCAGAAGCATAAGGTGGCATATGCATCTGGAGTTTGTTTGCAGTGGCTGAAGAACATGGTGTGCCCATTCCCTCTCTATATATCTGCCTCTTTTTCTCTCTCTCTCTGAAATAAATAAAAATAAATAAATAAAATCTTTTTTAAAAAGATGGCTGACCAGGGCTGGAGAGATGGCTTAATGGTTAAGGTGCTTGCCTGCAAAGCCTAAAGACCCATGTTTGATTCCCCAGATCCTGCATAAGCCAGATGCACAAAGGTGAGGCAAATGCAAGGTTGCACATGCCCACTAGGTGGCACAAGCGTCTAGAGTTCAAGTGCAGTGGCCGAAGCCCTTGAGTGCCAATTCTCTCTCTCTCTCTTTCTCTGTCTCTCTCTCAAAACAAAACAAAAAAAATTAGGGGCTGGAGAGATGGCTTAGCGGTAAAGGTGTTTGCCTGCAAAGCCAAAGGATCCTGGTTTGACTCTCCAGGACCCACATAAGCCAGATGCACAAGGGGGCGCATGCATCTGGAGTTCGTTTGCAGTGGTTGGAGGACTTGGTGCGCCCATCCTCTCTCTCTCTCTCTCTCACTCTCTCTCTGCCTCTTTCACTCTTAATTAATAAAAAAGATGGCTGACCATGAATGACCTCCGAAACTGTGACTCAAGTACTTTGTCACAGCCAGCCAATCCATTGTCCACACCCACATTCCTGTCTTGCCAGACATCTCCCAGTCCCCCCGCCTCCTCTGTGCTGTTCCTGCTGCTTGGCAAACTCCTTCTGGGCAGTGCAGTGCCCAGTTCTCCCTTCTCCTATCGCACCCATCACAATGGCTCATTGTTCTGTCCATCTAACTCACTGCCCTGTGACCCTCTGAGGCTCATTCGTTCCTCTTTGCAAACACTAACTGAGCACGCAGTATATGTGGAGTGTAAAGATCTCTGAGGTGGAGAGGGACATTACGGCTCACAGATCAACAGCAGTGAGAAGAGGAAAACTTCCTGACAGTGAGGCAGGAAGTTTCACATAGGAAGCCACCATCTTTTTGTTTTGTTTTCAAGGTAGGGTTTCACTCCAGCCCAGGCTGACCTGGAATTCACTATGTCGTCTCAGGGTGGCCTTGAACCCATGGCGATCCTTCTACCTCTGCTTCCTGAGTGCTAGGATTAAAGGCGTGCACCACCACGCTCGGCTAGAAAGGATTCTTTATTCCTTTATTTTATTTCTTTTTTTTTTTTTTTTTTTTTTTTTTTTTTGGTTTTTCGTGGTAGGGTCTCGCTCTAGGGCTGACCTGGAATTCACTATGTAGTCTCAGGGTGGTCTCGAACTCACAGCGATCCTCCTACCTCTGCCTCCCGAGTTCTGGGATTAAAGGCATGCGCCACCACACCCGGCTCTTATTTCTTTATTTTTAATATTTTATTTTTATTTATTTACTTGAGAGAAAGATACAGAAACAGGCAAGTAGAGAGAGAGGGAGAGAGAGAAAGAATGGGCACACCATGGCCTCCAGCCACTGCAAACGAACTCCAGATGCATGTGCCACCTTGTGCGTCTGGTTTACGTGGGTCCTGGAGAGTTGAACCTGGGTTCTTTGGCTTTGCAGGCAAGCGCCTTAACCACTAAGCCATCTCTTTAGCTTGCCTGCCTTCCTCCCTTCCCTTCCTTCTTCCCTTCTTCCCTTCCTCCCTCCTTCCCTCCCTCCCTCTTTCTTTCTTTCTTTCTTTCTTTCTTTCTTTCTTTCTTTCTTTCTTTCTTTCTTTCGGTGTTTCAAGGTAGGGTCTTGCTATAGCCCAGTCTGACCTGGAATTTACAATGTAGTCTCAGGGTGGCCTCAAACTCTTGGCGATCTTCCCACCTCAGCCTCCCAAGTGCTGGGATCAAAGGCATGCACCACCACACCTGACTTCATCTATTTTTTTTAAATTTTATTTATTTATTTGAGAGAGAGAATGGGCACACCAGGGCCTCTAGCTGCTACAAACAAACTCCAGGTGCATGCGCCACCTTATGCATCTGGCTTATGTGGGTCCTAGGAAATCGAACCTGGCTCCTCTGGCTTTGTAGGCTAGTGTGTTAACTGCTAAGTTAAGAAATCTCCAGCTTGGCATTGCCCAGGAAGGGTTATACTTGAACTTTTTTTTTTTGATTTTGGAGGTAAAGTCTTTTTCTAGCCCAGGCTGACCTGAACGTTCTATACAGAGTGCAGAAAGCCTAAGACCAAGGGGAAGCAGGCAAGCATGACCCCCCCCCCCAGTCTGAGCATAGCATGCATGGGTATTCGTGTAGACGCTCCTACCTGAGAAGTAGTGGGCCTTGAACCCTCGGCCTCCTATGTTGAAGTCAGACTTGAAGACTACTTGCAGCTCATGGCCCAGTGACACAAGGGTGGGGGGCCTGGTGCGGCCACAGTAGTAGTGCCCGCGGGCCGGGCCAGATGCCCCCAGCACAGCCACGTAGTCATAAGAGCACTCCTCACTGCCCTCCACCTGGAAGTCCACAAACACCAGCTTGATAGTGGCGGGTCCCATGGCCCGGATCAGCCAACGGCACTCCACATTGTTGGGGTAGTTATTGGGGTATTCGGGGCTGCTGAGGACCCCCGACAGGCCAGTCAGGACGCCACCACACATATCTGCAAGAAATGTCCTTTAGAGCTGAACTCCTCCTAAGAAACAAGACACATCCAAGCGCTGTTCCCGCTGGACATCATGTTTACTGGCCACTGCAAGCACCCAGTGTGTGACAGGCAGAGGCCTGGCATGGTTTGTTATATATATTTTTGGTTTTCTGAGGTAGGGTTTCATTCTAGCTCAGGCTGACCTGGAATTCACTATGTAGTCTCAGGGTGGTCTTGAACTCTCAGTGATCCTCCTACCTCTGCCTCCCGAGTGCTGGGATTAAAGGCGCGTGCCCACCACACCTGTTTTAACTTTCTTTCTTTCGGTGTTTCAAGGTAGGGTCTTGCTATAGCCCAGTCTGACCTGGAATTTACAATGTAGTCTCAGGGTGGCCTCAAACTCTTGGCGATCTTCCCACCTCAGCCTCCCAAGTGCTGGGATCAAAGGCATATGCACCACCACACCTGGCTTCATCTTTTTTTTTTTAATTTTATTTATTTATTTGAGAGAGAGAATGGGCACACCAGGGCCTTTAGCTGCTACAAACAAACTCCAGGTGCATGCGCCACCTTATGCATCTGGCTTATGTGGGTCCTAGGAAATCGAACCTGGCTCCTCTGGCTTTGTAGGCTAGTGTCTTAACTGCTAAGTTAAGAAATCTCCAGCTTGGCATTGCCCAGGAAGGGTTATACTTGAACTTTTTTTTTTTGATTTTGGAGGTAAAGTCTTTTTCTAGCCCAGGCTGACCTGAACGTTCTATAGAGAGTGCAGAAAGCCTAAGACCAAGGGGAAGCAGGCAAGCATGACCCCCCCCCAGTCCGAGCATAGCATGCATGGGTATTCGTGTAGACGCTCCTACCTGAGAAGTAGTGGGCCTTGAACCCTCGGCCTCCTATGTTGAAGTCAGACTTGAAGACTACTTGCAGCTCATGGCCCAGTGACACAAGGGTGGGGGGCCTGGTGCGGCCACAGTAGTAGTGCCCGCGGGCCGGGCCAGATGCCCCCAGCACAGCCACGTAGTCATAAGAGCACTCCTCACTGCCCTCAACCTGGAAGTCCACAAACACCAGCTTGATAGTGGCGGGTCCCATGGCCCGGATCAGCCAACGGCACTCCACATTGTTGGGGTAGTTATTGGGGTATTCGGGGCTGCTGAGGACCCCCGACAGGCCAGTCAGGACGCCACCACACATATCTGCAAGAAATGTCCTTTAGAGCTGAACTCCTCCTAAGAAACAAGACACATCCAAGCACTGTTCCCGCTGGACATCATGTTTACTGGCCACTGCAAGCACCCAGTGTGTGACAGGCAGAGGCCTGGCATGGTTTGTTATATATATTTTTGGTTTTCTGAGGTAGGGTTTCATTCTAGCTCAGGCTGACCTGGAATTCACTATGTAGTCTCAGGGTGGTCTTGAACTCTCAGTGATCCTCCTACCTCTGCCTCCCGAGTGCTGGGATTAAAGGCGCGTGCCCACCACACCTGTTTTAATTTTTTTTTTAGAGAGAGAGAATTGGTGCACCACTGCCTCAGCCACTGCAATCAAACTCCAGAAGCTTGTGTGTCCTAATGGGCATGTGCAACCTTGGGTCTGGCTAACATGGGATCTGGAGAGTTGAGCATGGGGCCTTAGGCTTTGCAGGCAAGTGCCTTAACTGCTAAGCCATCTCTCCCACCGTGCTTTTTTTTTGTTTTTGTTTTTTAAGGTAAGGTCTTGCTGTAGCCCAGGCTGACCTGGAATTCACTCTGTAGTCTCAGGGTGGCCTTGAACTCATGGTGATCCTCCTACCTCTGCCTCCCGAGTGCTGGGATTAAAGGCATGTGCCACCATGCCCGGCCCACTCTGCTTTTTTTTTTTTTTTTTTTTAATTTAGAGAGAGTGAGAGAGGGAGAGAGCTGGCATGTTTTAACCTGTATTATCGGGGCGTGGTTGCTCACATCCATAATTCCAGCATGTG
Organism: Orientallactaga sibirica; assembly: GCA_036365145.1. Lineage (NCBI taxonomy): Eukaryota > Metazoa > Chordata > Mammalia > Rodentia > Dipodidae > Orientallactaga > Orientallactaga sibirica. The sequence goes on along the minus strand of JAEOAD010002279.1, from coordinate 4,314,956 downwards.
GGAGGCTGAGTTCAGGCAAGCCTGGGTTACAGAGTGAGTTTTGAGTCCATTTGGGTGACAGTGAGCTCTGCCTAAAGACAGACAGACAGACAGACAGACACATCCTGCAACCTGACACCATGGGTGTGGCACAGTTTTTCCTTCTAATAGTAAAAGTCAACTCTCCTGGCTAGGCTTGGGTTTGCTAGAGTGACACCCTACCTTGAAAAATAAAACAAAACAAAACAAAACAAAACAATATATATATTGCTTTGGGGCTGGGGAGATGGCTCAATCAGTAAAGGCACTTGCTTGCAAAGCCCAGTGACCTAGGTTCAAATCCCCAGTACCCACATAAAAGCATATGTAGAAAGTGGGGCATGCATCTGGAGTTCATTTGTAATGGCAAGAGGCCCTGGTGCACCCATTCCCATTCTTATTCTTGCTTTCTCTCCCTCTCTTTATCTCACTCTCTCTCTCACTTCTCTTGCAAATAAATGATATTAAAAAATAAAATGTAGCTGGGTGTGGTGGCACATGCCTTTAATCCCAGCACTCGGGAGGCAGAGTTAGAAGGATCGCCGTGAGTTCAAGGCCACCCTGAGACTACATAGTTAATTCCAGGTCAGCCTGGGCCAGAGTGAGACCCTACCTTGCAAAAACCAAAAAAAAAAAAAAAAAGTAAAATGTGCTAGCAGATGCACAAGGTGGCACATGTGTCTGGAGTTCATTTGCAGTGATGCGCCCATTCTCTCCCTCTCTCTTTGTCTTAAATAAACAAATAAATAAATAAATAAATATTTGGGCTGGAAAGATGGCCTAGCAGTTAACTGCTTGCCTGTAAAGAACCTGTGTTCCAGGTTTGATTTCCCAGGACCCACGTAAGCCAGATGCACAAGGGGCGCGTGCAGCTGGAGTTCGTTTGCAGCAGCTGGAGGCCTTGGAATGCCCTTTCTCTCTCTCTCTCTCTCTCCCCCCTCCCCTCTCTTTCTCTAATAAATAAATAAGTTAGGTAACGAGGGAGGCCTGGGAGTGTTGTGACCCTATGGATGGTCCCTTTGTCCCCACAGGCTGTGCTTGGGAGCAAGGCCATCAGGGTGCAATGTGGCCGGCACGGGGCTGCAGCCCAATCATATCTCACGTGGGTCCCACGCCCCGACCCCACCCAAGCACATCAGGAACTGTTGGGAATGGACCTCCTGACCTTTCTGGTAGCCCGCAGAAAAGCCTCGGCTTGCCACGTGCTTGTCGGAGTGAAACACGACAGACATGACGTGCCAGGAGGACGTGAAGGGTGGCGGAGGGACCTGGCCACAGAACCGCCCCAGCAGGTTGCCTTTGTCTCCAGAAGCACCGTTGTAGATCTCCAGGAAGTCGAAGCCACAGGTCTCATGGTACTCGAGGTCAAAGGTGTGGAAGGCAAGAAGCACAGAGGAGCCCTCGGCCACCACAATCAGCCAGCTGCACTCCGTGTTGTAGGGATACAGTCTTGGGAAGTTGGGACTCGAGAAGTTTCCAGAAGGTGCCGAGAGCACACCCCCACATTTGACGCCTAGGACAAAGGCAGAGGACAGCTCAGGCAGTGCTGGAGTCCTTGGGATGGGATGAGAATGAACGCAGCCCTACATCACTCCACAAACGTGACCTTACTTGAGCATTGCTTTTTTTTTTTTTTTTTAAGATTTAGTTTTATATTTATTTCTCTGAGAGAGAGAGGGAGGGAGAGAATGGGCGCACCAGGGCCTCCAGCCACTGCAAACGAACTCCAGATGCATGCGCCACCTTGTGCATCTGGCGACCTGTGGCTGGCTTTATTATTTCACCACTCTGGATATACTGGAATAGAAATCAACTTATATACAAGAACAATCAAAAGGAGCAAAAGGAGAAGTTATTCTTTGTGCGGATTCCACAGGACTGTGCTGAAGATGTGTGTGGTCCAACCAAAGCAGTTCCAGTACAACACTGGCTTCAAAGCTGTTTCAATCTGATGTGATTGAAGCTTCTAAAACAACGAGACCCCTGGTCAAAATAAAGTGTTTCTAATAGCAATCAGTAAAATCCATGCTGTAAGCCAACAAACAGAAAAGAAAACCAGGTCCGTGTCAACGGAAGAAAAGTTAACAGAATCTGACGAAGATGACAATTACTGAACTGAAAATGTTTGACGCTGCACTGGAACTTGATGGGACAATTGTACGACAGAAGTTAGGATCTGTTGGAACGTTGGCCCTGTGGATTGTCTGTATTCCTATAAAAATAAACTTGTCACGTAAACTAAAAGTGATGGAACCCAAGATTTTCAGCATGAGATGAGATATAAACCAACTGAAACTCATGCAATCCTTAAAGTAGTCATATCATTTGAACTTAAGGTTACTTTTTAAATTTTTTTTTACTTTTTATTTATTATTTATTATTTATTGATTTGGTTTTTAGAGGTATGGTCTCACACTAGCTCAGGCTGACCTGCAATTCACTATGTAGTCTCAGGGTGGCCTCAAACTCATGGTGATCCTCCTACCTCTGCCTCCCGAGTGCTGGGATTAAAGGTGTGCACCACCACGCCTGGCAGGTTTTTATTTTATTTTAATTTATTTGAAAGTCAGAGATAGAGAATGGGCACACCAGGTCCTCTAGCCACTGCAAATGAACTCCAGACACATGCGCCACCTTGGGCATCTGGCTTATGTGGGTCCTGGGGAATCAAACCTGGTTCTTTGGCCTTGCAGGCAAATGTCTTAGCCGCTAAGCCCTTGAACTCAAGATTTTTAAAAAATATTCTATTTATTTATTTGAGCGAGAGAAAGACAGGAAGAGAGAATGGGTATATTATGGCCTCTAGACACTGCAAGCGAGCTCCAGACACGTGTGCCACCATGTGCATCTGGCCTATGTGGGTCCTGTGGAATCGAACCTGGGTCCTTAGGCTTTACAGGCAAACGCCTTAACCACTAAGGCATCTCTCCAGCACTGGAGGCATTTTTTTTGTTTTTGGCTAAGATTTTTAAAAATATTATTTATTTATTTATTTATTTATTTATTTATTTATTTATTTATTTATTTGAGAGAGAGAAAGATAAAGAATCAGACACAGAGAGAGTGAGTATGGGCATGCCAGGACTTCCTGCCACTGCAAAAGAACTCCAGATACATGTCCTGCTTAGTGTGCCTGGCTTTACATGGGTACTGGGAAATTGAATTCAGTTCCTTAGGCTTTGTAGGCAAGTACCTTAACCGCTGAGCCATCTCTCCAGCTCACGATTTTTTTTTTACTTTAAAATTTTTTCTTTATTTATTTGAGAAAGAGGGAAAGAGAGAGAGAATGGGTGCATCAGGGCCTCCCGCCACTACAGACAAACTCCAAACGCATGTGCCACTTGTGCATCTGGCTTTATGTGGATACTGAGAAGTCAAACCTGGGTCCTTTGGCTTTGTAGGCAAGCTCCTTAACCACTAAGCCATCTCTCCAGCCCCAAGATTTTTTTAATTTCTGCAAAAATTTGCTAACTGGCCTGAAAAAAATGGCTTAGTGGTTAAGGCACATGCCTGCAAAGCCTAAGGATCCTGGTTCGATTCTCCAGGTCCCACATAAGCCAGATGCACATGATGGCATATGCTTCTGGAGTTTGTTTGCAGTGGCTAGAGTCCCTAGCATGCCCATTCTCACTCTTTCTCTGCCCCCTGTCTCTAATAAATAAAAATAAAATCTAAAATTAAAAAAAATTTTTAATTTGGTAACTGGGCATGATGGTGCATGCCTTTGATCTCAGCACTTGAGAGGCAGAGGTAGGAGGATTTCTGTGAGTTCCAGGTCAGCCTGGGCTAGAGTGAGACCTTACCTTGAAAAGAAAAAAATGTTTTTGTTTTTGCTTTTTACCCAGTCTGTTCACTTACCAGGCCTAGCACACGGATCCTGCAGTGACATTTTACACTGTGAAGCCTCTTATGTTAGGATTACTATGCACAAGTGAGCCAAAGCCTCTTAGAGAAATGGTTGATGCCAGGCGCAGCTCAGGAAACAGGCAAAACACAGGTGAATAGTTAGTCACGCAGACCAGGAAAGAAGCCATCAGAGAATTCTGAGGTTATGCCAGAAGTCACGGAAACCTACTTGAAGACGAAAAGGATTTTTTAATTATTATTATTATTATTTTAGAGAGAGAAAGAGAATTGTCTTGCCAGGGCCTCAGCCACTGAAATTGAACTCCAGACACTTGCGCCACCTAGTGGTCATGTGCGACCTTGCACTTGCCTCACCTTTGCGTGTCTGGTTTACGTGGGAACTGGGGAGTCAAACATGGGTCCTTAGGCTTCACAGGCAAGTGCTTTAACCGCTAAGCCATTTCTCCAGCCTGACTAACAGGATTTAAAATATATATATATATTTTTTTTTTATTGCCGGGCATGGTGATGCATGCCTTTAATCCCAGCACTTGGGAAGCAGAGGTAGAAGGATCACCATAAGTTCAGGGCCACCCTGAGACTATAGAGTGAATTCTAGGTCAGCTTGGGTTAGAGCAAGACCCTACCTCAAAAAAAAAAAATTATTTATTTATTTGAGAGAGAGAGAGAATGGGTACTCCAGGGTCTTTTGCCCCACAAACAAACTCTAGACGTATGTGCCACTTCGTGCATTTGGCTTTAGTGGGTGCTGGGGAATCGAACCCTGGGTGTCAGGCTTTGTAAGCAAGCAACTTTAGCAGCTGAGCCATCACCCCAGCCCTCTAAAGGAATTTTTGTTTCTTTGTTTGAGATGGGGCTGTCTGGGTCTTGTTATATTACTCAAGGCCAGCCTTGAACCCCGAGATTCAAGTGATCCTCCTGCCTCAGTCTCCCCAGTTGCTGTACCCCTGCACCCTGACTAAAGGAACATTTCTTGCTACATGCGCGCATGCGCATGTGCGCATGTGCGTGTGCCTATGTGTGTGCGCGTGTGATACTGTGCCACTTACGCTTGCCTGTGGAGGTGGGGCTTAGTGCTGAACATTGGGCATCTTGCTCCATCACTCTCCTACCCTGTCTTGTTTCTTTTTTTCCGAGTTTTCAAGGTAGGGTTTCACTCTAACTCAGGCTGACCCAAGACGTCACTATGTATTCTCATGTTGTCCTCGAACTCTTGGCGATCCTCCTACCTCTGCCTCCTGAGTGCTGGGATTAAAGGCGTGCGCCACCTCACCCAGCACAGAGAGAGAGAGAAAAAGACTGGACACACCAGGGCCTTAGCCCCTACAAAGTTACGGCAAGACCACTAAAGTCATGGCTGCTAGAAAATAAGAGCCGTGAGTTCCTCCTGCCATCCAGGCATGGGCTGATGCCCTTGGGTGCCCATCCATCTTTGCCAGTACGAGGTGAGATGGCAAGCTGCCTTTCCTTCCTTCGGTCCCAGCTGAGCCTGAGGAAAAACAAGGTGCAGACAGTTGCTTCCCAAGCGAGTGAAATGACATCGCCAGCTTCACCGACAATACGGGGAGGGTCACAGGGACACAAAGCCATGGGGGACCACAGTACAGGCAGGGGGTCCTGGAGAGGGAACATCAGAGGCTTACAGAGGAATGTGGAAGGCTTTATGGAGGTGGTTTGCTACCTAACCTTGAAGCATGAGAGAAAGAGAGAGAGAAAAAAAACTCTGTTTGAAGGTCTCCTGGGGAAGAAAAGCACCTTTTCCAGCCAGAGGGACAGCAGGGCAGGGGTTCAGGTCCTTGAGGGTAAGGCAATGGCCAGCTGTACACAGAAAGGGCTGTGGTTTCTGGCCAGAGTCTCGGGACACAGAAATCAAGGCTCACAAGTCCACAGATGTCGGATCCAACCTGCCAGGGGCACCGTATGCCACAGTGAGGAATTTTGGTGCCCTTGGCTGCAGCGGGAGGTGCCGCCGGGCTCTGCGGAGAGCTGTGTCCTTCTCAGGCGAGCCCCCCCACTTCCCTGGGCTGTTCCCTCTTCCCAAAGCAGGTTCTCTAACATCTCTAGCTCTCAGTTTCTTCATCTGTGAAAGGGAAGCTAATAACGAGCAGGAACTTTGCTGTGAAGGTTAACGCCATCATGGACGGGGGACACCCCGAGCCGAGAGCAGGAATAAATAAATAAATAAATGTCCTCTCCCCTCATCTCAGAAGCAAGTTCAATCCTTAGCTCGGTCCCCTCCATCGGGCCTGCTTTCTGCTTTGAGCTCCCAAGCCCCTCACTCTACTGATCTCTCCTCTCATCCTTCCAGTTGCCAGAGCACCTACCTACCTTCCATAGCCTGGGTCCTGGGTCCCGGGAGTAGTAGTGCCCCTGCCAGGAGCAGGCAGACCCCCAATTCTGCCATCATCTCCTCACCAGGGATATCCTTAGGGCTGTTCCATTCAGAGGCCAGGATCTAAGGGGTCTGTGCGGAGATGGGTGGGGGAGGAGGGAAGAGAGGTGAGGCTGGAAAGGCCTTCAAGTTAATGGTAATATGAATAATTCATTGGCCCTTGAATTAGTAAGCTGATCCCCAAGGTGCTTCCTTCACTCCACGCTAAGGTGACGGATCTAGTGTCACCAAGTTGACACGTTCTGAGATCTGCAATGGCCACCTGTACCAGAAGGGGAAGTAGCTTGGTCCTGGTGGTGGTTTGAACTTATGTGTTCTGAATGCTGGATTTCCCAGCTGATGGCAACTTGACAAAGGTGGATTCTGGAGGAGGTATGTCTGGGGGGTGGGCTTTGAAGTTTGTCAGCCCCCACTGTTAGTTCAGCTCACTGTCCTGCTGCTGTTTTCCGGCTGCGGTGGCAGAGGTGACATCCAGCTTCTGCTCATGCTGTGCTGTCCCCTGCCATCATGAAGCTTCCCCTCAAGACTGTGAGCCAAAATATAAACTTTCCTCCCAGGCTGGAGAGATGGCTTAGCCTACAAAGCCAAAGGACCCTGGTTCGATTCCCCAGGACCCATGTAAGCCAGATGTACAAGGTGACTTATGAGTCTGGAATTTGTGTGCAGTAGCTAGAGGATCTGGTGTGCCCATTCTCTCTCTCGCTCTCAAATAAATAAATAAATATTAGGGCTGGAGAGATGGCTTAGCTGTTAAGGCGTTTGCCTGCAAAGCCAAAGGATCCCGGTTCAACTCTCCAGGACGCACATTAGCCAGATGCACAAGGGGGCACATGCATCTGGAGTTTGTTTGCAGTGGCTGGAGACCCTGGTGTGCCCATTCTTTCTCTCTCTCTGCCTCTTTCTCGCTCTCAAATAAATAAATACAATATATTTAAAAATATATAAATAAATATTAAAAAAACAGGGGCCTGGAAGGATGGCTTAGTGGATAAGGTGTTTGCCTGCAAAGCCAAAGGACCCAGGTTTGATTCCCCAGGACCCACATTAGCCAGATGCACAAGGAAGCGCATGCACCTGAAGTTCATTTGCAGTGGATGGAGGCCCTGGCGTGTCCATTCTCTCTCTCTCTCTCTCTAATAAATAAATAAAATAAATAAAATAAAATAAAAACAGGGGGGGGGCTGGACAGCTAGCTTAGCAGTTAAGGCACTTGGCCTGCAAAGCCGAAGGACCCCAGTTCGATTCTCCAGGACCCACGTAAGCCAGCTGCATAAGGAGGCGCATGCATCTGGAGTTTGTTTGCAGTGGCTAGAGGCCCTGGCGTGCCCATTCTCTCCCTCTCTCTCTGCCTCTTTCTCTCTCTCAAATAAGGGCTGGAGAGATGGCTTAGCGGTTAAGGCGCTTGCCTGTGAAGCCTAAGGACCCACGTTCGACTCTCCAGATCCCACTTAGCCAGACGCACATAGGCGAGGCAAGCGTAAGGTTGCACATGCCCACTAGATAGCGCAAACATCTGGAGTTTGACTGCAGTGGCTGAGGCCCTGGCGTGCCCATTCTCTCTCTTTCCCTCTCACTCTAAAATAAAAATTATAATAGTTAAAAAAAATTTAGCTGAGAAGAAGGCTGTGGATAGCTTGTGAGGGGAAGTCTTTCTCATGAGAATGCAGCCAGAACAGCATAAGGAATTTCAGAAGCATGCTGCACAACTCCTACTGCAATAGTGCCTCTGGGCCACTTGTGCATTCTGGCCAGGACCGGAAATACTTGTGCTGTCACTGACCCACCCCAACAGACCCTGCTAGGAAGGAAGCTGCAGGAATGCCCACCAGGGCCACAGGTCCAGCTGGAAATGGGAACCTTCTTTTCTCTTCTCTATGTCCTTATCTTCTAAGTTTTTTTTTTTTTTTACTTTTAAAAAATAATTATTCATTTATTTAAGAGAGAGAAAGGGTGCTGGAGAGATGGCTTAGCAGTTAAGTGCTTGCTTGTGAGGCCTAAGGACCCTGGTTCGAGGCTTGATTCCCAGTACCCACGTAAGCCAGATGCATAAGGTGGCGCATGCATCTGGAGTTCATTTGCAGTGGTTGGAGGCCCTGGTGTGCCCATTCTCTCTCTCTCTCTCCCTCTTTCTCTGTCTGTTGCTCTCAGATAAATAAATAAAAATAAACAAAAAAATTTAAAAGATAGAGAGAAAGAGGCCAGGCGTGGTGGCACAAGCCTTTAATCCCAGCAATCAGGAAGCAGAGGTAGGAGGATCACCATGAGTTTGAGGGCATACTGAGACTACATAGTGAATTCCAAGTCAGCCTGGATTAGAGTGAAACCGTACCTCGAAAAACCAAAAACAAAGAGAGAGAGAGAGCCAGAGAGAGAGAAGGAGAGAGAATGGGCACGTCAGGGGCTTCCAGCCACTGTAAACAAACTCCAGACGCATGTGCCACCTTGTGCTTCTGGCTTTACGTGGGACCTGGGGAATCAAACCTGGGTCCTCAGGCTTCACAGGTATGCGCCTTAACTGCTAAGCCATCTCTCCGGCCTTGGGCTCTGGTTTCTGACAGCCTGAGGTCTGAGTTGTGGCTGCCTCACTGTGTAGCTGAGCCCCACTCTCGGAGGCCCAGCTTCCTCCACAGAGAAGAGGTGGTGGCAGCCTGATGTTTTGGGGTAGGATTAAATAAGATCACGGATGGGGCCATTGTAGCCAGCCTGGCTCAGTACACAGAACCGAGTATGCCTGCCTGCTTGCTTGCTTGCTTGCTTGCTTGCTTGCTTCCTTCCTTCCTTCCTTCCTTCCTTCCTTCCTTCCTTCCTTCCTTCCTTCCTTCCTTCCTTCCTTTCTTTCCCTTCCTTCCTTTTCCTTTCTTTCTTTCTTTCTTTCTTTCTTTCTTTCTTTCTTTCTTTCTTTCTTTCTTTCTTTCTTTTTAATCTCCCCTAGAGCAACCCAGCTGTCCAACTGCCAGAGCACATGTCGCCTCTGGCCTGTTCCTTTTGTCAGGCGGTCCCCAGGGAGCCGCTGGCTGCCAGCAGAGGAGGCCACCTGGAAGGTGTTTGACAAAGTGCATGAGGAATGGTCAGGCCTAAAGAAGAGGCTGGTTCTACATGTGGGGCTGGATGGCCAAGAAAGGAAGCTTCGGCGAGTCCAGGCAGGAGATGGAACTTTTATTTATTTATTTATTTATTTATTTATTTATTTATTTATTTATTTATTTATTTTTGGAAGAGACAGAGACAGAGAGAAAGAGAGGAAGAGGCAGAGAGAGAGAGAGAGAATGGGTGCACCAGGGCCTCTCAGCTGCTGTGAACAAACTCCAGACACGTGTGCCCCCTTGTGGGCAAGCACGGCACTGCACTCTTGCGTCACTTTTACATCTGGCTAAACATGGAACCTGGAGAATTGAACGGGCATTCTTAGGCTTGGCAGGCAGGCACCTTAACTGCTAAGCCATCTCTCCTGGCCCCTGGAACTTTTAAAATTACATCCCTACAAGATGTCCGGCACTGCACACAAGTAAGCTCTGCATTTGCCAGGGGGAGTGAGCTGAAGCTCCACGCTTGTGCCAGGCTCCTGGGTGAGCTCCTTGTTTGTGGACAGGATGGGAGGCAGCAGGATGAGGAATGGGTCAAGGCAGGGTGATGAGTCTGAGCCCCAGCAGGGGTGCATAGAGTCCCCAAGTCATTGGCCCCTGAGGTGAGGAAGTGAATATGCTCAGTGAATCCCACTGAAGGCTGCTCCCCAGCAAAGTATCTTGCAGTCTTAAGCTGCCTACGTCTGGATCCAGGTCCCAAAAGGCAGGAGGACCAGGGGCACAAGCAGAGCTTGTACAATAGTAAGGGTGTGGCTGCGACAGCCCCACTAGCCAACTGTAGACAGACTATACACCACTTTGTGCACTGGGTACTGGGGAATCAAACCTGGGCCATCATGGTTGGCAAGCAAGCACCTTTAACCGTTGAGCCATCTCTCCAGCTCTAGGGTCTTTATTTATTCATTTATTTATCATTTATTTATTTATTTATTTATTTATTTATTTATTTATTTATTTATTTTTAATGCTGGAGATTGAATCCAGGGCCTCGTGCATTCTAGGCAAACACTGTACTAACACTGGGGATAGGGGGGTGCTCCATCCCCAGCCCCCAGGGGACTCTTAACACCAACTCAGCCGGGCGTGGTGGCACATGCCTCTAATCCCAGCACTCGGGAGGCAGAGGTAGGAAAATCGGCAGTGAGTTCAAGGCCAGCCTGAGACTACATAGCAAATTCCAGGTCAGCCTGAGCTAGAGTGAGACCCTACCTTGAAAAACAAACAGACAAAGAAAAAAGAACACTAACTCAGTCTGGAGAGTTGGCTTAGCGGTTAAGGCACTTACCTGCAAAGCCAAAGGACCTCAGTTCGATTCCACAGGACCCATGTAAGCCAGATGCACAAGGGGGCACATGTGTCTGGAGTTCGTTTGCAGTGGCTGGAAGCCCCGGCACACCCATTCTCTCTCTCTCTTTCTCTCTCTCTCTTTCATGCTCTCAAATAAATAAATAAAAATAAAATACTAAAAAAAAATTTTTTTTTAGCCGGGCATGGTGGCGCACGCCTTTAATCCCAGCACTCGGGAGGCAGAGGTAGGAGGATCGCAGAGAGTTCAAGGCCACCCTGAGACTACATAGTTAATTCCAGGACAGCCTGGACCAGAGTGAGACCCTACCTCGCAAAAAACCAAAGGAAAAAAAAATTTTTTTTAAAAAAAGAGCACCAACTCCTGAAAGGGTTAATTACCTTCCCAAAGCCCCACATCCTAGGACCATTGTGTAAGGGTCTAGAATTTCAGCGTATGAATGTCAGGGGACACAACGGTTCAGCTCGTAGCACTTGCTCCCCCCGCCCCCACCGGGGGGGTTGCGGCAGAACGATCTGGTATAGTGGATAAACATGGAGAACGGAGACTACGTTAGAGTTACTAGCTGTGTGGCAATACCTGTTCACCTCACCCCTTCAGACCTGTGAATGGAGGAGAGGGGTGTGTCCCCACTGTGAGGGCTGAATGGGTGGGGACATGGCAGCACGTGAAGGAGTATCTGTAGGGATTATTTGGCGCGTGGTCTGCCTTCTGCATTCCGTTGTGTGAACTCCCAATTCCAACGCCCTCTCTCCTTCAAGTCACCTCTGGGTGGGGCCTCCTGCTGTCTGGCTTGCCCCAGCTTCCATTCAAAGTGCGCCCAGGGCCTCTTGCCTGGTCTACAGGGGAGGCAGTGGAGAAGAAACAAAGGCTGCCACCTGCCTGGTCATTAGGGTGTGCCCACGCTGTCTACAAGACTGTCAATCCTTGGTATCTGTCAGTGCTCCACTATGCAAACTCAGACTGAGTCCTGAGGACCGTCGCTCACACTTTGGTGGGTGGGCTGGGTATCTTGGTGTAAGGTGGTCCTCCCATCTTCGCTGAGTCTGCAGCACACAGATCTTGAAGGGGCGTGAGCTCTGCGCGGTTGTGAGTATGCCACGCAAGGGTGGGCATTGAAGCCCTGTGCACCTGCTACGGTTGCTGGGCCTGTGTGATCACGCTAGTTTCTCCCTGTACAGGGGCCCTTCTTGGTGTCTAGGCACCTGACGCTAAGGGTTGTCCTTTACTGAGTGTGAATATGCCCCTGTGTTGTTTATGCCCACTGCTGAGCATTTGTGTCTGCTTCTTTGTACGCATGTGCGTGTCTGTGCATACACATGGATGGCTTGGTGTTATCACTGTGTGTGTGTCCACGCGTCCCCAGCATGCTTAGGGGTATTGATCTAGATTTGCATGTAGACAGCTGTCACATCTTGGTGCACATGTCATAGCTGTGTGCACACGGTTATCCCAGGGATGGTGTGCCTCTGTGTGCACACTCATCTATTTCCATGGACATAGTCCCGTGTGTGCACGTCTGTCGCCTGGTGTGTGTGTGTGTGTACATCTGTGGGGGTACACACCTAGACTGGAGTATTTCTCTAAGCTAGTTTTGTCTCCCTGTCATTGATTGCTGGGTACAGGGATAGAGCTTAGGGGTCATCAAGGCTGCTTCCCAATGTCTGTCTCCCTATCCCAAAGAAGCTTGGGCCAATGGAAGGGCTGTGGCAGAGGTGACAGGAGGGAGGCAGGTCTACCTCTAGGAACCCATGTTGGGGTCTCAGGAGCCACGTCACAGCTCCCCCTAAATATGTACCCGCATCTGAGGGCATTTCTAAGGAACATGAGTGACTGAAGACAGGGACAGAAGGGAGCAGTCCAGACCCTCTGCACCCTACATTCTGCGTTCTGGTAGGAGGCGTCCGTGCGATTCCAGACTTTCCACTGGAGCCTGATAGGAAACCGTGGGGTCTGTACAATGGGAGTTGGGGGTGCTCCTGGATGACAGAGAGAGGAAAGGGGGGAGGAACAGGATGCAAGCAACTCATGTGAAAGGTGGAAAGCAAAGAGCAAGGGAGGCAGGCAGATGGGTGCCAGGGGATAAATGGTGGAAGGTGGCCCATGGGGTCCTGATGCGTCCTCACACTCCTGAGAATCACTCACCCCCAGGCCAGGTCTCCCTCTGAATCTGTGCCTTTCTTTCACAGTTACTCTGCCCTGTTCCTACTCCTAAAGGCAGGTGCGAAGGCTACACACTGGAATGACATCCCAAAAGTCTGCGCGGGACAAGGACAAGGTTTCCCAAGAGTCCTTGGACAAAGGCGTGACCTCTAGCTCCTGGCCTAGGAAGAAGGTGAGGAGAGGGATGAAATGCTGTCATTTGTGGACCCTTACTCCAGCTTGGTGCCCACACACCACTTTTCTTTTCTTTCCTTTTTTTTTCGTTTTTTCGAGGTAGGGTCTCGCTCTAGCTCAGGCTGCCCTGGAATTCACTATGTAGTCTCAGGTGGCCTCGAACTCATGGCAATTCTCCTCTCCTACCTCTGCCTCCTGAGTTCTGCCTCCTGAGTTCTATATCTTCTTTAATATATATATATATATATATATATATATATAATTTATTTATTTATTTATGAGAGAGAGAGAGGCGGGGGGAGGGGAGAGAATTGGCACACCAGGGCATCCAGCCACTGCAAATGAACTCCAGACGCATGCACCTCCTTGTGCATCTGGCTTACGTGGGTCCTGGAGAATTGAACTGGGGTCCTTTGGCTTTGCAGACAAGTGTCTTAACTGCTAAGTCATCTCTCCAGCCCTCTTCTTCTTCTTTTTTTCTTTATTTGAGAGACAGAGAGAGGCAAAGAGAGGGAGAATGGGGTGTGCCAGGGCCTTCAGCCGCTGCAAACGAACGCCAGATGCATGCACCCTCTTGTGCGCATGTGTGACATTGTGCCCTTGCGTCGCTGTGTGTCTGCTCTATGTGGGACCTGGAGATTCAAACATGGGTCCTCAGGCTTCACAGGCAAGAACTGCAAAGCCATCTCTCCTTTTGCAACAAGGCAATGGTTGGGGTTGAAACTCCCAGGGTTTGTATCCTAGCTCTACATCTGATTTGCTGTGTAATGTTGGGTAAGTCAATCCCACATCCAGCCTCAGTTTGTACATGTATAAAGTGAGATTCCTAATCTTTTTTAAAAATGTATTTATTAGCCAGGCGTGGTGGCGCACGCCTTTAATCCCAGCACTTGGGAGGCAGAGGTAGGAGGATCGCCGAGAGTTCAAGGCCACCCTGAGACTACATAGTTAATTGCAGGTCAGCCTGGACTAGAGTGAAACCCTACCTCGAGAAACCAAAAAAATAAAAATAAAAATAAAAAAAAAAAAATGTATTTATTAGCCAGGCGTGGTGGCGCACGCCTTTAATCCCAGCACTTGGGAGGCAGAGGTAGGAGGATCGCCGTGAGTTCAAGGCCACCCTGAGACTACATAGTTAATTCCAGGTCAGCCTAGACCAGAGCGAAACCCTACCTCGAAAAACCAAAAAAAAAAAAAAAAAGTATTATTTATTTATTTGAGAGAGTAAAAGAGGCAGAGAGACTGGGGGGGGGGGCGGGCAGAGAATCAGCATGCCAGGGCCTCTAGCCACTGCAAATGAACTCCAGATGCATGTGCCTCCTTGTGTAACTGGCTTACATGGGTCCTGGAGAGTCGAACCGGGATCCTTTGGCTTTGCAGGCAAACGCCTTAATCACTAAGCCATCTCTCTAGTCCCTTAAACATATGTTTTGTATGTTTATTTATTTAATAGATAGATAGACAGAGAAAGGCAGATAAATAGAAAGAATGGATACACCAGGGCCTCCGCCGCTGCCAACGAACTCCAGATACATGCACCATGTTGTGCATCTGGCTTATGTGGGTCCTGAGGAATTGAACCTGGGTCCTTGGGCTTTGCAGGCAAACGCTTTAACTGCTAAGCCATCTCTCCAGCCCAAGATCCCTAATCTTACTCCACTTCCCTGGACGGCTGTGAGAACTAAATGCAAGGGTTCAGAGGTGGAGGGGCTCTGCACCAGCAGGTGTCTGGGGAGATTGCAGGCAGATGGACGCCAGCAGTAAGCCGTTACCAGAGCCGTCTTACACAGAGCTGGTTGCACCCACAGTCTGTAAACTTCATTCGCTCTCAAGCCAGCATCCTTCCTCCTCCCCCCCCCCCCTGTTGAGGAGCTATCACCGGCCAAGTGACAGATGGGAAGCCTGGGGTGGTCTCCAAATTTCCCACTGCCCATGAGCAGCAGAATCAGGAATTCAAGGCTGGGTGCAAAAGGGCTGGAGCTCTGGGCCTCCAGGTGGGGTTAACAGGAAGCCTGGCAGAAGGGGGTCCTGACAACCGATGTGCCAAGCCAGGAGGCAGGGGGTGAGGAGACACAAAGGAACACTCCCGCTGACCCAGCCTCTCTCCTCCCCAGTCTTTTGATGCCCAATTAGTCCTGCTCCTTTTGCCAAGCTTGGTCGAGCCAAAATAGGTTAGAAGTTCATGGTTACATAAAAGGGAGACTCCCTGGTACCTTTCCCTGCCTTAGGAGAGACTGCTGAGTTTGGGGGCCTCCAGGGAACTTTCCTCTGCCCTCTGAGCATTCCTGTCCTCGCCTGTTCTCCTATGCCCCACCGCACACTGCTCCTCTGCAACTCCTTCATCTCCAGATGTCCTTCCACCCACAAGGGGCCTTCCACACACTTGCCTTGGCTCAGACACCCCTAGCCTAAACCTCCCTGCCCCACAGAAAACACAGCTGTGGGGCACCTCTCCTGAGGCCTTGGGCAAGTCCTTCCACCTGCCCCCCCGTGCCTCAGTTTTCCCACCTGTACAATGGAAATAATGAGTTGATATTTGTGAAGGGTGTAGAAGAATGTGTGGCATGTGGTAAGCTTTATTTCAACATTTATTTATTTTCTATCTCGTTTTCTCTCTTGGTTTTTCCAGGTAGGGTCTCGCTGTAGTCCAGGCAGACCTGGATTCACTATGTAGTCTTAGGCTGGCCTCGAACTCTCGGCGATCCTCCTACCTCTGCCTCTCGAGTGCTGGGATTAAAGGTGTGCGCCACCACGCCCGGCTCTCAACATTCTTTTATTCAAAAGGACTTTGAAATTTGGCCAGGTGTGGTGGTACATGCCTGTAATCTCAACTAGTCTGGAGTCGGGGGGGAGGGGGCAGGAGGATCACGAGTTTGAAGCCAGTATGGCAATTTAGCATGACTTTGTCTCAAAATGAAATGAAATGAAATGAAATGAAATGAAATAAAGGGATCAAGCCGGGCGTGGTGGCGCACGCCTTTAATCCCAGCACTCGGGAGGCAGAGGTAGGAGGATCGCCGAGAGTTCGAGGCCACCCTGAGACTACATAGTTAGTTCCAGGTCAGCCTGGACCAGAGTGAGACCCTACCTCGAAAATCCAAAAAAAAAACAAGAAGGAGGAGGAGGAGGAGGAGGAGGAAGAGGAGGAGGAGGAGGAGGAGAAATAATAAAGGGATCAGCTGGGAGTGGTGGCACATGCCTTTAATCCCAGCACTCGGGAGGTAGAGGTAGGAGGATCGCTGTGAGTTCAAGGCCAGCCTGATACTACATAGTGAATTCCAGGTCTGCCTGAGCTAGAGTGAAACTCTACCTCGAACCCCCCCAAATAATAATAATAATGATAATAATAATAATAATTAATTAATAAAGGGATCAGGTGTGGTGAGGATATAACTCAGTAGTGGAGTGTTCCTAGCATGTGCAAGACCCTGAGTTCAGTAGCCAATACTTAAAAACAAGGTTTTAAAAATTTTATTTACTTGCTACGGGTCGCTTGAGGCTGTGAACAAATGCCCTTCAGGCTTTATGCTGGCTTTATGTGGGTGGCTGGGGAGTTGAACCTGAGCCATAGGCTTTACAAGCAGGCATCTTTAACCACTGAGCCACCTTCCCAGCCCCATGGGGGAAAAATTATTTATAGCAATGTTGTAGGATAAGGGTTATCAGTTCCATTTCACTGCTTGGTGATGGGGGTTCAGAAAGAATGATTTTTTTAACCAATTTTATTTCTTCAACAAACATTTATCAAGTATCTAAAATGTGCCAGACCTCCAGGTGTGGTGGCGCATGCCTTTAATCCCAGCACTCGGGAGGCAGAGGTAGGAGGATCACTGTGAGTTCGGACCACCCTGAGACTACATAGTTAATTCCAGGTCAGCCTGGACTAGAGTGAGACCCTACCTTGAAAAAACAAACACACAAACAAAAAACCCCTCTGGGGGCTGAAGAGATGGTTCAGTGGTTAAGGCATCCATCTGCAAAGACTAACGACCTGGGTTCAGTTCCCCAGGACCCACGTAAGCCAGATGCACAAAGTGGTGCCTTCATCTGGAGTTCGTTTGCAGTGGCTGGAGGCCCTGGCCCACCCACTCTCTCTGTCTTCTCACTCCACTAACAAATGAATAAATGAAAATACTTTTTAAAAATAATCTGGCCAGGTGTGGTGGCGCACGCCTTTAATCCCAGCACTCCAGAGGCAGAGGTAGGAGGATCGCCATGAGTTCAAGGCCACCCTGAGACTACATAGTGAATTCCAGGTCAGTCTGGGCTAGAAAGAAACCCTACTTCGAAAAACCAAAAAAAAAAAAAAAAATCTGCATTATGGTCACTGCCGTATTTCAGCACATGGTACGGATTAAGTGTTCAACAAACAGCTGTTGGGAGAAGGAAGAAAAATATCCCTTTTTTCAGCTATGGGAATGGATGTTCAGCTATAAGTGAAGGGACGCCCTACCTTCTCCACGTGCTTGTAGCAGACGGAACTGAAGACTGAACACACCACAGGACAAGCAGTGTGGTCATGCATACCTTTAACCCCAGCACTCAGGAGGCTGCAGTAGCAGGATTGCTGTGAGTTTGAGGCCATCCTGACTACAGAGAGGGTTCCTGCTCAGCCTGGGCTAGAGTGAGAGAGACCCTGCTTCAAAACAACAACAAAAATAAAACAAACAAGGAAAAAAAACTTACATTCTACACCTGCCGGCACACATCTGTAATCCCTGCATTTGGGAAGCTGAGGCAAGAAAATTATGAGTTCAAGGCCAACTTGACCTACAAGACCCTAACTCAAAATAAATAAATAAGTAAATGGGTTGGAGAGATGGCTTAGTGGTTAAGGCGCTTGCCTGCGAAGCCTAAGGACCCAGGTTCAGTTCTTCAGATCCCATGTAAGCCAGATGCATGTGGAGAGCTTTTGCAGTGGCTAGAGTCCCTGGCACACCCATTCTCTCTCTTTCTCTCCTTCACTGTCTCTAATAAATACATAAAAATAAAATATTTTAAAAAATTTTAGTGAGCCGGGCATGGTGGCGCTCACCTTTAATCCCAGCACTCGGGAGGCAGAGGTAAGAGGATCGCTGTGTGTTCAAGGCCACCCTGAAACTACATAGTGAATTCCAGGTCATCCTGGGCTAGAGTGAGACCCTACCTCGAAAAACCAAAAAAAAAAAAAAAAAAAATTTAGGGGCTGGAGAGATGGCTTAGCAGTTAAGGCACTTGCCTACAAAACCTGATGACCTGAGTTCAATTCCCCAGTACCTACATATCAGATGCAAAAAGTGGTGCATGCATCTGGAGTTTGTTTGCAGTGGCTAGTCACTCTGACGCACCCATTCTGTCTCTCATTGCCTGTCTCTCTTCTCTCTCTGTGTCTCTCTTCTCTCTGCTTACAAATAAATAATTTTTAAAAACTTTTTAAGCAGCCGGGTGTGGTGGCGCACACCTTTAATCCCAGCTCCTGGGAGGCAGAGGTAGGAGGATCATCATGAGTTCGAGGCCACCCTGTGAAACCCTACCTCGAAAAACCAAAAAAAAAAAAAAAAAAAAACTTTTTTTTGGTTTTGTGAGGTAGGGTCTCACTCTGGTCCAGGCTGACCTGGAATTAACTATGTAGTCTCAGGGTGGCCTCGAACTCTCGACGATCCTCCTACCTCTGCCTCCCAAGTGCTGGGATTAAAGGCGTGCGCCACCACGCCCGGCTTAAAAAAAACTTTTTAAGACAGGCATGGTGGTGCATATCATTAAAGCACTTGGGAGGCAGAGGTAGGAGGATCACCTTGAGTTCCAGGCCACCCTGAGACTATATAGTGAATTACAGGTAAGCCTAGGTTAGAGTGAGAACTTACCTCAAAAAAAAAAAAAAAAGAAAAGAAAAGAAAATTTTAAGTTAGAAGGAAGGAAGGAAGGGAGGGAGGAAAGGAGGGAGGGAGGAAGGAAGGAGGAAAGCAGGACTTTGTTTCACAAACATGGTGCTAATTCTGCCATGCGGAGCCCCATGTGTGGATAGGAAGATATCTGAGCTGAGCTGCCAGTTCAGGGTGGTGGGCTGTCATGTGCCTAAAGTACATGTAGCTGGGGCCGAGACCCCACATACTCCTCACTGAGTGCGTGGCTTCCTCCCCTCCACTCGCCCACCTGTGTCTTCTCAGGTCACTGGTCATGAGGGTCCAGGCAGCAGTGTCGCCTTGTCAAGTGCTGCATCCCGAAGGGTGGTCAACCAGACGCCCCCAAACCCAGAAGCAGCAGCTACCCAGCTCAGCCTCCGGGGCCTTCTGGCTGTACACAGGCTCACACGAGAGCTCAAGGTGAGTGGCAGGGGCTTCCAGTGCAGAGAGGCATTGAGTAAGTGCTGGGGACTTGAAAGGGCAAGTCCAACTTTTCCATCCTGCCCATTTTCTGGCTGTGGAAACTGAGTCCCAGCAAGGACAGAAAGGGAAGCCAGAACGCCGTTGTCTCTGAGTACTGGGGCAGAGTGGCAAGCTTCACACATCTGCTGTAATGGCAGCTGCGGCTCCTCCTTGAGGCAAGGGACACCTCGGCAGAAACCGGCACAAGTGAGCACAAGTGTTTGCTGAAGGGCTGGAGGGATGGCTTAGCGGTGAAGGCACTTGCCTACGAAGACTAAGGACCCAGGTTCGATTCCCCAGGACCCACGTAAGACAGATGCACAAGGTGGCACATGTGTCTGGAGTTCATTTGCAGTGGCTGGAGACCCTGGCATGCCCATTCTCTATCTACCTCTCTCTCTCTCTCTTCCTCTCAAATAAATAAATTTTATATACATACATACATATATTGATTTTTCGAGGTAGGATCTCACTCTGTTCCAGGATGACCTGGAATTCACTATGTAGTCCCAGGGTGGCCTCGAACTCACGATTCCTCCTACCTGTGCCTCCTGAGGGCTGGGATTAAAAGCGTGCGCCACCATGCCCAGCTAAATAATTTCTACTTTATTTTTATTTATTTGAGAGAGAGAGAGAGAGAGAATGAATGCTCCAAGGCCTTCAGCCACTGCAAATGAACTCCAGACACATGCATGACCTTATGTATATGGCTTACATGGGTCCTGGGGAATCGAACCTGGATCCTTTGGCTTTGCAGGCAAGCGCCCTAACAGCTAAGCCATCTCTCCCTGGGGACATCTGGTGGAGGTGGGGAATAGTTATCAGATTGCAGCAGGTGGAAGAGTGGTGTGAAGAGTAGGCACTGTGAGCAGAGGACTGTTCTGCATGAGGCAGAGAGAGCATGGGGAGGGGGGGCATAGTGGCTTAGTTGTACACACTGGGTCGTGGCTTTGTTTTGCCACATCAACATGGGGGAAACTGGGACAGACTTCAGTTCTAGTGGACAGAGCCAGCCAAAGGAGATAACTGGGGATTTGCTGGAGAAAAGACGCACTTACTTACCCAGAGATTTGGGGGACAGGGGAATCATCGAGCTGGGCATGAAGGTTTGCTTCTTACTCCCCTACTGCTTCCCTGGCCGGAGTAGAGGAAGAAAGTTAACTCACTTTGAAACCTGGCTGAGCCAGGCGCTGAGCGGAGCACTTGCCGTATGCAATCTGTGCTCCTTAGCAGAGCTCTGGGAGGAAAAGGACGCACCATCTGCATTTCACAGGGGCATGGCAACTAACCCACGGTCACGTGGCAACACTAACTGCCAGGCATTGCGCTTGGTGGTGGGCTGGAAGGGCATACAGAACTGTGCAAGAACACTATTTTACTTTGTTTTAAGTTTTTTTAATTTACTTGAGACAAAGAGGCATGCCAGGGCCGTCAGCCACTGCAAAAGAACTCCAGACGCATGAGCCACCTTGTGCATCTGGCTTATGTGTGTCCTGGGGAATCAAACCTGGGTCCTTTGGCTTTGCAGGCAAGCACCTTAACCACTAAGTCATTCCTCTAACCCTTGGCCTTTTTAAAAAATATATATATACTTTTTTATTTATTTTATAGCAACAGACAGAGAGAGAAAGAGGCAGAGAGAGAGAGAACAGGCCCACCAGGGCCTCCAGCCTCTGCAAAGGAACTCCAGACACATGCGCCACCTTGTGCATCTGGCTTACGTGGGTCCTGGGGAATCGAACTGGGTCCTTTGCCTTTATAGGCTTAACCGCTAAGCCATCTATCCAGCCCCTGTTTTACCTTTTGAACATTTGACTTTGCCAGTTGTAGCAGATGGCTTCAGGTTCGCTGAGATGAACTTCCAAACCAGGCACACTTACGGGGGAGGGGATATTTATTGACGTTTACAGATCCAGGGGAAGTTCCATAATGGCAGAAGAAAGGGGCCTGCTTTCACAGGTCCAAGCAGAGAGAGAGAGAGAGAGAGGCCCCAAGCCAATAGCCACCGCACACAGCACACTTCAGGAACTCCAGGGGGACCTCGAACACTTTACATATCTTGATTAGAATCTCAAATCCACCACCACACCAGAGGGCTGGACCACCCAGTGACACCTCCTCCAGCTAGGTGGCTACAGATCCAAACTACAAACCGATACACACTGAATATACTGAGGGCCCATCTATTCAAACTACCATACCAAGGGCTGGAGAGATGGCTTAGCAGTTAAGGAGTTTGCGTGCAAAGCCAAAGGATCCCGGTTTGATTCTCCAGGACTCACGTAAGCCAGATGCACAAGGAGGCGCACGCGTCTGGAGTTCGTTTGCAGTGGCTGGAGGCCCTGGTGCTCCCATTCTCTCTCTCTCTCTCTCTCTCTCTCTGCCTCTTTCTCTCAAATAAATAAATAAACAAATTACCATACCAATAGAATAAGACACTGGCCATTAAGGGAGATGTTGTAATGGACATGTGATGAGTCACCTGTATTCCCTGCCCCCGTCCCTCCCCCCTACTGAGGTGCCTTTGAGAAGTTGCCATGTGCATTGGTGGCTCCTTTTTTTTTTTTTTTTTTTTTTTTTTGGTTTTCCGAGGTAGGGTCTCACTCTAGCCCAGGCTGACCTGGAACTCACTGTGTAGTCTCAGGGTGGCCTCAAACTCATGGCAATCCTCCTACCTCTGCCTCCCGAGTGCTGGGATGAAAGGCGTGCACCACCACACCTGGCTTCATTGGTAGCTTCTTATATTTTTTTTTTTTTTTTTTTTAAATTTTTTTTTTTAAATTTTTATTGAGTCCAATATTTCCTCCTTTGGCGGTCCCCATTCCACTTTTTAGAACTCCAGTCAATCATATCCCCTCCCTTTCTCCATTAGTCCAATTTGATGACATTCTTCTGTCAGCCAGGAGGAAAATGGCTGCTGGATCATGAAGGCTGTTTTCTGTCCCTCAGCTGCATAGTAAGAGGTCATCCTGTTCCTTTGGCTTTCCATTCTATCAGGGCCTTCCGTAAGATCCCTGAGATGGAGGATGTGGATTCCCAAGAGGGTCCATCCTGTCCACACTATTATGCCTTTTGTGTCATCTGTGGTCAACTGCATCTGAAAAGTTTCCTAAATCACCTCCCATAGAAACATTTAGTGTAGTGTTCCCAGGGCAGTCCTAATCTTTAGTGAGACTTTGAGGCATTCCCAGCCCCAAACAATGCCATTTTAAAATCCAGCACTTGGGGAGCTGGACAGATATTCTCTCTGTCAGCCAGGAGGAGAATGGCTGCTGGGTGAAGGCTGTTCAGCAGCGCATTTGCCTGCAAAGATGCCTGGATTCCCAAGAGGGTCCTGCTGTCCACACATTATCCTTATCTGTCCTCAACTGCTTAGGTTTCCCTAAATCACTCCAGGTCCCACCCAAGTCCTTCTTCAGTCAGCTTTGAGGCATGCATCTGCCATTTTAAAACCCAGCACTTTGCTGGAGTGGCTGGAGGCTTTGCCTGTGTGGACCCATTCTCTCTCTCAAATAAATAAAATAAAATAAATAAAATAAAATAAAATAAATCTTAAAAACCCAGCACGCAGTAGATACCCATTGATGTCATGCACAGCAATGCCTGTTTTTGTCTCTCAGAATCGGACATCTTTGAGAATACAGTCACATCCGCAGAGGAGCCATGGCCAGCCTCTCAGAGTCATCCGAGAACAGGTAGAGACCAGGGGCCGGGGCTGTGGTGAGGGCAACGGGGTCAGAGACCAGATGCAGACGATTAACCTCTGCCATACGTGCAACACACCCGTTTCCAGAGCTTTCCTACGTTCCAGGTTCTGCATTCAGGTTTTGTTTTTGTTTTTATTTTTTTATTTTTTTTTTTTTGTGTGTGTGTGTGTGTGTTTGTTTGTTTTTTTTTTTTTTTGTTTTTGTTTTTCGAGGTAGGGTATCACTCTGGCCCAGGCTGACCTGGAATTAACTATGCAATCTCAAGGTGGCCTTGAACTCATGGCAATCCTCCTACCTCTGCCTCCAGAGTGTTGGGATTAAAGGCATGTGCCACCACACCCAGCTTGTGTTTTGGTTTTTTGAGGTAGAGTTTCACTCTAGTCCAGGCTGACCTGGAATTCACTCTGTAGTCTCAGGGTGGCTTCGAACTCACGGCGATCCTCCTACCTCTGCCTCCCCAGGTCTGGGTGCCACCACGCCTGGCTCTGCATTCAGTTATATCCAAAAGATGTTCTTGCTCAAAGGTCTATGCCCAACGTGTTCAATTTCAAGTTCAAATTTTGTTTGTTGCAAATAACCCTCCCTCCATTCAGGTCCCCCTGTGGTCAGCCAGGCCAGAAGTGAAGTTCCCTTGCGCCCGCGCGGAGGAGCTGATACAGGCCCACCTGCCTTCCAGGCTGGCTGGTGTGGTCTACCACCCTGCTCAGTGTGCCCACTTGGCCACTGTTCTGAGCTCTGAGATACGGGACCTGGTCAAGACTGTCACCCCACCCCGCTACAAGCTAGTGTGCTCTGTCAGCATTGGGAGCAAGGGGCAGGACGACATCGTGGTCTCCAGCCAGAGTCTGTGGGACCCACATGCAGACAGTTTTGCCGCTTCCCACTATGTGAACCCCACGCTCTTCTGCATCACTCTGGTGCACGCCATCTATGTGGAGTGAGCCCTGAGTGATGGGGCGAGGTTGGGGAAGGGGCCGTGGGATCTTCATACTAAGTGATGATTCACGGGCTGGAGAGATGGCTTTGTGGTTAAGACATTTGCCTGCAAAGCCAAAGGATCCTGGTTCGATTCTCCAGGCCCCACATAAGCCATATGCACAAGGGGGCTCATGCATCTGGAGTTCGATTGCAAGTGGCTGGAAGCCCTGGCATGCCCATTCTCTCTCTCTATCATCTCAAATGAGTAAATAAATAAAATACATATTTTAAAAAAACAAGTGATGTTTCAGAAACTCAGTGAAAACTATGTGTTCACCTGGGCAAGCCAGCAGTTTCCATATCTCATAGCTTATGAAGGAAAGAGTAAGACGCGGGCCACACACATTGTGACGCCCCTCTACCTCTGTCCAGGATCATGTCAGCCACGTGCCGTGCCCAGCTGGATGTAGAGGCCAGAAGCTCTGAGCGGTCGCCATCTATGCCTTTGTTGGATAAAAAAATGGGAGTTAAATTAATCATGACTTAATACTTGCCATTTGGGATCAAAATCCTCCAAAGCATGGGAAAAAATAAAGGTTTTTTTCCCCCTCTTTCTTTGAGACAGGGTCATGGCATGGCCATGTTGCTCAGACTGATCTTTTTTTTTTTTTTGGAAAGAGACACAGAGAGAGATGGGGAGGAAGACAGAGATGGTTGCGCCAGCAGCCTCTCAGCTGTTGTGAATGAAATCCAGATGTGTGCGCCCCTTGTGGTCAAGTGCGGCATTGCGCCCTTGTGTCATTTTGCATCTGGCTAAACGTGGGACCTGGAGATTGGAACCAGCATTCTTAGGCTTAGGAGGCAGGCGCCTTAACCACTAAGCCATCTCTCCTGACCTCTTTTTTTTAAATTAATTTATCCATTCATTTGAAAAGGAGAGAGAATGGGCACACCAGGGCCTCCAGCCATTGCAAACGAACTCCAGATGCATGCGCCCCCTGGTGCATCTGGCTTATGTGGGTCCTGGACAATTGAACCGGGGTCCTTGGCTTTGCGGGCAAATGCCTTAACTGCTCTCCAGCCCTTGTAATCAGTTTTTTTAGAATGACCCATGGCTCATGTCCCACCTTGACCACTTAGCGAGCAAGCTGTCCTTTGCAGTGTGCTACTTCTGTACTGGCGGCTGCCCTGTCACCTCCAGAGCTGGAAACGCGTAGGAAGCTGGGAGGCCTGGGTGGCTCTGCTGACGAGAACTCAGGGCCCTTGGCGCTCTGGACTTTGTCCGTCTGAACCTTGAACACCTCCCTTGAAAGGGAGCTCCCTGCCTAGCCATCTCTCCAGTCCGCTCAGGCTGATCTTGAACTCCTGGGTTCAAGTGACCACGGGGGGTGGAGGGGGTTGAATAAATGCTGTCCTCAGAGGTCAGCCATGAGCTGACACTGGTGGGGTGGCCGCCAGGGACAAGAATGTAGAGGTTTGAACTGGAGTGTCCCCTCCATAGGCTTGTGCGTTCAAAACAGGTCCCCAGATGGTGGAGCTAATCTTGGGAAGTCCTGGGCAGTTTAGTTGGTGGGGCTTGGTTGAAGGAAACAGGTGAATGGGGGGTGTCTTTGGGAACTATATCTTGTCCAGTCCCCTTCCTGTCTCAGCTCTTCTGCCCTTAGCTGTTTTGAGAAGTGCAGCTACACGCCATCACACTCCCTCTGCTGTGTTCTGCTTTAGTTCAGGCCCCAAGCAATCAAGTCGGCTGACTATGGCTGAAACCTCTCAAAGTGAGAGGCAAATTAGGGCTGGAGAAACGGCTCAGCAGTTAAGGCATGTACCCGTAAAGCCTAGTGACCTGGGTTTGATTCCCCAGTGCCCACGTAAAGCCAGATGCACAAAGTGGCACATGTGTCTGGAATTCGTTCTCAGTGGCTAGAGGCCCTGGCATTCTCTCTCTCTCTCTCTCACTGCTTGCAAAATAAAATATTTAAAAAAGAAGCCAGGTGTGGTGGCACACGCCTTTAATCCCAGCACTCAGGAGGCAGAGGTAGGAGGATCACCATGAGTTCGAGGCCACCCTGAGAATACATAGTGAATTCCAGGTCAGCCTGGGTTAGAGCGAGAGCCTACCTCAAAAAACCAAAATAACAATAATGATACTAGACTGTACCATTATGATGTCCAGCGAGTCATTTTTTTGTTTGTATTTATGAAGAGAACAAGGAGAAAGATTAGATCTGAGTGCCAGGAACAACGTACTGTCTGATGGTAAGGCCTCCTATACCTAAAAGGCCTGGTGCACCAGATTTCACCAAGAATCTTCAAGGAATCAGTAAGTAGGAAGCTTGGAGGTAAAAAGGGAGGCCCTACTGTGAGATGAGAGAGGGAGCAAACCACGATTAAGCCCCAAGTTCCAAAATTACACAGGGTTTTTTTTTTTTTTTTGCGAAGTAGGGTCTCACTCTGGTCCAGGCTGACCTGGAATTAACTATATAGTCTCAGGGTGGCCTCGAACTCTCGGCGATCCTCCTACCTTTGCCTCCCGAGTGCTGGGATTAAAGGCGTGCGCCACCACACCCGGCTTACACAGGCAAAATTTGATTTTTAAAATTTTTTTTGGTTTTTCGAGGGTCTCACTGTAGTCCAGGCTGACCTGGAATTCACTATGAATTCTTAGGGTGGCCTTGAACTCATGGCGATCCTCCTACCTGTGCCTCCCAAGTGCTGGGATTAAAGGCGTGCGCTACCATGCCAGGGCCTCCAGCTACTGCAAACAGAACTCCAGACACCTGCGCCATCTTATGCATCTGGCTTGTGTGGGTCCTGGGGAATCAAATTTGGGTCCTTAGGGCTTCGAGGCAAAAACCTTAACTGCTAAGCCATCTCTCCAGCCCGAATTTTTAAATTTAAATTTATTTTTATTTTTTGGTTTTTCAAGGTAGCGTCTTGCACTAACCCAGGCTGACCTGGAATTCACTCTGTAGTCTCAGGGTGGCCTTGACCTCATGACTATCCTTCTACCTCTGCCTCCCAAGCTTTATGGTGATTTGTTTTATTTTATTTTATTTTATTTTATCTTTTGGTTTTTTGAGGTAGGGTCTCACTCTAGCTCAGGCTGACCTGGAATTCACTCTGTAGTCTCAAAATCAAAATTTGCCTGTGTAAGCCGGGTGTGGTGGCGCACACGTTTAATCCCAGCTTAAAGAGCTTACCTGTTCATGCACCTGGAGTTCATTTGTGGTTGCTGAAGGACCTGGCGTGCCCATTCTCTCTCTCTCCATATATATATATATCTGCCTCTTTCTCTCTTTTTCAAACACATAAAATGAATAATTTTTTTAAAACTAGGGTGAAGGGTTGGGGAAAAGAGCATGCTGTGGAGTACAAATGCAAATTCAGGGACCCGAGTTCCCCAGCATCCACATCAAGCTGTGCACGTTCGATTCTCAGGTCCCACATAAGCCAGATGCACAAGGGGACGCATGCATCTGGAGTTTGTTTGCAGTGGCTAAAGGCCCTGGAACTCCCATTCTCACTCTCCCTCTCTCTCTTTCCCCCTCTCTCTGTCTCTAATAAATAAATAAGTAAATAAAATTCTTTATAAATAAAATAAAATATGCTGGGTGTGGTGGCTCCTGCCTTTAATCCCAGCACTCAGGAGGCAGAGGTAGGAGGATCACCACAAGTTTGAGACCACCTGAGACTATGTAGTGAATTTTGGGTCAGCCTGAGCTAGAGTGAAACCCTACCTTGAAAACCCAAAAATAAAATAAAACAGCATCCTGTAAATATATAATTTATTTATTTACAAGTAGAGAGACACAGAAGAGAGAGAGAATTGGTGCCCCAGGTCCTCCAGCTGTTGCAAACAAACTCCAGAAGCATGCGCCACTTTGAGCATCTGGCTTTAACGTGGGTGCTGGGGATCAAACCCAGATGGTTAGGCTTTGCGGGAGAGCACCTTAACCGCTGACCATCTCTCCAGCCCCAGCCCCTTTCCTGTAGTAGTGGATCTTTCCCAGCCAAGCACTGAGCATTACTTTGTCATTTCATGATCTCCAAGTGGAGGCATCTGTCTCATTGTGGCTGTCCTTTTACAACATCAGTTTCATCACTTATATTTCGGTATATCATCTATGTTGGTACCTGTAGAGGTGGTTCATGCATTTTAACTCCTACCTGGTGTTCTACTGGATGAATGAGAAACATCTGGTGAGGGCTGGAGAGATGGCTTAGCGGTTAAGGCACTTGCCTGTGAAGCCTAAGGACCCAGGTTCAAGTCTCCAGGTCCCACGTGAGCAGGATGCACAAGGTGGCACATGCATCTGGAGTTTATTTGCAGTGGCCGGGAGTCCTTGGCACACCCATTCTCTCTCCCTTTCTGCCTCTCTCTCTCTCTCCCACCCCTCTTCCTCTCTCAAATAAATAAAAATAAAATATATTTTTTAATTTTTTAATTATTTTATTTATTTTTGGAGAGAGACACAGAGAGAGAGGGAGAGGGAGACAGAGATGGGCACGCCAGCAGTCTCTCAGCTGCTGTGAACTAAATCCAGATGCGTGCGCTCCCTTGTGGTCAAGTGCAGCATTGCACCCTTGTGTCACTTTGCATCTGGCTAAACGTGGGACCTGGAGATTGGAACCAGGTTCTTAGGCTTAGCAGGCGGGCGCCTTAAGCGCTAAGCCATCTCTCCAGCCCAAATAAAATATTTTAAAGAAAAATTTTAAAAATCGGCCGGGCATGGTGGCGCACGCCTTCAATCCCAGCACTCGGGAGGCAGAGGTAGGAGGATCGCCGAGAGTTCGAGGCCACCCTGAGACTACATAGTTAATTCCAGGTCAACCTGGACCAGAGTGAGACCCTACCTCACAAAACCAAAAAAAAATAATAATAATAATAATTTTAAAATGTTGTGGTGGTGTGCGCCTTTAATCCCAGCACTTGGAAGGTAGAGGTAGGAGGATTGCCATGAGTTTGAGGCCACCCTGAGAGTACATAGTGAATTCCAGGTCAGCCTGGGCTAGAGTGAGACCCTACCTTGAAACCCCCAATTTTTTAATTAATTAATTTTAAAAAAATTGTTCCTTTCTCTATCCTCTTTTTTTAATTTATTTTTATTTATTTATTTATTTATTTATTTATTTATTTATTTTTATTTATTTATTTATTTTTTTTTTTTATTTTTGGTAGGGTCTCACTCTGGTCCAGGCTGACCTGGAATTAACTATGAGAGGGTGGCCTCAACTCTTGGCGATCCTCCTACCTCTGCCTCCCGAGTGCTGGGATTAAAGAGACGCCCGGCTATTTTTATTTTTTATTTATTTTTGGAGAGAGAGACAGAGAGAGACAGACAGAGAGGGAGAGGGAGACAGAGATGGGCGCACCAATAGTCTCTCAGGTGCTGTGAACGAAATCCAGATGTGTGAGCCCCTTGTGGTCAAGTGCGGCATTGCGCCCTTGCATCACTTTGCATCTGGCTAAACGTGGGAACTGGAGATTGGAACCGGGTTCTTAGGCTTAGCAGGCAGGCGCCTTGACCGCTAAGCCATCTCTCTCCAGCCCTCTATCCTCTTTTTTTATGGCTAGATTTTAGTCGTGGCTATTTTGAACCCTGTAGCAACAGAAGTCGCTGCTTTCTGCACCCTTGGGTACACTCACACAGCAGTCACAGCATGTTGAACGTTACCTGGCCTGGGAGAACTGTTCAGGGCCTCAGAGGCCCGAGTTTCATCCTCTGTAAATTGGACGTAAGATAGAATGAAGATTCACTGCTCCCCTGTGGATGACAAGCATTTTGCCACCTGTAAGGTGCTTGGCAACTCTTCCACCCTCAGAGGTGCTGAGCACCCCGCATACTTGGGGTGCACAGAGGCCCTTGTGCTGGGGATAGCAGAGTTTCCACATGTGGATCTTACCTGGATCACTCACTGGCAGGGCTTGGGGGAAGGGGACGCAAGTGGTACTGGGTGTGTGGGAGACCAAAGGTGGAGGCTGGCCAGCCAGAGGGAGCAGCAGATGGGACAGGAAGCCACTGAGTCCAGACAACACATCTGGAGCACAGATGTGGATGCCAGGGGCAGCGGCTGGGAGGGGCCTGGAGGGGTAAACGCAGCTGAGCTGCCATGGGAGGGAGGCTCAGATCTGTGGGTCAGGAGATCAGTGCGGTCACAGGGTGTGGTGTACCATCGAGGGAGAGCGTGGGGCTTGGACAAGCGAGACAGTGCTGGTGAAATGGCAGCTGAGCTGACACAAGGATCGTGTCTGCCACCGTGATTTGTCCCTTTCCCCCTTTGGGACACAAGCAGAAAGAGGAGCGTGGCCTCCCGAGGCCTGTAGGTCCCGTCCAGCTCCGTGAGGGTCTGTCCTCCCACTGCATCATCATATGGCAGCAGTGCCCCGTCCCCCTTGCAGCCTGCATGGCAAAGGCGTTTTGAGGAGGGAGGGGAAGAAGTGGCTAGCTGACAGAACCTACCCCACTCCCAAGAGGGTTGTCCTCACATCTCCCAAACAGTCCTCGTCTGCCCTCACACCCTGCAAGGCACAGAACCAGACATGAGCTCTTGAGTATCTGGGCGACAGGACATCTTAGGACATGGCTGGCTCCTCACCAATATTCCACAGTAAACAATTCTATCAGCAGCCATATCCTCCATGGAGTTAGGGGGAGAGCAAAATGACCTATTCTAGGTCATAAAATTGTCTTTGTTTATTTATTTATTTGATAGAGAGAAAGAGGGAGAGAAAAAGAGAGAGAGAATGGGCACCCAGGGCCTCCAGCCACTGCAAATGAACTCCAGACGCATGCGCCACCTTGTGCATCTGGCTTACGTGGGTTCTGGAGAATTGAGCCTGTGTCCTTTGGCTTTGCAGACAAGCCCCTTTAACTTGCTAAGTCATTTCTCCAGGCCCCTGACATAAGATTTTCAACTGTCTTTGAGGGCCTTGTCTATTGCCTAAGGAACAAATATCTAAAACAGTACAAAAGCCAGGTGTGGTGGCGCATGCCTTTAATCCCAGCACTCGGGAGACAGAAGTAGGAGGATTGCCCTGAGTTCGAGGCCACCCTGAGACTACATAGCTAATTCCAGGTCAGCCTGTGATTTGGGCAGGACACTTGTCCTCTGTTGGCGACTCAGCTCTGCACTGCCCTTCCTTAACACATCCTTCTGATTCTGCTCCCAAAAAAAAAAAAAACAGTACAAAGAGAGACATATAAGAACTACCTCAGGGCTGGAGAGATGGCTCAACGGTTCTCTTGAAGCTTCTATTCTCAGGGAAAGGGCATGACCCTGCCTGCCTTCCTCCCTCCCACCCAGGCCAGGCTAAAGCAATGACTTCCTCTTCTAGCACCACTCACCCTTTGACCCTGCCCCCTTTCAGAGCTACACATTTAATGTCTTTAAAAAAATTTATTTATTAGAGACAGAGAAAGAGAATGGGAATGGGCGTGCCAGGGCCTCCAGAACTCCAGACGCATGCACCACCCTGTGCAGCCTGCTTACGTGGGACCTGGAGAATCAAACCTGGGTCCTTAGGCTTCCCAGGCGAACTCCTTAACCACTAAGCCATCTCTCCAGCCCGGCTACACAGTTAGATGCTTCTTTGGCTGGGAGCTCAATGGGAAGGCCCTGTGCCTTGACGCATTCTCTGCCGTTTCCCCGGTGTCTGAAGCAGTTAGGCTCAGCACAGCCCTCGGGAGCCCGGGAGCAGAATCAGAAGGATGTGCTAAGGAAGGGCAGTGCAGAGCTGAGTCGCCAACAGAGGACAAGTGTCCTGCCCAAATCACAGGCCAAACAGGAGACGACTATGGTCCCTGCTCGGCAGCACTTGGCTCTATCAAGGGGCCTTTCACACTCAGTGCGCGAGACCCGCTGACAAGTGTTCTATGGGAAGAAGGTTGAGAAACGAGGTCAAACGAAATGAAGTTTCTTGACGGTTTTCAGAGCTTTCAGTGTGTGCAGACAGGCATTTGGTTCTCAGAGGTCACATCCAATGGCCCCGCTCCCACTGCTAGAAAAGCGAGAGGGAGACAGAGATACGCCAGCAGTCTCTCAGCTGCTGTGAACTAAATCCAGATGCGTGCGCTCCCTTGTGGTCAAGTGCAGCATTGCACCCTTGTGTCACTTTGCATCTGGCTAAACGTGGGACCTGGAGATTGGAACCAGGTTCTTAGGCTTAGCAGGCGGGCGCCTTAAGCGCTAAGCCATCTCTCCAGCCCAAATAAAATATTTTAAAGAAAAATTTTAAAAATCGGCCGGGCATGGTGGCGCACGCCTTCAATCCCAGCACTCGGGAGGCAGAGGTAGGAGGATCGCCGAGAGTTCGAGGCCACCCTGAGACTACATAGTTAATTCCAGGTCAACCTGGACCAGAGTGAGACCCTACCTCGCAAAACCAAAAAAATAAATAAATAAATAAAAATTAAAAAATGTTGTGGTGGTGTGCGCCTTTAATCCCAGCACTTGGAAGGTAGAGGTAGGAGGATTGCCATGAGTTTGAGGCCACCCTGAGAGTACATAGTGAATTCCAGGTCAGCCTGGGCTAGAGTGAGACCCTACCTTGAAACCCCCCCAATTTTTTTAATTAATTAATTTTTAAAAAAGAATTGTTCCTTTCTCTATCCTCTTTTTTTTAATTTATTTTTATTTATTTATTTATTTATTTATTTATTTATTTATTTTTATTTATTTATTTATTTTTTTTTTTGGATTTTCGAGGTAGGGTCTCACTCTGGTCCAGGCTGACCTGGAATTAACTATGTAGTCTCAGGGTGGCCTCGAACTCTTGGCGATCCTCCTACCTCTGCCTCCCGAGTGCTGGGATTAAAGGCGTGCGCCACCACGCCCGGCTATTTTTATTTTTTATTTATTTTTGGAGAGAGAGACAGACAGAGAGGGAGAGGGAGACAGAGATGGGCGCACCAATAGTCTCTCAGCTGCTGTGAACGAAATCCAGATGTGTGCGCCCCTTGTGGTCAAGTGCGGCATTGCGCCCTTGCATCACTTTGCATCTGGCTAAACGTGGGAACTGGAGATTGGAACCGGGTTCTTAGGCTTAGCAGGCAGGCGCCTTGACCGCTAAGCCATCTCTCCAGCCCTCTATCCTCTTTTTTTATGGCTAGATTTTAGTCGTGGCTATTTTGAACCCTGTAGCAACAGAAGTCGCTGCTTTCTGCACCCTTGGGTACACTCACACAGCAGTCACAGCATGTTGAACGTTACCTGGCCTGGGAGAACTGTTCAGGGCCTCAGAGGCCCGAGTTTCATCCTCTGTAAATTGGACGTAAGATAGAATGAAGATTCACTGCTCCCCTGTGGATGACAAGCATTTTGCCACCTGTAAGGTGCTTGGCAACTCTTCCACCCTCAGAGGTGCTGAGCACCCCGCATACTTGGGGTGCACAGAGGCCCATGTGCTGGGGATAGCAGAGTTTCCACATGTGGATCTTACCTGGATCACTCACTGGCAGGGCTTGGGGGGAAGCGGGACGCAAGTGGTACTGGGTGTGTGGGAGACCAAAGGTGGAGGCTGGCCAGCCAGAGGGAGCAGCAGATGGGACAGGAAGCCACTGAGTCCAGACAACACATCTGGAGCACAGATGTGGATGCCAGGGGCAGCGGCTGGGAGGGGCCTGGAGGGGTAAACGCAGCTGAGCTGCCATGGGAGGGAGGCTCAGATCTGTGGGTCAGGAGATCAGTGCGGTCACAGGGTGTGGTGTACCATCGAGGGAGAGCGTGGGGCTTGGACAAGCGAGACAGTGCTGGTGAAATGGCAGCTGAGCTGACACAAGGATCGTGTCTGCCACCGTGATTTGTCCCTTTCCCCCTTTGGGACACAAGCAGAAAGAGAGAGAATTGTCTGGCTGCCAGGATCGTGGCCTCCCGAGGCCTGTAGGTCCCGTCCAGCTCCGTGAGGGTCTGTCCTCCCACTGCATCATCATATGGTAGCAGTGCCCGTCCCCCTGCAGCCTGCATGGCAAAGGCGTTTTGAGGAGGGAGGGGAAGAAGTGGCTAGCTGACAGAACCTACCCCACTCCCAAGAGGGCTGTCCTCACGTCTCCCAAACAGTCCTCGTCTGCCCTCACACCCTGCAAGGCACAGAACCAGCCATGAGCTCTTGAGTATCTGGGCGACAGGGCATCTTAGGACATGGCTGGCTCCTCACCAATATTCCACAGTAAACAATTCTATCAGCAGCCATATCCTCCATGGAGTTAGGGGGAGAGCAAAATGACCTATTCTAGGTCATAAAATTGTCTTTGTTTATTTATTTATTTGATAGAGAGAAAGAGGGAGAGAAAAAGAGAGAGAGACTGGGCACCCAGGGCCTCCAGCCACTGCAAATGAACTCCAGACTCATGCGCCACCTTGTGCATCTGGCTTACGTGGGTTCTGGGGAATTGAGCCTGTGTCCTTTGGCTTTGCAGACAAGCCCCTTAACTTGCTAAGTCATTTCTCCAGGCCCCCTGACATAAGATTTTCAACTGTCTTTGAGGGGCCTTGTCTATTGCCTAAGGAACAAATATCTAAAACAGTACAAAAAGCCAGGTGTGGTGGCGCATGCCTTTAATCCCAGCACTCGGGAGACAGAAGTAGGAGGATTGCCCTGAGTTCGAGGCCACCCTGAGACTACATAGCTAATTCCAGGTCAGCCTGTGATTTGGGCAGGACACTTGTCCTCTGTTGGCGACTCAGCTCTGCACTGCCCTTCCTTAGCACATCCTTCTGATTCTGCTCCCAAAAAAAAAAAAAAAAACAACAACAAAAAAAAAAAAAAAACAGTACAAAGAGAGACATATAAGAACTACCTCAGGGCTGGAGAGATGGCTCAACGGTTCTCTTGAAGCTTCTATTCTCAGGGAAAGGGCATGACCCTGCCTGCCTTCCTCCCTCCCACCCAGGCCAGGCTAAAGCAATGACTTCCTCTTCTAGCACCACTCACCCTTTGACCCTGCCCCCTTTCAGAGCTACACATTTAATGTCTTTTAAAAAATTTATTTATTAGAGACAGAGAAAGAGAATGGGAATGGGCGTGCCAGGGCCTCCAGAACTCCAGACGCATGCACCACCCTGTGCAGCCTGCTTACGTGGGACCTGGAGAATCAAACCTGGGTCCTTAGGCTTCCCAGGCGAACTCCTTAACCACTAAGCCATCTCTCCAGCCCGAAGCTACACAGTTAGATGCTTCTTTGGCTGGGAGCTCAATGGGAAGGCCCTGTGCCTTGACGCATTCTCTGCCGTTTCCCCGGTGTCTGAAGCAGTTAGGCTCAGCACAGCCCTCGGGAGCCCGGGAGCAGAATCAGAAGGATGTGCTAAGGAAGGGCAGTGCAGAGCTGAGTCGCCAACAGAGGACAAGTGTCCTGCCCAAATCACAGGCCAAACAGGAGACGACTATGGTCCCTGCTCGGCAGCACTTGGCTCTATCAAGGGGCCTTTCACACTCAGTGCGCGAGACCCGCTGACAAGTGTTCTATGGGAAGAAGGTTGAGAAACGAGGTCAAACGAAATGAAGTTTCTTGACGGTTTTCAGAGCTTTCAGTGTGTGCAGACAGGCATTTGGTTCTCAGAGGTCACATCCAATGGCCCCGCGCTCCACTGCTAGAAAAGCCCCTGGACCATGAGATGAGGCTTGAAATTTTTTGAACATCCCTCCTCTTTATCACGATCACTTAAGCAACATGACTCAGCACAGGGATTCGTGTTTTGTTTTGTTTTTAAATAATATTTTAGCCGGGCGTGGTAGCACATGCCTTTAATCCCAGCACTCGGGAGGCAGAGGTAGGAGGATCACCATGAGTTCGAGGTCACCCTGAGACTACATAGTGAATTCCAGGTCAGCCTGGGCTAGAGTGAGACCCTACCTTGAAAAAGGAAAAAAAATTATTTTGGGGGGCTGGAGAGATGGCTTAGTGGTTAAGGAACTTGCCTGTAAAACTAAACTTCCCCAGGACCCAAGTAAGCCAGATGCACAAGGGGCACACGTGTCTGGAGTTTGTTTGCAGTGGCTGGAGGTCCTGGCGCACCCATTTCTCTGTCTCCTCTTTCTCTCTCTCTCTTTCTGCTTGCAAATAAATAAATAAATAAAAATATTTTTAAAATATTTTGTTTTGGGGCAAGAGAGATGGCTTAGTGGTTAAGGCACATGCCTGCGAAGCCTAAGGACCCTGGTTAGATTCTCCAGGTCCCATGTAAGCCAGATGCACATGGTGACACATGCATCTGGAATTCATTTGCAGTTGCTAGAGGCCCTGGCACGCCCATTCTCACTCTTTCTCTTTCCCTCTGTCTGTCTCTAATAAATAATAAAATAAAATATAAAAATATTTTGTTTTTATTTATTTATTTATTTAAGAGATAAAAAGAGGGAGAGAGAGAAAGAAAGAATGGGTTGCCAGGGCCGCCAAGCCGTGCAAATGATCTCCAGATGCATGTGCCCCCCTTGGGCATCTGGTTTATGTGGGTCCTGGGGAATTGAACCTAAGTCCTTTGGCTTTGCAGGCAAGTGCCTTAACCGCTAAGCCATCTGTTCAGCCCTCATGGTTTTTGTTTTTGTTTTTTTTTTTGTTTTTTGTTTGATTGGAACAGAAAAATTCTGGCAAATAAAAATTACTCCAAGCTCCAATAAACGGACAGGACAAAAACAGACTGATATAATTGAAGCAGAACCTGGATCTGTCCCTTTGGGCATCTTTTCATGGTTGCTATCCAGACCAGGCACCCAGTGCCCCATGGGGCCTTAATAAAAACTATGGCACAGAACCACAAGCAAGGAGTGAAATAGACTTCTAGTGCTGGCTCTGCCAAGAAATATTTCGCCTTGAGGGAGTCACTGAGTCTCAAGGGGCTTTGGTCTCCCCACTTGTGAGTCAGTCTGCTGGTCTGGGTGGTGTGTGTGTGTGCTTTCTGCTTTACTGGAGGGACTGCAATTCTATGACTATAAATGCTGAATTCGGAAGGTTCCCGGCTCTCTTGCTTCTAACATTCCATTGCTGAACATTCCAAGTGTGGGGACTGCCTGCAGCCAGCCCTGTGCTGGCACAACACACAGGGGCCCAGGCTGAAAAAAAAAAAAAAAAAAAAAAAAAAAAAAGCAGAATTCATTAAGGCAACACGCTGCCCAGGAGTGCCAGGTTCCCTTGAGAGAGTATGCCCCACGCAGGCTGGGGAAGGGAGCAGGGGGTGGGGGTACGAGTCTGGAAGGACCTGCATCAGCAGCCATTCGGTGGGCAGAGCTGGGAGAGGGACCCAGGTCTCCTGACTCCCTGCTCTATCTTTAGATCTCCATAGCAACCGTCGCCAGGGCACCGAGCTGAAGGCACGGGGCCTCGTAGCTGCTGCGGAAGGGAGGGGGAGCTTGCTTCTCATCTTTTGTGGGGAAAGGACTCTGGGCATGAGGCTGTCCACGGCAGGATTAGGCTTGGCATAAGTGCAGAAGTCATCCGGGGCAGCGCCTCATTCTGCTCCCCAGACCCGCAAGGTCAAGCTCAGAGCACTGAGGTTACAGTCCACCTCCCAACGGCTCGGAGCCTCTCCTGGGATCATTCCCTAAACACTTGGGGACAAGTGATCCTGAGAGATACTGAGGCCACAGCTGGAGCCCCTGGCGGGCTCTCCAGAAGGCACGAAGGAGGGCCCTCCCTTCTGTTCCGCCCCTGCCCGTCCTGGGCTCAGCCGAACGACTTGACTTCCTCGGCTTGCCCGGAGGCATCCTTCTTGGTCCCAGGGCTTGTTGTTGGCCTCCTGCAGGCTCCCATAGACCTCTTCCCTCCCTCCCTTCATAAAGCAGGACGCCAGGAAACAATGACAAACTTCATGGGAACATAAGAAATGGAAGTTCCAGCCAGGCGTGGTGGCGCACGCCTTTAAGCCCAGCACTTGGGAGTCAGAGGTAGGAGGATCGCCATGAGTTTGAGACCACCCTGAGACTACATAGTGAATTCCAGTTCAGCCTGGGCCAGAGTGAGACCCTACCTCGAAAAACCAAAAAAAAAAAAAAAAAAAAAAAAAAAAAAAAAGAAAGAAAGAAAGAAAGAAAGAAAGAAAGAAAGAAAGAAAGGAAAATTCCAATAGCGAAGACACTTGCCCAAGTCAGCAGCAGCAAGACCAGGCTTCACATCTTTGTTTTTTTATTTTATTTTATTTACTTGAGAGAGAGAGAGAGGCAGACAGAGAGAGAATGGGCACGCCAGGGTCTTCAGCCACTGCAAACGAACTCCAGAAGCATGTGCCACCTTGTGCATCTGGCTTACATGGGTCCTGGGGAATTGAACCTGGGTCCTTAGGCTTTGTAGGCAAGTGCCTTAACCACTAAACCATCTTTCCAGTCTCCTCCCCACCACTTTGTTTTTTTTTTTTTTTTTTTGATGTTGAGTCTTGCTGTAGCCCAGGCTGACCTGGAATTCACTATGCAGTCTGAGTGCTGGGATTAAAGGCTTGTGCCATCAGGCCCGGCTTGTTTTTGTTTGTTTGGTTGGTTGGTTGGTTTTATGAGGTAGGGTCTCACTCTAGCCCAGGCTGACCTGGAATTCATTTTGTAGTCTCAGGGTGGCCTCGAACTCATGGCGATCCTCCTACTGCTGCCTCCAAAGCGCTGGGATTAAAGGTGTGCGCTGCCACGCCCGGTTTAGACTCCACATCTTCCGGTGCTAGTCTGGATTCTGCGTCCCTGTAGCAGGACCTTGGCTAGGGCTAGAAGAGGAAATAGGAGTCCTCCGTCAGGCCAGCACATAGCAAGCACTTGGCCATGTCCTTAGTAAACTCCAGGGAGCCACAGACCAACGCAAATGGCTGTCTCCGACAGCCCCCCACCAGCTCTTTAACCAGCTCCTGGCCCAGGCGGCCAAAGTAGGTTTTCTCTCGGAAGCTCCAAGGAAGCTGCTCTGAGGAGGTCTCCTGGAAAGACAAGAAAAGGCCTTAGAGTTCAAGTAGCCAGCTCTTCTCTGCACAGTGAGGAAGCTGAGGGGGAAACTGAAGCCAGCCTTCACCAGGCCCTTCTGTGAGCCAGGCTCTTCCTTGTCACGGGCCAGGGGCTATGAGGAGGACCCCAGGCACACAGAAGGGCCACACGGGGCCAGGAACTTGGGTCCCACTAGCCTCACTTCAGGCATGCTTTCCTTTACTTTGTATTAAGGTCTCAAGGTGAAAGTGAGTTGGACTGACAAGATGCTTTGGGGCCAGGGGCTGGGGACATGGTAGCTGTTCATACCAAGAAGGTTCTGGTCTCACTACGGTTGTAGTTTGCAAGGAGTAGCGCAGTCACCACCAGTGAAAGCCTAGCAAGGGATGTAGGAAGTCTGTTTTAAGTAAAATAATAGTAATGCCGGGTGTGGTGGCGCACACCTTTAATCCCAGCACCCTGAGACTCTAGAGTGAATTCCAGGTCAGCCTACCTCAAAAAAACAAAACAAAACAACAACAAAAAATGCCTAGTCCAGGAATCTCAAGGCCCAGGTTCAAATGCCACCTGCTCCATGCAGCCTTCCTTGACCCCACCTGCCCTCCCTGCTAGTGATCTGGATGTCCTCTCAGCATGCTATCACATACTGGCAGGCATCAAGAAAACAGCCTCAGGGCCAGAGAGATGGCTTAGCGGTTAAGGCACTTGCCTTCGAAGCTAAGGACTCAGGTTTGATTCCCCAGTATCCATGTAAGCCAAATGCACAAAGTGGCGCATGCTTCTGGAGTTCATTGGCCATGACTAGATTCCCTGGTGCATCTATTCTCTCTGTCTGTCTCTCTTCTCTATCTCTCTTTCTACTTGCAAATAAATAAATAAACATAAAGAAAAGAAAATGGGTTTGGAGAGATGGCTTAGCAGTTAAGGCGCATGCCTGAGAAGCCTAAGGACCCCGGTTCAATTCTCCAGGTCCCACGTAAGCCAGATGCACAAGGGGGCGCATGCATCTGGAGTTTGTTTGCAGTGGCTGCAGGTCCTGGCATGTCCATTCTCTCTCTCTCTCTCTCTCTCTCTGTCTCTAATAAATAAATAAATATGAAAAGAAAAGGGC
Organism: Orientallactaga sibirica; assembly: GCA_036365145.1. NCBI lineage: Eukaryota > Metazoa > Chordata > Mammalia > Rodentia > Dipodidae > Orientallactaga > Orientallactaga sibirica. The sequence goes on along the minus strand of JAEOAD010002279.1, from coordinate 4,274,992 downwards.
CTCTAGTAGAGTGTGGTGGTACACACCTTTAATCCCAGCACTTGGGAGGCAGAGGTAGGGGGATTGCCATGAGTTCAAGGCCACCCTGAGACTACAGAGTGAATTCCAGGTCAGCCTGGGCTACAGTGAGATCCTACATCAAAATAAATACACAAATAAATAAATAATAAAGTAAGAAAACGCCGGGCGTGGTGGTGTGTGCCTCTAATCCCAGCACTTGGGAGGCAGAATCTGGAGGATTGCTGTGAGTTCAAGGCCACCCTGAGGACTGACTACATAGTGAATTCCAGGTCAGCCTGGGCCAGAGCGAGACCCTACCTCAAAAAGCAAACAAAAAAAAAAAAAAAAAGAAAGGAAAAAAAAGAAAAGCCAAAATAATAATAATAAGAAGAAGAAAGAAAGAAAGAAAGAAAGAAAGAAAGAAAGAAAGAAGGAAAAAAGTCATCATATTTTCCTCCTATTATGATAGTCTTGGTCTTGTGTAGGTAGTGTCAGGCACTGTGAGGTCATGGATATCCGGGCCATTTTGTGTCTGGAGGAGCACGTTGTAAGGAGTCCTACCCTTCAAAATAAAAGAGAGACTGATTGAGAGGGGCTGGGGATATGATGGAAAGTGGAGTTCCAAAGGGAAAGTGGGGGGATGAAGGGAATTACCATGGCTTATTATCTACAATTATGGAAGTTGTCAATAAAAAATTAATATTCAAAAAAATTTAAAAAAGAAAGAAAGCAAGCTAGCAAATGGCCTCTGAGCAGGACCACCTATGACTATATCCAGCTCTCCACTTGTCCTTCATCTTCCCATGCCTGTCTCCATGGCTGCGAAAGGGACAGGAAGGCAGAACAAGCCTCAGGAGATTGTGGTGACTTGTCTGCGGCCACACCACCCTGAACACGCCTGATCTCACCTGACTTGGAAGCTAAGCAGGCTCGGACGGGAGGTTGTGGTGGTTAAGCAGGCGATGCATGCGAAAAGCGTCACTTGGTGCCCGGTGCAGAAGTCCTCAGAGAGGAGGAGCTGTCCCTGTGGCTGCCTTCCTTTGAGTCCCAGGCATCTGTCCTGTGGCTCCTGACGCAGGGGCAGAGGGCTGGCCAGCAGCTTGGTGGGGTAAATCTGCCAGGGGCCTACCCTTCTGGCCCTGCTCTGCCAGCCTGGCCCAGGGCCCATAGGGCCACTGTGGCCTGCCTCTGCCCCTCAGCTGCACACCAGCCTACTGCTTCATGTTTACCTGCTAATGTTCACCAAGCAGGACCCTCCCCATGCCATGCCCGTACGGCCCATAGGCCCTGACCCTGGGAAGCCCGGAAGCTATGGCAGTGGGCTGGGTGATCCGGTTTCCCGCTCCCCAGTGTGGTCGATGCTGAGGACCGTGTAAACTGCTAAGAATTTTCCAGAGCTGTCTCAAGAAGGAAAGGTGTCTACAGTACAGGAGTAGAAGGCAACAGGCAGCAAAAGGACCAGCAGGGGATCTAAGCAAGAGGTACAGAGGAAGTAAAACCATAGGCTGCTGGAGGCAGGTGGACCATGGATCCCAGATGAAGTGAAATGGCTTGGATGACACAGACACCCACCAGTCTGAGGTGGGGGAAAGGGTCTCTGAAGCAAACAGAAGGTATGGAATGAATCAGGGAGGTCTCGGGAGACAGGCGTCTTCTAGCTAGAAAATGTGCAGCTTGGGCTGGAGACGATGGCTTGGCGGTTAAGGTGTTTGCCTGCAAAGCTAAAGGACCCTGGTTCGATTCCCCAGGACCCATGTTAGCCAGATGCACAAGGTGGTTCATGCGTCTGGAGTTCGTCTGCAGTGGCTGGAGGCTCTGGCGTGCCCATTCTCTCTCTTTCTACCTTTCTCTCTCTCTCAAATAAATAAATAAAATATATTTTAGAAAGTGTGCCGCTTGCTCAGTCTGATGGTGGGCATTCCCCAGCTCTTTGGAGGACAGATGGAAGTGGCAAGGCTCCGCAGCGTGGAGGGACGCCCTGATCTGAGCCCAGCCAGCCCCATGTTAAGCACTGACAGAAGGGTTCAAGGCCACAGCTCGACTCTCAGGGACCTGAACATGACCACTGCCCGCCCTGACTCCACCACCAGGCCCCAGCCCACGTGGGTGTTGCCAGGGGGTGGGTGGGACACAGCACAGGGTGGAGCTGCAAGCCGGACGTGAGGATTGTGTCCGCCCTGGCCATCCTGGATCACGGGTCTGTGCCTCTGTAGGCCTGCTTCCCTCTCTGTACAGTGGGCATGGGCATGTGGGTCTTCCATGCTGGGCACAGAAGCCACAGCCAATCCCGAGGACGGTGGGAGGAAGCCTGGGCTCACCTGGCTGAGGACAAAGAAGGTGCGGACGTTCCAGAACCGGGCTTGCTCCTGGAGGAAGGTCTTCAAGTAGATGCTCTCGAAGGTCTTGAAGCAGCACACGAGGGTGACAAAGGTCTCATCGTTAGCGTTGTCCGTGATGCTCTGCAGGATGGACACCATGGGGGCCAGGCCTGTGCCCGCAGCCAGCATGAGCAGCTCGCCATACTGGAGAAGGGAAGTGCAGGCGGGTTGAGGAGGGTGGGGGGAGGTCATGCCGCCAGCTCCGGTTTGGGTTTGCATGGGCTGCATAGCGGCCTCGCTCATGTCTGCCAGAAGCCACCTGGCTTGTGAGAGGAAAGTAACCCCTGCAGAACAGAGGCTATGGGATCCTGAGGTTCCTAACAGAGCAGAACACTATACATAGCCCAACCTTTAATGCCTTGTAACGCATCCCAGCAACGATGCTCTATTCCCATGCTTCTGCTGTCAGGGAACGCACGACTTGCCAAGGCTGCGCGCTCTCCCACCAAAGCCTTGTTCCTCCCAACTCCATCTCAGCCCTGCAAAGTATTCACCTTCCTCATTCTAGACAATAGATAAGCCTTTGCTATAAATCCACCCATATGATTTGGGCAAGTTCTTTCCCTAATCTGAGCCTTGATTTCTGTTTTTTATTTATTTTTATTATTATTATTTTTTTTTTGGTTTTTCGAGGTAGGGTCTCCCTCTAGCTCAGGCTGACCTGGAATTCACTCTGTAGTCTCAGGGTGGCCTCGAACTCATGGCAATCCTCCTACCTCTGTCTCCCGAGTGCTGGGATTAAAGGCATGTGCCACCACGCCTGGCCTCTTTCTGTTTTTTTTTTTTATTATTATTATTTTAGAGAGAGAGAAAGAGAATTGGTGCTCCAGGGCCTCAGCCACTGCAATCAAACTCCAGTGGGCATGTGCGACCTTGCGCTTGCCTCACCTTTGTGCATCTGGCTCACGTGGGATCTGGAGAGTCGGATGGGGTCCTTAGGCTTCGCAGGCAAGCGCCTTCACCGCCAAGCCATCTCTCCAGCCCAATAATTTTGTTTTAATGCAGGGAGGGGCACACCTGAGGGCTATTCTAAGAGCTGAGAGTGGCCCATGACATGGGCTGAGGTCAGAGTCTGCACAGGGGAGGTGCTGTATGCGTTAGGCAGTGTTGTTTGTTTGTTTGCTGGGATGTTGGGGATGGAGCCCAGGGTCTCACAGGCACTACCCAAGCACACTGCCGCTGAGCTACACCACAGCCCTGTGTTTGTACACATGCACGCATGCATCTGTCATAGACACGCGTGTAGAAGAGGGTTGGGATAAGAAAGTGAAATGGTGAGTCTGAGGAGATGGCCTGCAGTTGTGTTTTTTTTCTTCTTTTTGTTTCTAGCTTTTGGGTTTTTTTTTAAACTTTTTATTTATTATTATTTTTTTTTTGGAGAGAGACACAGAGAGAGAGAGAGAGAGAGAGAGAGAGGGAGACAGATAGAGATGGGCGTGCCAGCAGTCTCCCAGCTGCTGTGAACGAAATCCAGATGTGTGCGCCCCTTGTGGTCAAGTGCGGCATTGCACCCTTGCGTCACTTTGCATCTGGCTAAACGTGGGACCTGGATATTGGAACTGCTAGAGATTGGAACCAGTGTTCTTAGGCTTAGGAGGCAGGCGCCTTAACCCCTAAGCCATCTCTCCAGCCCTGGGATTTTTTCTTTTTCTGTTGTTGTTAGTGAACATGTTCTGCATTTATAATAAGGGGGTAAAAGCTATTTTTAAATTAAACAAAAAGAATGGAGATGCAAGAATGATTCATTCTTTTCCATTTGTTTTCCTAATTATAAAGATAATAGGTGTTCATTCCAGATAATTTGAAAAGTATAATGAAGAAAATAAAAATTGTCTACAATTCCACTACTCAAAGCTGCTAATATTTCACACATTTCCTTTTACATTTTTTTCCTGTGTATTTTAACTTAGGTTTGTCAATTGAGTATATATTCGCTTTTGTATCTATTGCTTGTGACTTGATCTTATAACATAGGCATATAATGTCATTCATAAACATTATTGCAAAATCTAGAATAATTCTTTCAGGTACTTATAACAATTCCTCTGCTGTTGGAATTGAGTTGCCATGCTGAGGAGATGGCTTAGCAGTTAAGGCACTTGCCTGCAAAGCCAAAGGACCTAGATTCATTTCCCCCAGGACCCATGTAAGCCAGATGCACGAAGTGGCACATGCATCTGGAGTGTTTGCAGTGGCTAGAGGCCCTGGTGTGCCCATTCTCTACCTCTCTCTCTCTCTCTCTCTTTGTTTTTCTCTCTCAAATAAATAAAAATTGAAAATATATAAAAAAAGAAAATTGAGTTGCTCCCAATCCTGCTATAAGAAATAAAGACGTCTAGCCAGGTATGGTGGTGCACGCCTTTAATCCCAGCACTAGGGAGGCAGAGGTAGGAGGATCTCTGTGAGTTTGAGGCCACCCTGAGAATACAGAGTGAGTTCTAGGTCAGCCTGAGCTAGAGTGAGACCCTACCTCGAAAAACCAAAAGAAAAAAGAAATCAAAAGAGTCAGTATTTGGGGTTGTTTCTGGATTTTTTTTTTCTTTTTTTACAGAAGAGGAATTACTGGGGCTGGAGAGATGGCTTTGTGGTTAAGGTGTTTGCCTGCAAAGCCAAAGTCTCCAGGTTCAATTCCCCAGGACCCACATAAGCCACATGCACACAGTGGCACTTGCATCTGGAGTTCCTTTCCAGTGGTTAAAGGCCCTGACACGCCCTTTCTCTATCTGCCTTTCTCCCTCCTTCCCCCTCTCTCAAACAAATAAAATAAGCCGGGTGTGGTGGTGCACACCTTTAGTCCCAGCACTCCGGAGGCAGGGGTAGGGGGATGGCGGAGAGTTCCAGGCCACCCTGAGACTACATAGTTAATTCCAGGTCAGCCTGGACCAGAGTGAGACTCTACCTCGAAAAACCAAAATAAATAAATAAATAAATAAATAAATAAATAAATAAATAAAAGAAAGAAAGAAAGAAAGAAAGAGAGGGGGGGAGGGAGGGAGGGAGGAAGGAAGAAAGGAAGGAAGATTAAAAAATTTAAAGATATGGAATTACTGGATGGAAGGATTTAAGGATTCTTAAGACATAGTGCTGAACTGCTTTTTGGCATGTGGCCACAATGAGAAATGACCAGTTCTTTCTGGGAGAGCTAGGATCCCCTGAGCATGCTGTCCGGAGCCTTCCGGGCAGTGATGTGGTCAGCTCCCAGCCGCTGAGCTTGGACTCTATCGAGCCTCGTGAGTGAGTGTGCAACTGGAACAGTACTCGAACAGTGCTGGAGGGCATCGGGGTCCTAAACGCCAACGATTCAAGACGGATGTTTCTGAGCCATGAGGCACCATCAACAGTCCTGAGTGTGACAGACAGCTTTTGTTTATTGGGGCCTGACTTATCTCCTCCCATGCTGTGAGCTTCTATGGCCTGGAAACCAGGGACCCAAGAGCCTGGGGGACAACCAGGGAAAGTTCCCTGAGGACTTGCGGGTGCTCATAACTAACCTTGTTTGGTTCATACAAAAAGCCTCCAAAAGGCCCTCGCCAGAAAGCCGTGTCTCCAGTTCTCCAGGACTCCACGTACTGGGACATCAGCCCACTTTGATAGCACTGAAAACAAACGTGGGGACTGCTCAGTGGGCATGCGCAGATTGCCACTCAAACCACCCCAGACATCAAGGGGAGCTCCCCCTCATGTCTTTGCCATGGGAATTATAACCCAAGGTAGTTCTAGACAAGGTGGGTGGTGAGGCTGGGAGGAGAATCTACAAGACCCACAGCTTTCAGAGGAGTCTCGAACCCAAATGCCTCCAGGGATTGCTCAGGGAACGGAGCCCAGGAAAGAACTGGGTGGTGATAAAAGGCAATTAGCATTCGGTGTCAGGAAGACAGCAGCTAGGGACCCACTGTAGTAGACTGTCAAGGGGACACTCCAGAGGGGGAAGCCACTTTGTAGGTTTCAGTCCATGGTCTGTGGAGAACATGCCGCCAGATCATCTTATTTCCCAGGAGTGGATAATTTTAAGGTGTGCACCACCACACCCCGCTTCTTCATATATCTTTCTTTTTCTATTTATTTATTAGAGAGAGGGAGGGAGAAAGACACACAGAGAGAGATAATGGGTGCACAAGGATCTCTAGCCACTGTAAAGGAACTCCAGGTGCATACACTACCTTGTGCATCTGGCTTACATGGGTACTGGGGAATCGAACCAGGGTCCTTAGGCTTCCCAGGCAAGCACCTTAACTGTTTAGCCATCTCTCCAACTTGAGAGGTATGGTGTTGCCCACCTTTAATCCCAGCACTCAGGAGGCTGAGGTTGGAGGATCATTGTGAGTTGCAGGCCACCTTGAGACTACATAGTGAGTTACAGGTCAGCCTGGGCTAGACCAAAATCCTTGCCCCCCCCCCAAGTTTCCCATTTCTGAAATGTCAGCAGTAAAGTCAAAATTGTGCAACTCTGGGGCTGGAGAGATGGCTTAGCAGTTAAGGCACCTGCCTCCTAAGCCTAAGAACGCTGGTTCCAATCTCCAGGTCACACGTTTAGCCAGATGCAAAGTGACACAAGGGCGCAATGCCACACTTGACCACAAGGGGCGCACGCATCTGGATTTTGTTCTCAGCAGCGGAGAGGCTGCTGGCGCGCCCATCTCTATCTGTCTTCCTCTCCCACTCTCTCTGTGTCTCGCTCCAAAAAAAAAAAAATTGTGCAACTCTGTGCATGCTGAACCCAAGTACTGGCTTCCGTTTGCACAATCTTCCATCTTGCTCATCCTAACCCACCTCCTGGCAGGAGGGAAAATGAAAGCTGTGACAGGGGCTTCTCTACATGGGTGGGCAGTCTACGCCGCCTGGGTGAGGCACCATGGTGGTGTTGCAGGGTACACGAATGACCTGGAGCTCCACTGAAGGCAGTCAGTTGACATCAGCAACATGGGAATCCATCCATCCACCAGTTCAAGTCAGGCCCTTACAGAGCTGTAGGAGGGAACTGTACTGTATGTCAGACACACAAAGCCTGCCTAGGAGGGCAAAGTGCTGGGAGAGGAGGAGAGGTCACTGAGAATGGGCAAGAAGGCTGGAGAGATGGCTTGGCAGTGAAGGCACTTGCCTGTGAAGCCTAAGGATCCACGTTTGACTCCCCAGATCCCACATAAGCCGGACACACAGAGGTGAAGCAAGCTCAAGGTTGCATGTGCCTGCTAGGTGGCGCAAGCATCTGGAGTTTGATTGCGGTGGCTGGAGGCCCTGGTGCGCCCATTCTCTCTCATAAGTTTTTTTAAATTTTTATTTATTTATTTATTAGAGACAGAGAGAGAGAGAGGGAGAATGGGCGCGCCAAGGCCTCTAGCCACTGCAAATGAACTCCAGACGCGTGCGTCCCCTTGTGCGTCTGGCTAACGTGAGTCCTACGGAATTGAAGCTAGGTCCTTTGGCTTGACAGGCAAACGCCTTAACTGCTAAGCCATCCCTCCAGCCTGACCTGGAATATTCTATGTAGTCTCAGGATGGCCTTGAACTCACAGTGATCCTCCTACCTCTGCCTCCCAAGTGCTGGGATTAAAGGCGTGCGCCACCCCGCCCGGATGACACTGAACTTTTGTCCCACTGCAGGAGGAGCTTTCAGCTTCGGTGCCATCTGTAAAATGGGGATAATGTACTCTACTTATGACCACGGGGTAAAATGAGACAATGAGAGCCAGAAGCAGTGCCCAGCAGGTACCCAGGACAGGAACCCTTCCTCCCAGGGAAAGGAAGCTGACAAAAATTCCTGCTCCATTCCCAATTTTAAAAAAATCTATTATTTATTTATTTATGAGACACAGAGAGAGAATGGACATGCCAGGGCCACCTAGCCACTGCAAAGAAACTCCAGATGCATGGGCCACCTTGTGCATCTGGCTAATGTGGGTCCTGGGGAATTGAACCGGGATCCTTAGGCTTTGCAGGCAAACAGCTTAACCGCTGAGCTGTCTCTCCAGCCCATGCCTTCCCAATTTGCAAAGACATTTCCAGCTCTGCCCAGACAGTGGCTTAGGGATAATGAGGTACATGGCTATGGAGAGGCTTTCGGGTAAACGAAGGGGAAAATCGGCCTTGCAGCTGGGAGGGATCCTGCTGCCTCGGAGGACCATGCCCAGGCTTATGTTCTCTGCAGAAACACCCCAGACAAGCAGTGCGGGCAAGCAGGCCATTTGGAGAGGATTTGTGAAATCTCCCAGACAAACAGTAGTGTGCAGAGGGGAGCCCGTGCAGGCTTATATGGGAGGGAATGAACACGGAGGCTCTGCAGGCAGGCGGGGAAGCGGGAGCCTGAGACAGCATCAGGGGTCTTAAGAGTCAGGGGCCAGGCCTCGTGCAACCGCAGCGCCTTTTTCTTGCAGTAGACAAGGTCCTCATGGGCCCCGGCCCCACCCATGGGTGAACTAGGATAATGAGGCAGTCTCACACGGGAGGCTTGGCTGTGGAAGCTTTTCAGGATTGGTGGTCTCCAGGGTTCCACTCGGGAAGTGGTCTAATGAGAGCCACACAGCAGGCTGGCCCACATGAAGCCCAGGTCAGCCGGGGCCAGAGTGAAACCCTGCCTTAACAAAAAACCAAACAAACAAACAGCATTTGCCTGGAGGCCCGACCTGCCTTCCCTGCATCTCAAGCCGACCTGAGTTAGCTGGGCCACCTTTGGCATAGCAAGTATGCTCTATTGTCTTGATCTGACTGTCCCTCCAGTCCAGGCACTGTCTGACTCACCTCTGTATCCTAGTGCCCAGTACCCAGCTAACTCATATTGTGTGAAATCATATCCCCTCCTTATCCCAGCTCAGATCTGACTATCCACCAGCGGATAAAAGGTGAGAAGTGGTTAAGGCGCTTGCCTGCAAAGCCAAAGGACCTCGGTTCGATTTCCCAGGACCCATGTAAGCCAGATGCACAAAGCTTAAGCATCTGGAGTTTGTTTGCAGTGGCTGGAAGCCCTGGCACACAGATGCTTGGTCTTGTGCACGCTCTCTCTCGGCCCCTTTCTCTCAAATAAATAAATAAATAAATAAAAGTACAATTTGTTTTAAAAAGTTGAGAAGTCGGGTGTGGTGGCGCACGCCTTTAATCCCAGCACTTGGGAGGCAGAGGTAGGAGGGTCACCATGAGTTCGAGGCTACCTTGAGACTACATAGTGAATTCCAGGTCAGCCTGGGCTACAGCAAGACTCTACCTCAAAAAAAAAAAAAGAAAAAGAAAAAGAAAAAAAAAAGGTGAGAAGGGGGCTGGGGAGGTAACTCAGCAGTTAAAAGCACTTGCTTGCAAAGCCTGCCAGTCCTTGTTCAACTCCCCAATACCCAAAAAAAGCCAGATGCACAAAGTGGCACATGCATCTGGAGTTCATTTGCAGTAGCAAGAGGCTCTGGCGTATGCAGTCTCTCTAAATAAATGAAAAGGTGAAAGCCGGGCGTGGTGGCGCACGCCTTTAATCCCAGCACTCGGGAGGCAGAGGTAGGAGGATCTCCATGAGTTCGAGGCCACCCTGAGACTACATAGTGAATTCCAGGTCAGCCTGAGCTAGAGTGAGACCCTACCTTGAAAAACCAAAAAAAGGAAAGAAAAAAAAAAAAAGGCACAGCTTTTCCTTAAATCCCCCTCAAACATGCCCTCTGTCTTGCAGGTCCCTCCTCAGGAAAGAAAGTGGGAGGAGGTCCCTTCCCTGAGCCTCACTGCTCACATAAATCACCCTCTGCACATGTCAGCATGGGTGGGAATCACTCCATACCAACCAAGCTGGTGAGGGAGGCACAAGTCCGTGACGTCGTGTGGTCAACTCACCTTGATCAACACGTCAAAGTGTCCTTCTGCACTGGCGGGGCTGATAGGCGTGTAAGCTCTCTGAATCTCTAAGCCATCTACCACCCCTCTGCAAAGAAGCATATAGCCAGGCAGTCAGAGTGGTTTGGCAAACTCCTGTATGGTACCTCCTCTGCCAGGCTGGTGAGAATGAAGGTGGGCCTCAGTCATAGCCAGAGGTCCTTGCCGAGGGGCAGGCAAGATGCAGCTGAAGGAAGCATGTTGAACTCACCACTGCCACATGCTGCTCATGAGACCCAAGCAGGTCACTTAATGCCTCAGTAGCACCTGCTGTATAATGGGTACAGCCAGCCAGGCATGGTGACACACGCCTTTAATCCCAGCACTCGGGAGGCAGAGGTAGGAGGATCGCGGTGAGTTCAAGGCCACCCTGAGATGACATAGTGAATTCTAAGTCAGCCTGGGCTACAGTGAGACCTTACCTTGAAAAACCAAAAAAAAAAAAAAGGTATAGAATTAGGAGAATGCTTTTAAAAAGGGTGCACTGATGATGTGAGCACTTTGGGGGACATTACTATGCCTTTCCTGAACTCTTCTCCACTAAAAAATGTTTTGTTTTGTTTTTTGTGGTTTTCTGAGGTAGGGTCTCACTCTAGCCAAGGCAGACCTGGAATTCACTATGTCGTCTCAGGGTGGCCTTGAACTCTCGGTGATCCTCATACCTCTGCCTCCTGAGTGCTGGGATGAAAGGCGTATACCACCACGCCTGGCTCACAAAATGTTTAAGATTTTTAAAAAGGAGGGGGCTGGAGAGATGGCTTAGCGGTTAAGGCGCTTGCCGACAAAGCCAAAGGACCCAGGTTCAATTCCCCAGGACCCACGTAAGCCAGATGCACAAGGGAGTGCACGCATCTGGAGTTTATTTGCAGTGGCTGGAGGCCCTGGTGCTCCCATTCTCTCTCTCTCAAATAAATAAATTAATTAAATTAAATCATTCAAAATACATTTTATTTATTTATTTATTTGAGAGAGAGAGAGAAAGAAAGAATGGGCATGCCAGGGCCTCCAGCCACTGCAAATGAACTCCAGATGCCTCCACACCTGGCTATTCTTTTTGGTTTTTTGGGGTAGGGTATCAGGCTGACCTGGAATTCACTCTGTAGTCTCAGGGTGGCCTCAACTCATGGCGATCCTCCTACCTCTGCCTCTCAAGTGCTGGGATTAAAGGCATGTGCCACCATGTCCAGCTTTGGCTATTCTATCTTGAAGATGGCAAAGAGAAGCTTAAGGTTGGGAGGGGGGGGGAGGGTTAAGCAAGTGGCCCCAGGCCACTCTAGCAACAGCAAATGTTGCTCTGCCCACTACCTGAGTGTACCTTAGAACAAGGTGCTGCCCGGGCTGTAGGCCGAGCTGGCTCTTTCCTGGCAGCGCAAACCAGATGTGGTAGGTGTCCTTGGTAAGTTGTTCCATAGCACTGATGTGGAAGGCCAGGAAGGTCTCCGGGCTCAGCTTGAGGGAGCTGCTCTGCAACAGGAAAAGACCTGACACAAGCACCCTTGCCACTTTCCCTGATGGGAGCTGTCTCAGTTGAGTTTTCTGTGTGACAGTGACCCGTCTGATCCAGAGCATGGTACATGGAGCTAACCCTGCTCCCTAGCCTACACTCAATGTTGTTTTGTTTTTTTTTCCCCAAGGTAGGGTCTCATTCTAGCCCAGGCTGCCCTGGAATTCACTATGTAGTCTCAGGATGGTCCCGAACTCACGGCAATCCTCCTACCTCTGCCTCCCGAGTGCTGGGATTAAAGATGTGCTCAAGCCGGGCATGGTGGTGCATGCCTTTAATGCCAGCACTCGGGAGGCAGAGGTAGGAGGATTGCCATGAATTCCAGGCCACCCTGAGACTACACAGTGAATTCCAGGTCAGCCTGAGACTACATAGTGAGAGAGAGAGAATTGGCCTCAGCCACTGCAATTGAACTCCAGACGCTTGCGCCACCTAGTGGGCATGTGTGACCTTGTGCTTGCCTCACCTTTGTGCATCTGGCTTATGTGGGACCTGGAGAGTTGAACATGGGTCTTTAGGCTTTGTAAGAAAGTGCCTTAATGGCTAAGCCACCTCTCCAGCCCCATTATGGTCACTGTTTTCTCAAGTTGTCCAGTCAGGGAAGGCTGCCCATAGCAGATGCTCTGGGCAAGGGTGTGGCTAACTCTGGGCCTCTGGTCTGAGGAGCAACCCTCTCACCTGTGAGTGCTTCCCCTCGAGCAGGCTCTTGTCATTGCTGGCTCGAGCAGCTTCCCATCTCGCCAGGTTTTGTTCATAGAGGTCAAACACGCAGGGTGAGCAGCCACTCCCGCAACACTGGGAGGGCAGGGGCTCCACAGGCCGCAGCTGTAGCCAGGCATCCTCAGCACCATCCTCTGCCCTCTCGCCCATTGTCAGTGGGACTTGGACAGCGCATGAGCAACAACTGGGGCACACGGGGCTCTTTGAGACGGCAGGCCCAGGCTCTCTTCCCTTGCTAGCCTAGGAGAAAGAAGAACACATGTGTTCCTCACATTCTCCCTGAGGCCTGTGGGCGCAAGTCTCTGTGTAAGCCAGCACTGGGGACAGGGGTGAATCAACCAGACATCTGTTGTCAGGTGGGTTTCCTTAGCGCTTACTATCACTGGTTTAGGACAGCTCCTCTGTGTACAATAAAGCTATTCTTTTTTTTAAGATAGGGTTTCACTCTAGTCTAGGCTGACCTGGAACATACTATGTAGTCTCAGGGTGGCCTCGAATTCATGGTGATCCTCCTACCTCTGCCTCCCTATTGCCACCATGCCCAGCTAAATAAATCTATTCTTAGTACAGGAAAGAGTTTGCCTTCAGAAAACATGTTATTTATTTATTTATTTATTTATTTATTTATTTATTTATTTATGAGAGACAGAGAAGTAGGGAGGTGGGGAGAAGAGAATGGGCACACCAGGACCTCCAGCTGCTGCAAATGAACTCCAGCACATGTGCCACCTTGCACATCTGGATTACATGGGTCCTGAGTAATCAAATTTAGGTCCTTAGGCTTTGCAGGCAAATGCCTTAATGCCTAAGCTATCTCTCCAGCCACAGAAAACATGTTTTTTTTTTTTGTTTTATCGAAGTAGGGTCTCGCTTTAGCTCAGGCTGACCTGGAATTCACTCGGTAGTCTCAGGTTGGGCCTCAAACTCACTGCAATCCTCCTACCTCTACCTCTGCCTCCCAAGTGCTGGGATTAAAGGTGTGCACCACCACGCCTGGCCCAGAAAACATGTTTTTTTAATTTTTTAAAATTTTACTTGAGAGACAGAGATAGAAAGAGCAAGTGAAAGAAAGAGAGAGAGCGAATGGGCATGCCAGCGCCTCCAGCCACTGCAAATAAACTCCAGATGCATATGCCACCTTGCGCATCTGGATTACATGGGTCCTGGGGAATCGAACCTTAGTCCTTAGGCTTTGCAGGCAAACGCCTTAAACACTAAGCCCCTCCTCCAGCCCCAGAAAACATGTCTTTTAAAAATATTTTTTATTATTTATTTGTGAGGACACAGAGAGAGAATGTGTGTGTGTGCTAGAGATTAAGTATAGGTACGCCAGCATCTCCTGCCTCTGAAAAGGATCTCCAGATGTATGCACTACTTTGTGCAGCTGGCTTTATGTGGGTACTAGGGTACTGAATTCAGGCTGACAGACTTGGCTAGCAAGCACCTTTAACCACTGAGCCATTTTTCCAACCCCAGAAAACATGTTTTAATTAATTAATTAATTAATTTGAGACAATGAGAGAATGGGCACGCTATAGGGCCTCTAGCCACTGCAAATGAACTCCAGATGTATGAGCCATCTTGTGCATCTGGCTTATGTGGGTCCTGGGGTATTGAACCTGGGTCCTTAGGTTTCCCAGGCAATTGCCTTAACTGTCACTCCAGCCATCACTCCAGCCTCAGAAAACATGCTTTTTTTAAAAAAACACAGGCTCTATGACTTCAGAAAATTTCAGAGGCTGAGACCCCCTGTGTGGCAAAGAATCATGTCTTTCTTTCTGTATTCTCCCACCAAACCCAGCCTGGCACACGGCAGGGTCCCAGTGACCGGGGAGTGCTCGTTCACTTTACAAATGTGGTCTGGATGGAAGCCAGGCACAGCACCAGGCGCTGGAGTACAATGGAGGCAAACAGGTCTCTGTTCTTAAAGTACCTAGCATGGAGCACATGAGCCCAGCCAATCCATCCCTTCGCATGCTGTGTATCAAGTATACATTCTGACAATGAGATATCCTCCTTAGGGCTCATGACTTCCTGAGGTTTTGGGAAGCTATGTAAAAGAGCTCTGTCAGGAACTGCTATATTGTCTAAGGGTTATTCACACTGGCCTCTGCCTTAAAACTGCCCTTTTCTGGGCTGCAGAAGATGGCTTAGCAGTTAAGGCGTTTGCCTGCAAAGCCAAAGGACCCCCAGTTTGATTCTCCAGGACCTACGTAAGACAGATGCACAAGGAGGTGCATGCATCTGGAGGTCGTGTGTAGTGGCTAGAGGCACTGGCGTGCCCATTCTCTCTCTCTCTCTACCTCTTTCTCTCTCAAATACATACATACACACACACAGCCCTTTCCAAGTTATAACAATCCTAATTTCTCTGCTATGTTGTGAAACAGATAACGAAGTAGGCCACGTCAACAATGATTTTAAAGATATGCTTCATGCCTTTACAATCTAAGAAGGAATTATGGTCTATGTTGCCTGTGCCTGGATGCTTCTCTGGCCCTTCTGACCTTAGTGAAAGGTCATTACTATGCACCCTATTTGTTTTATTAAATATATATATGTGTAGATATTTTCACTAAACATGCATTTACTATATGTCAGACACTTAGTGCAGGGGACACAGCATTGAACAACCAGAAACCCCTGCACTTACAGGAGATGGTCATTAAGCAACATCAAAATGAAACATACAGTGCTGGAGAGATGGCTTAGCGGTTAAGGCATTTGCCTGCAAAGCCAAAGGATCCCAATTCTTGGTTCGATTCTCCAGGACCCTAGTTGGCCAGATGCACAAGGGGGGACATGCATCTGGAGTTTGTTTGCAGTGGCTGGAGGCTCTGTCGTGCCCATTCTCCCTGTTTCTCTGCTTCTTTCTCTCTCAAATAAATAAATAAAATATATTTAAAAAAATGAAACACACACAGTATGACAGCGGTTAAGTGTCAGAGAACAAGAACACCGGAAAATGGACAAAAAGCTTATATGTGTGTTGTGATTTTTTTATGTTTGTTTGTTTTTTTGGTTTTTCAAGGTAGGGTCTCACTCTGGCCCAGGCTGACCCGGAATTAACTATGTAATTAACTATGTAACTATTAACTAAGGCTTGAGCCGAGGCTGACCTGGAATTCACTATGGAGTCTCAGGATGGACTTGAACTCACGGCGATCCTCCTACCTCTGTCTCCCCAGTGCTGGGATTAAAGGCGTGTGCCACCACACCTCACTTAAAAAAATTATTTATTTATTTGAGACACGGAGAGAGAGAGAGAGAGAGAGAGAGAGAGAGAGAGATACAGGCATATAGAGAATGGAAGCGTCAGGGCCTCTAGCCACTGCAAACGAACTTCAGATGCATGCACCACCATGTGCATCTGACTTATGTGGGTCCTGGGGAATCGAACCCGGCTTCTTAAGCTTCGCAGGCAAAGTGAAGCCATGTCTCTAACCTGTGATTGTTTTCTGTTTGCAAACTGTCTGCAAGCTCCCAATCTCGCGTTTTATTTATTTTTTACTCACCACCAGCAGCCTGGTATTTCTGCTCTAAAGATGCTCTTTTAAATTTCAATATTTTCTTTTTGTTTAAATTAATTTGACAGAGAAATAGGGAAAGAGGGAAAAGAGAGACAGGATGGGCATGCCAGGGCCTCCGGCCACTGCAAGCGAGCTCCAGACATATATGTCAACTTGTGCATCTGGGTCCTGAGGAATTGAACCTAGGTCCTTTGGCTTTGTAGGCAAGCGCCTTAAACCTTTAAGGCATCTCCCCCGGCTCTAGAGATGATTTTTTAAAGTCCTTCAGCTGTGCTGCCCCAGCTGGTTCCCTAACCACCGCCACTCACCTTAAAACTACGTTCCTGCGCTTCCTTTCACGGGAGGAGCCTCCAGATTTCCCCTCCTCCCTGATGGGGGCGGAGCTTAGCGGAGCCTGACCTATGAGAAGATGAGTACGGCGCTAGAGGGCGGGATCGATGCAAGGATATCGTGCTGTGATTGGCTAGAACGGCTGTCACGCTCGGCAGCGCCCCGCCTCTTCCTCTCCCGGCAGGCTCCGCGCAGAGACATGGCGGCACCCAGATAAAGCGTTTTGGAGGAGACCCGATCAGGTGAATGGCGTTGGTTTCCCGGCCCGCAAAGCGGGCTCTAGTTAACACCGGGAGTCTCTGCGGGGTCCAGAGACGCGGGGCTTACGAATGGGGCGTACGCTCCACGCGGAAGCCCGAGTCTCCCCCACTGGACCGGGTGTCTGAGATCCCTGGACTCGAACCTATCACGTACAAGGGGAAGATGCACTTCCTGCCGGGCCTGGCGCGACCCGTTTTCCCGCCGTGGGACAGCGGCTGGAAGAACCCGAGGTTCCATCGTTCCGCCCCGGCCCACGAGCAGCCGCTGTATAAGGACCGGCCTTGCTACATCTTCCACCAGCGTTGCCGACTCCTGGAGGGTGAGTTGAGGGTCCTAGGATGGGCGGGACCCTGTAGGAAAGCATAAGAGCAAAAAAAGCAAAAGAGAAACCCGGACTTGATCCCTACAGAGCAGCCTTTCTGCAGGATGAAGGCTGAAGCACTGGTCCAGGCTGGGGTGCAAACGTCTATGGGGGAGCCTAAGGCAAACAGACTGGACCTGGTGCAATTGATAAGAAAATTGTAAGGGCTGGAGGGATGGCTTAGCGGTTAAGGCATTTGCCTGCAAAGCCAAAAGATTCCCAGGACCCACGTAAGCCAGATGCACAAGGTGGTGCATGCACCTGGAGTTCGTTTGCAGTGGGTGGAGGCCCTGGTGTGCCCATTTTCTCTCTGACTCTCAAATAAATTAAGAAAAATTTAAAAATTAAAAAAAAAAAAAAACTGTAGCTGTTTTTGTCCTTGTTTAGAATAGACTCCTTCAGCCAAGGAGGGTAGTCAGATGGTCCCTGGTCCTTTCAAGGCCATCTAGGCTAAGGGGACTATATCCATCAGGGAAGGTGTCAAACGTAATGAGGCCCAGTGCCTCTGTGCTTCTTTATTTAGTTTCCTTTAGTTTTCAGAGAAGGCTATTAACCCTTCAGACTGGAGGAGGTGTGGAGGGGGGGGGACCTCGTTCTCTTGCCCAGTACTGACCCCACACCCTCTGACCCTCAGGCCTCAGGGTCTTGGTTTCTCCATCTGCCAAGTTGTGACTCCCATCTAATGAAAATTGTAGGGGATTCAGTGCAATGTTTAAAATAAAAGTGGGGGGGGCAGGCTTGAGAGATGGCTTAGCGGTTAAGGCACTTGCCTGCAAAGCCTAAGGACCCAGGTTCGATTCCTGAGAACCCCCATAAGCCAGATGCATGTAGTGGTGTGTGCATCTGGAGTTTGTTTGCAGTGGCTGGAGGCCCTGGCGAGCCCATGTGTGAGGGAGTTATTGAGAATTTGGATGTCAGCTTAAAAAGACTGGGTTTCGAGCCAGGCATGGTGGTGCACACCTTTACTCCCAGCACTCAGGAGTCAGAGGTAGGAGGATTGCTGAGAGCTCAAGGCCACCCTAAGACTACATAATGAATTACAGGTCAGCCTGGACTAGAGTGAAATCCTACCTCAAAAAAAAAAAAAAAAAAAAAAAAAAAAAAAAAAAAAAAAAAGAAAGAGTTCTTAGAGGTGGTGGAAAGATTAAGAGCCAAAGAAAGGGAAGGACTCCTTACACCATGCTCCTCCAGACAGAATGGCCTGGATATCCATGACTGGGTTTGGGGGCTTGGAGAGATGGATTAGAGATTAAGGCACCTATCTGGAAAGCCAAAAAGGACCCAGATTTGATTACCCAGGACCCACATGAGCCAGATGCACAAGGTGGTGCATATGTCTGGAGTTTGTTTACAGTGGCTCTCATTCTCTCTTTCTCTGTCTGCTTCTCTCTCAAATAAATGAAGATAAAATATATTTTAAAAAAGACTAGGGATGGAGTGCTTAGTGGTTAAGGCACTTGCTTGCAAAGGCTAAGAACACATATTCAAATCTCCTGGTCCCATGTAACCAGACACACAGTGACACAAGCACGCAATGTTGCACATGCGCATAAGAGGGTGCACATGTCTGGAGTTGATTCACAGTGGCTGAAAGGCCTGACACAACCATTCTCTCTCTCTCCCTCTGTCTTTGTCTCTCTCCCTCTAAAGTAAAATAATAAAAAATAAAAAAACTAGGAGCTGGCCATGGTGGCACACGCCTTTAATCCCAGCACTTGGGAGGCAGAGGTGGGAGGATCACCGTGAGTTCAAGGCCACCCTGAGACTACATAGTGAATTCCAGGTCAGCCTGGACTAGAGTGAAACCCTAGACTTGGTTTCTAGACCTAGTTCTGAGTCTTATAGTGGCTTTGGATAAGTAGTTCTTTTATTTACTTCTAAATTTATTTATTTATTTGTTTGTTTGAGAGAGAGAGAGAGGCAGAGAGAGAGAGAGAATAGGCACATCAGGGCCTCCAGCCACTGCAATGAACTCCAGATGAATGTGCCCCTTGTGTATCTGGCTTACGTGGGTACTGGGGACTCAAACCTGGGTCCTTTTTGGCTTTGCAGGCATGCACTTAACAGCTTAAGCTGTCTCTCCAGCCCCAAGTAGCTCTTTTTCTTATCCTGCAGAGTGCATGTGAAATGAATAGTTGTGAGCAGACAGTAAGCATTGCCTTTCCCGGCCCTGACTACAACGAAGTGGAGGGAGGTGCGTTATAAGTGGGTAGGGAGAGGCGGGTGGGTACTCTCCAGGACGACCGCTTCATCTCCCAGGACTGTAATCTTGCCAGACAGGGGAGTGATTTGCTCATTCACATGCGCCTAAGAATGATAGGTCTACAACTTTAGTTTCCAGGTCAGTGTCTTCTGCCAAATGTCCGAGCTGAGATGTTTCCAGGGAAGGAATCTGAACCCAAAGGCTCCTATCTACTTTTGCACTTCCCTCTCCTCTGTTACTCTTAACAGCAGGTCAAAATGACTTCAGCCAAAACCAGTGGGTCGCTCTTTCTTTTCTCCTTTCCTTTCCTTTCCTTTCCTTTCCTTTCCTTTCCTTTCCTTTCCTTTCCTTTCCTTTCCTTTCCTTTCCTTTCCTTTCCTTTCCTTTCCTTTCCTTTCCCTTCCCTTCCCTTCTCTTTCCCTTTCCCTTCCCTTCCCTTCCCTCCCCCCCCCCCCCCCTCCCCCCCTTCCTCCATCCACTGCAAACGAACTCCAGATGCATGCTCCACCTTGTGCATCTGGCTTACGTGGGTCCTGGGGAGTCGAACCTAGAATGTTAGTACTGCAGACACATTTTATTTTATTCACATGATATAACATTACCAGATTCACTCAAATGGTCAAGCTTTGTGGCAGCCTGGAAGGACACTGGAAGTGGTTAATGGCTAGAAAACCAGCAGGAAAAGGCTATCCTTCAGTTGTTTTCAAAGTTGGGATTTACAGCCTTTGAAAATATATTGCTTGCCTGTGAAGCCTAAGGACCAAGGACCCTGGTTCGAGGCTCCATTCTCCAGGATCCACGTAAGCCAGATGCACAAGGTGGCGCATGCATCTGGAGTTCATTTGCAGTGGTTGGAGGCCCTGGCGTGCCCATTCTCTCTCTTTCTCTCTCTCTATCTCCCTCTTCCTCTCTCTCTCACTCGCATAAATAATAAATACATGTTTTTAAAGTAGTTAAGGTAAATAGGCCTCCAGCTACTGCAAACTCCAGAGGCATGCACCACCTTGTGCATCTGGCTTACGTGAGTACTGGGAAATGAGCCTCAAACTGGGGCCCTTAGGCTTCACAGGCAAGCACTTAACCGCTAAGCCATCTCTCCAGGCCTGTACTTGCTTTACTTAAATAGGTGCATTTAGGGGAGTCGATGGGGATGCAGAAGTTAACGGACCGCTCTAGGCACCCTCATCTGCAGCAAGACTGGAAGGTTCTACTTTCTAGAGGGGACCTTTTTGGGTAACTGACAATAATTTTATAATGCAGTCTGATTAAATTAAAAAGAGTTACTTTAAGGAATCGGCACAGAGGAGGTTTCACTTTTTAGAGGGGAACCCCGTATTTGGTTGTGTGCTTGTAGCGGTAAATAAATGTTACAGAGCTGAAGTCAGGTTTTGGAAGTAAAGTTTTACTGGACTACAGCCGTGTGCACATGTAAATAGTTGACTGGCCAGTTTTGTGCAACAGTGGCTGAATTGAGTAGCTGTAATGGGCCTATACCTAATAAATGAGATATGGTGGGGCTAGGACAATAGTTCAGTAATTAAAGGTGTTACTTGCAGAGCCTGTCAGCCTGTGTTCAATTCCCAAACTACCCACATAAGCTGGACACAAAAAGTGGTACAAGGGTCTGGTGTTTGTTTGCAGCAGCAGCGGATCCTGCATGCCCCCAACACACACACAAATAAAATGGGTTTTTAAGGACATAAATGAGGTATGTGTGGTAAACATGGCATTTTGTAGTCAGGTTTTGGGTGTGGGTTAAAAAGTATCTTAAGTGAAGGGCTGGCATCCTTTGAGCTAGTGGGTCTGCTTGCCTGCAGGGAGTCAGTCAGCGGTAAGATGTCAGCTGTGGGCTGGAGGGATGGCTTAGCAGTTAAGGCATCTGCCTGCAAAGCCAAAGGATCCAGGTTCGACTCCCCAGGACCCACGTTAGCCAGATGCACAAGGGGGCGCACACATCTAGAGTTCATTTGCAATGGCTGGAGGCCCTGGCATGCCCATTCTCTCTATTTCTCTCTCTTTCCCTCTTTCTCTGTCATTATATAATTATTATTATTATTATTTTAAATGACATCAGTTGTTTCAGCTACAGTTCAAACCCTCCTGTGGCAAGCACTCAATACCTCACTCAACTCCTTTTTTTTGGGGGGGGTAGGGTCTCACTCTAGTCCAGGCTGACCTGGAACTCACTATGTAGTCTCAGGGTGGCCTTGAACTCAAGGAGAACCTCCTACTTCTGCCTCCTGAGTACTGGGATTAAAGGCGTGCACCACCATGCCTGACTTCTCACTTTTTTTTTTTTTTTTTTTTTTCCTCAACTCTTGACTACCTTGAAATAGTCATTCCTGAAGTTGAGGTCTTTCTCCCCCACCAAAAAATATTTTTATTTTTATTTGAGTGAGAAAGAGCATCTTGCATATCTTGCACTGCTGAGCCATCTCCCCAGTCCCCTGGAGCTGAGCTCTAATCTGACTGCACTGGCTTTTACTCTTCACTTTGGTTTTGTCCCCTCCCCTCAGATGTCCCAGAACAAACCCAGTTTTCTTTTCTTTTCTTTCTTTTTTTTTTTTTTTTTTTTTGTTTTGTTTTGTGAGGTAGGGTCTCACTCTGGTCCAGGCTGACCTGGAATTAACTATGTAGTCTCAGGGTGGCCTCAAAGTCTTGGCAATCCTCCTACCTCTGCCTCCCGAGTGCTGGAATTAAAGGCGTGTGCCACCACACCTGTCTCTTTTTTTAATTATTTTTTTTAATTATTTTTTTAATTGACAACTTCTATACTTACATACAAAAAAACACATGATATTTCCCTCCCCTCCCCCATTCCACTTTAGAACTCCAGTCTCCATCATATCCCCTCCCTCTCTCCATTAGTCTTTTAATTTGATGTCATCATCTTTTTCTTCTATTTTGAGGGTTTTGTGAAGGTATTGCAAGGCACTGCAAGGTCATGGATATCGAGGCCAATTTCTGTCTGGGCAGTTGCATTGTAGGGAGTCGTACCCTTCCTTTGGCTCTTCCATTCTATCCACCACCTCTTCCGCAATGGTCCCTGAGCCTTGGAGGATGTGACAGAGATGTTTCAGTGCTGGGCACTCCTCCATCCCTTCTTCTCAGCACCATGTTGCCTTTTGCAAACCTAGTTTTCCTTGAGGAGGTCTTTTCCCCACTGTGCTCCTTGTTTTTCCAGGTTGGGTATTGCTCTAGAGCCCAGGATGGCCTTGAACTCACAGCGATCCTCCTACTACCTTGCCTCCCAAATGCTGGGGTTAAAGGTGCCTTTTTTTTTTTTTTTTTTTTTTTTTGCTGATGGCCCAAAGGTGTGAAGCAGGCCCTCTGGCTTACCAAGAGCAAGCTGATAGAAGGCCTTCCCAAGCAAGTGCTTAGTCTCGCTGACGCTCCCGGCAATCACATAGCAAATCAAGAAGAGCGGGTTCTGAATGCCATCTCTCATGCCCGGCTCTGGCACTCCACTGAGGACATCCCAAAGAGAAAGAGCTACTGGTAAGTTACCCATGGAAGTAAGATTGCCAGTGGAGGGATTTTGGAGCCATCGTGTTATTTTGAAATCCTCAACTGTGTTCTCTTTTCTCCAAGCCCCGTCATTGTGGACAGCCTCATACAACTCTGTAAATCCCAAGTGCCCAAGTTCCCTGCTCTGGCCGAGCGGGTCTGCGCCCAGAACTACTCATTGTCCACCGCCTGGACTCGAGGTGGGTCATCTTGTACCCCAGAAGGCCTTGCTCTGTCTTTTTGTCTTTCTGCTCTTAACCGTGCCACCATCTCCCATCCCTTCCATCCCACCCTGCCACATAACTAGCCTCACTCCTTCTTATTTATTTATTTATTTTATTTTGTTTTTTTGAGGTAGGGTCTCACTCTGGTCCAGGCTGTCCTGGAATTAACTATGTAGTCTCAGGGTGGTCTCAAACTCATGGCGATCCTCCTACCTCTGCCTTCCGAGTGCTGGGATGAAAGGCGTGTGCCACCACACCAGGCTTAATTTGTTTTTTTTTTTGTTTATTTGAGAATGACAGACAGACTGAGAAGGAGGCAGAAAAAGAGAGAGAGAGAGAATGGGTGCGTCAGGGCCTCTAGCCACTACAAAGGAACTCCAGATGCATGCACCACCTTGTACATCTGGCTTACAAGGGTACTGGGGAATCAAGCCTCGAACCAGGGTCCTTAGGCTTCACGGGCAAGTACTTAACTGCTAAGCCATCTCTCTAGCCCTCGCTCCTTCTTCTTAACCATGCCACCAGCTCCCATCCCTTCCATCCCACCCTACCACATGACTAGCCTCGCTCCTTCTTGGCCCAGTTCTAGGCTCAGATGCACCCGTGACCGGCCCGTATCGCAGGCTGGCCTCAAACTGTTGATCCTCTTGCTTCAGCATCCCAAGTACTGGGATTACAAGCCTGTGGCCCCATTGAGTGTTTTTAATCCCTTCCAAGGTTTGTTAATTCAACCATTACCAGTTGACCATAACTATTGCCCACAGCATGTGTGGGAATGTGTAAATACTCAATGTAAGGAAATGATAAAACCCACTGATCTCTGCCTACACCATGCTCCTATTTTATTTTATTGTAACAGCCTTCTTACCCAATCCATGGTCAACACAACTGCTAGTGTGGTGGTTCTGCATGGCCAGTCTTTCCATGTCTCCCCTTGGTTTGAACCCCATCAGTCTCCCAGGAGCTTAAGCCATTTATCTTGGAACACATGGCCCTCCATGGTTTGGCCTCCACTTACTCTTTCCTTCCTGCTCTGTTGTCCCATCCCCTCATTCCTAAACCATCCACTCCCTCTTTCCCATCTGTGGGCCTTTGCACATCCTGTGTGTCTGGCCAGGAGCATGCTGGGGTTGCGGAGGGATGTCAGCGGACACAAGGATCGTGGGGCAGGGAACTAGCCTGTGGACTAACTTGGACCTCAGGCTGTCTCTTGGCTCAGGTTTCCCCAGTTTGCCCCTTTGCATATGGACTTGCTGGCAGAGAGGCAGCCTTGCCGAGGTAATGGCACCACTGAGGAAATTAGTGCACCTCATTAATAGAGAGTACTCGTTGGCCCGTCATCAAGTATTACCTCTAATGAAACTGCCCCATTTGGAGCTGTCACTGGAGGAGGGATGTGCAGGGAACTGAATCAGAACCCACACTAGAGCGGTCTGTGGGGAGAATCTAAGCCCAAGGTTAGGAGAGGTCTGGGCACACTTGTGTTCCTTCCTAGTATGTGTGAGGAAACGGGGTGGCTCTGCAAACTAATCCTGAGGTGCAATTATGGCGGAGTGTATCCATCTGCGGGTGTGTAGCATCCACTTTTTACACATCGAGTCCTAACGGAGGCCACACACTAAGTAAAGGGCAGTGCTGTTGACCAAACCAACTTCTAGTCCACTACCTTCACCCTGAACCGTGACTGTGACCGTGACCGTGGAGGCTGCCGAGGAAGGTGTCTGTCCATTCTGTGTGCGCTGCACGTGGCTGCTCGGGGAAGCCGGCGAAGGCGCCTGCACACATCACCCCAGCAGGCTCGGATCAGTCAGGTGGGACTTTGTCCCCTCAGACCCTTGCCTTTCCACACAGCATTCACGCTAATCCGACTTACGTGAGGCCTTCTAACTGGCCTGGCTTTTAAAATTTCATTTTGTGGGTTTTTGTTTTGTTTTGGCTCAGTTGCTGAGAACAGTCGGCCCTCTGCCTGAGGCTGAGTCTCCTCAGCTGCTAGTCTCCCTGCTGCGCTCTGCGTCCCTCTTGCCCTCCCACGTCACGCGGCAGGCCCCCTGGTTTGCTCCCCCGTGGGCTGCACACCCCATGCTGTTCCTCCTAAGCTTGCATACTTCACTCCCCTTTGCTATGCCCGGTGGGCTCCCACCCACGGCTTTTCAACCAGAAACAGCTTTACTCTCCAGGGGATATTTGTCTGGAGATAGTTTTTTTTTTTAAATGTTTATTATTATTATTTTTTTTTTTTTTTTGTTTTCCAAGGTAGGGTTTCACTCTAGCCCAGGCTGATCTGGAATTCACTCTGCAGTCTCAGGGTGGCCTCGAACTCTCAGCGATCCTTCTACCTCTGCCTGCCTAGTGCTGGGATTAAAGGTGTGCACCACCACGCCCGGCTTATTATTATTATTAACAAGATGTTTCATACAGATACATCACGTGTTAATACCCTCTTTTTCCCTCGTCCCTGCCCCCATTCCGTTGGGGACCCTCCTCAGTGGGGTTGTGGTTTATGTGTCATGAGAGCAGCAGTCAGTTATTTTGGGGAGCAGAGATAGTTTTGATTGTCATGACTTGACTGGGCTGTGTAGGGATGAGAACGGAGGGGAACTTGACTGGACAGAGGCAGGGCTACTGTAAACACCTTGTCTGCACTGGACAGCCCCCTTTGCCAAAACAAAAACAACGACCAGCATCACGCCGATCTCAAGTGAAGAGTGTCAAAGTTGCAAGCTTGCTCTTCTTCCTTTGGCTTCCCAGCTGCAAGGCATTGCTTCTTTCAGGATGCTCCCGGCTGTGTCTGAGGATGGCTTTACTTTTCCCGGTAGTATTTGGAGCCTCGCAGGCTCCTGGAGGACAGAGGGCAACTCTCACGCATTTTGGGGCCCCGGCTTAAAGCTGTGCTTAGGACAATCAGGGTAAGGCTAACCAGACCCCCAGATCCCAGAACCCCCAGAGCTGACCAAGAAGGGCACAGGGAGACATGTTGATTCCCTCTTGGGGGCCTGAGGCTAGCTTCCATCCCAGCACTGCATTTTGTGTTCTGTGGTTAGACTCACTGTCTAGAAAAGTAATAGCAGGGCTGGAGGGATGGCTGAGTGGTTAAGGTGTTTGCCTGCAAAGCCAAAGGACCCAGGTTTGATTCCCCAGGACCCACGTAAGCCAGATGCACAAGGCGGCGCATGCATCTGGAGTTCGTTTGCAGTGGCTGGAGGTCCTGGCGTGCCCATTCTCTCTCTCTTGCTCTCTCTTTCTCTGTTAAATAAGTAAATAAATAATAAAAATATTTTTTAGAAAGTTATAGCAGACTTGGACTTGGTGCTCATGGGGGATAAGGGCTTTGGGCTTTGCTGGAAAAGGCTTTAGACCAGGTTAGACTAATTGTATTTTTCCCCTTTTAGAGTCTGTTCTCCTTCAGGTCCGTGGTACTAGTGGTGCCAGACTGAGTGCCAAGGGTCCTCTACCCCCATTGCCTCCCGAGAGGAGGTTGAAGCTACCAGGAGTCATGTTCTCGAGACCTTCTATCCCGTGTCTCCCACGATTAGTCTTCAGGAATGCAACGTCTATGACGTGAAGGACGACGCAGGTAAGGAGCAGAGCCTGGCTTTCAAACAGCGAAGAGCGTGGACGTGCTTTTGTCACAGGGAAAGGGTGTGCTGAGAAGTTCCTGGGGGCTGGAGACACGGCTTAGTAGTTAAGCCGCTTGCTTGCCTGCAAAGCATAAGGACCTAGGTTCGACTCCCCAGGACCCACGTAAGCCAGATGCACATGGTGGCGCATGCGTCTGCAATTGGTTTGCAGCAGCTGGAGGCCCTGGCGCACCCATTCTCTTCCCCCCTTCTTTCTCCCTCCCTCTGTCTATCTCTCATTAATAAATAAATTAAGCTGGGCGTGTGGGCACACGCCTTTAATCCCAGCCCTCAGGAGGCAGAGCTAGGAGGATTGCCATGAGTTCAAGGCCACCCTGAGACTACATAGCTAATTCCAGGTCAGCCTGGACCAGAGTGAAACCCTACCTCAAAAAACCAAAATAAAATAAATAAATAAATAGATAAATTAGGTTAAAAAATATTTAGCCAGGCGTGGTGCCACATGCCTTTAATCCCAGCACTCGGGAGGCAGAGGTAGGAGGATCGCTGTGAGTTCAAGGCCACCCTGAGACTACATAGTTAATTCCAGGTCAGCCTGGACCAGAGTGAGACCCTACCTCGGAAAACCAAAAAAGAAAAAAAAAATAATAATAATAAAAATTTTTAAAAAGGTGTGGTGGCACACGCCTTTAATCCCAGCACTTGGTAGGATCACCATGAGTTCGAGGCCAGCCCGAGATTACATAGTGAATTCCAGGTCAGCCTGAGCTAGAGCAAGACCCTACCTTGACAAACAAAAGAAAACAAAATATGTGTGCTCAAAGACTAACTCGGCTTTCCATCCCTGAAAAAGAACTGTGACCTCAGTTTCATTTTTTTACTTGTGAGTATGGAATGTGGTGGGTATGCATATGTATAGGCCCGTGTGACATGGGGCACTTGGCTGCAGTGGCCAGAGCTACAGGTCAGGAGTCCTGCTCCACTGCTCTTCTGCCTAGTCCCTTTTTGAGCTGGACTCTTACTGATACTGGGGCTTGCTGCTTTTTTTGGGGGTGTTTCGAGGTAGGGTGTCACTCTAGTGCAAGCTGACCTGGAATTCACTGTAGTGTCAGGGTGGCCTCGAACCCACGGCGATCCTCCTACCTCTGCCTCCTGAGCGCGGGGATTGAAGGCGTGCGCCACCATGCCCGGCCCGGCTTGCTGCTTTTTGCTAGTCCGGGTGATTCCCTGGAGGCCTTAGGTCTCCTCAGTGTCATGCTTGCACATGAAGTGCACTTAGCAGCTGAGCTCCCTCTCCAGCCCAGACATCAGAGTGTTTGTTTATTGGAGAGAGACAGACAGAGGCACTCAGAGAATATGGGCATGGCAGGGCCTCCTGCCACAGCAAATGAATTCCAGACACACGCACCAGTTTGTGCATCTGGTTTTACATAGGTGCTGTGGAATTGAACCCAGGATGTCAGGCTTCACAAGCAAGCAATTGCTGACCCATCTCCCCAGCCCTAGACATCGGCATTTTAATGGTGGCTGGAGGGGCTTTTAACCCTTTATTCATGGCTCCCTTGAAAGGCATTCCTTTGTGTGTACCCTACAGACTCTGGCAGCCTCCCTGAGCCTTCCTCCACAGGCCTTGATGGGGCCCTGAATCCAGATGATTCCACAGCACTACCATCCACTCCATCAGCCACACAGTAGCTAGGCAACCAGAGCTGGCTGGCTCCAGGTCCCACCAGACCCGCTGCCGTCATGAGCTGCCCGTCTTCCAACTAAGCCTTTCTCAACTACAGCTTTGGTCAGTCCCTCCTGTCCTTCCCTGGCCTGCTGCTGTGGCCCTCTCGGGTTGCAGTGACCCTTGCTGGTTTCTGTCCAGCCCGTCCAGCTTCAGAGGAACGTCTATAACGTGCCAGTTTAATCCCACCTCCCTGCTTGATAGTACCCGCTGCACGGCAGCTTCTCCTTACCCAGCGTGTGACAGCCTCTAAGTCTCCAGCCTCGCCCCAACCACCCCACCTCCGTCCCCCAATTCTGGGGCTCTTAACACTTCACGTCATTCCTCACTGCCACCCCTTGTGCCCCTCTGCCTGGGCGCAGGTGCTTATCCTGTTTTGTGTGCTCTTGCACGGTTCATCTTTGGAATCACCTCCGCCCATCTGTGTTCCCACAGCCCCTGAGTCCCGGGTCCTGACCTGTTTCTGTATTGGGAGCTCCCCGTGGGCAGTGGCAGGCTTTGCTGGGCTCTACTCCTGCTTCCTGTCTTGGAGCTCGGCACCCCGTGTACGCCACGTGTCCATGTGCTGAGTAGTGGGGTAGCCCTAGAGGTCTGGGGTCTTCAGAGGCTGGGCTTCTCCTCGGCCTCTTCCTCCTTCCTCTCCACCCACACTCACTGATTTGATTTGGCTGACTCGTTGTAGAAGTCCCAACCTGCCCCACGGTGGTCCTAGCCATGATGGGCACAGCCGAGGTGAACACAAGCCCCGTGATAGTTGTGCGATAAGAGGCAAGTCATTTGTTACTAATGATAGAATTCTGGATTCTGCAAGTAATTGACTTATTTATTTGAGAGAGAGGCAGAAAGAGAGAAAGAAATATTAGGAGTGCCAGGGCCTCTAGCCACTGCAGACGCATATGTCACCTTGTGCATCTGGCTTTCCTGGGTACTGGGGAATCGAACCACTAAGCCATCTCGATCTCCAGCCCTGATTTACTTTTTTTTTTTTTTTTTTTTTTGTTTGTTTTTTTTTTTTAGGTAGTTTCTCACTCTAGCTCAGACTGTCCTGGAGTTCACTATGTAGTCTCAGGGTGGCCTCGAACTCACAGCAGTCCTACCTGTGCCTTTCCAGTGCTGGGATTAAAGGTGTGTGCCACCATGCCCAGGTGACTTACGTTTCATTTTTCTTTTTTTTTGGTTTTTCGAGGTAGGGTCTCACTCTGGCCCAGGCTGACCTGGAATTAACTATGTAGTCTCAGGGTGGCCTTGAACTCACAGCGATCCTCCTACCTCTGCCTCCCGAGTGCTGGGATTAAAGGCGTGCGCCACCACGCCCGGCTTGATTTACTTAATAACTACCACAGCTTTTAGCTTAGCCATCATCTGTGCACTTGAATGAGAAAGGGTGGAGTTGGAATGTGTGAGTGGGAAGAACCTGTGGCAGGTGGGTATAGTTTGCTGTGAGGAGCCGAAAAGCGACTTGAAGCATTCTAGGTTTTACAGGCCCCATGTGGCCTCTGGACTCAGTAGCCATCCATAGACTCAAGAGCGTGGTTGCAAGCCGGGCGTGGTGGCGCCGCCTTTAATCCCAGCACTTGGGAGGCAGAGGTAGGAGGATCGCTGAGAGTTCGAGGCCACCCTGAGACTACATAGTGAATTCCGGGTCAGCCTGAGCCACAGTGAGACCCTACCTCGAAAAAAAAAAAAAAAAAAAAAAAAAAAAAAGCCGGGCATGGTGGCGCACGCCTTTAATCCCAGCACTCAGGAGGCAGAGGTAGGAGGATCACTGAGAGTTCGAGGCCACCCTGAGACTACATAGTTAATTCCAGGTCAGCCTGAACCAGCGTGAGACCCTACCTTGCAAAACAAAAAAAAACAAAAAAAAAAAAAAAGAGCGTGGATGTGCTCGAGCAGAGCCAACACTTGAGAAAGCAAGCTGTCCAGGCAGAGTGAAGTCCGCCATGTGAGCTGGAGGGGGAGCGTGCACCTCCTCAGAGTCTGTGCAGTGTTTGCCCTGCACTAAGGTGAGGCTGGTTAATCTGTGTCTCCCCCTCTCCCCCCCACCTTTGCTCTTGCAGGATTCTGGGACGGTTATACTTACCCCCATCCCCACACCCTATATTTCCTGGAAAAGGCTAATGTTCGGTCACACCGCTTCCCACCAGAGCAGCTGCGGGCCAAGATGGTCTTGTTTGCTTTCGGAAACGCCCTGGCCCAGGCCCGGCTCCTTTACGGGGTATGTACGTGGTGAAGAACGCCGAGCTGCTTTGTGAGGGAGGCCGGGAGGGGCTGACTCCTGGCTTGGCTGTGGAACCCCAGGTAGATCCACTTCCGGTCATCTCACGGCACCTACCTGACTTTGCCCCGCCCAGGTACGGCAGCCTCCCAGCTCTCCTGTCCACTTTACACTGTGCAGCAGGGAGTGATGGGAAGGGAAGCCCCTGGGTGTCTGGGCTCCACACCCTGCCCTGCACTGTGGCATAGGAACTGGAGCCCAGGGCACTGGCAGGAGGCACAGATTTCTGCCCACTCAGGGGCCACAAGTGTCCTGCCTACCGAAAGCCCCTGGACCTAGACGGTGTAGAAGGGAGGCTAAGGGGTTGTCGTGGAGAGTTGTCCCAGGATGGGGGGAAGCCTGTGGGGGGGTTCTGAGAGATGCTACTGTTCTCCCGGGTCTGGGAGGCCCTCCTGGGAGTGAGTGTTTCCCATTCTACCTGGTTTGCGCCTGATAGGGTTGTGGAGATGGGGTTGGCTACATGGGTGGGAATAGAATGGACCCTGCCTCTGTTGGGCACCTGATACATCTTAGACATTGAATAAATAACTTATGTATTTGCAAGCAGAGGAGCGGGGCCTCGTGCCACTGCAGTCTGACTTTATGTGGATACTGGGGAATGGAAGCTGGACAAGAGGTGCCTTTAGCTGCTGCATGCGTCATCTCCGCAGCCCATTAATGGACTTTTAACACTAATGATACCCAAGGTCTGTCCTGTTGGAGCGGCGGGAACCTCACTAGCAGCTTGTTGGGATCCCTGGGTTGGAGCCCAGCGATGTTTAAAAAGTGCTCCTCCCTTGAGGAACGGGGATGTTGACAGGAGCTCGGGTTTGAAAACCCTCCACCGGGCGTGGTGGCGCACGCCTTTAATCCCAGCACTCAGGAGGTAGGAGGATCACCTTGAGTTCGAGGCCACCCTGAGGACTGCACAGTGAGAGAGCGAGACCTTACCTTGAAAAATAAAACAACCCCCTCCCCATATATGAAGACCCTCCACTGGAACGTGTGGACTCCTCATGGTTCACTCCTTGAGCAACCCTGCCTGGCAGACGACGTTAGCTTCACTTAATAGATGAACTAATGAGGTTCAGGAGGCTGATTAGCTTGCCCAGGATCACGGAGCTGAGAGATTGCAAGTGGGCCGCAGGTGTAGCTCGGCGGTAGAGCAGTTACAAGTGCTGGCTTCCACCCCTAGAATGACAAAAGTTAAAAGCAGAGAGATTAGCCGCGGTCACGTCTTTATATGTCCTGGTGTCTTGCTAACCCTCCCACGGAAGGCTAGCTTTATTCCCATGCTCACTGTGTACTTCCCGAAGGCTCTGGAACGTTGGGTAACTTGTTTAAGATCCCACAGCTAGTGAGTGGGGAAGCGAGGCTTGGCTTCATGATCCTGCCGGCTTTGAATGATAGGCTTCCTCCCGCTTGAGCAGGGGAAGGAGGCAGCCACACGCCACATCCCAGGCCTGCAGGCTCAGTGTAGCCTGTGCCAGCTATTGCGAGGAGAGTCTGGGTAGAAGTGCTGCCACTAATTGCCACCCAGTTGAGTAGGAAAGGGAGCCTCTCCCACCCCTCCAGGTACAAATTATTCCTGGGGCTGCGAAGTTGAGCAATTACGGGAAGAGCCTCCATGTAAAAGGTAAAATTGCTGAGAAATTTATGTACTACCTGCCGTTTTATTGATCTGTAGAGGGAGATAAGAGTCAATACAGAATTCTCAGCTAACACTTAACAGGTACTTTTCTTTTTATTTATTTCTCGTGCAGCTAAGAACAGGTTTCTAAAGCCAACAGCCCCAGTGTGGCCCACACTGAGGTCTGCCATTAGCTAGTCCTAATGTCAGAGCAAGTGTGGTGGGGAAAGTCTGCATTTTCGCCTCAGGGATGCCCTGCTTTGATGGGGCCCACCTATTGGATCTTTGGCCAGCAGACATCATCTCGATTGGCTGGCGCAAAGTCTGTAGGTGGGTCTTATGGTTTACCATCCAAACAGGGACACATGAGTACAGGTATGCTTGGGCTGACTCCACGTGTAGAATCAGGAGGGTGAAAGTGGATTCATGGCCTGGAGTTGGATCCCGGCTCAGAACTCATGACAACCTTGAGCGCATCTTTCCAGATCTCCCGTGTTTCTGCTCCCCCTCCCACCCCCATAGGTGTCACTCTAGCCCAGGCTGACCTGGAGCTCACTCTGTAGTCACAGGCTAGCCTCAAACCCATAACAATCCTCCTCCCTCTGCCTCTGCTGGGGGTAAAGGTGAGTTCTGGGATTAAAGGCATGTGGCATCAGCCAGCCCTTTGGTTTTTTACTGCACAGGAATATACATCTGGATTTGTGAGAGGAGAGGCAAATTTATGAAAAACTTGCAAGGTGCCCGGCCCTTAGGCAGGCTTCAATAACTGGCTTTACTATCATAATTCTTGCCATGTGGCACCAACTGAAAAGGTGTTAGCAAAAGCATGTGTGACAGTGAGGAAGGTGACCTTGCTGTGCAGCCTTTGGAAGAATCCGGTGACAGCAGGCCCTCAGGAAAGTGTGCACAGTCCCTGTCTGACCTCAGACAAGGCGCGTTACCTCTGCGAGTCTGTTTCCTCGACTAGCCAATGGTGGAGAATTGAATGACATTTGCTCGCTAACTCTGCAGGCTCGCAGTTGATAGCTCATGTCACGCTTTTCTCCAACGTGGAACATATGGGTTTGAGGTTCCTGTCAGTAACCTGCAGCTCACCTGCCCGAACTTCGAGGCTTGCCCAGTAACTGCCTCTCCGTATTGGAGAGAGGGCTCCCCGGGGCCTTGCGGGTAAGGGAAGGCCTGGCCTTTGATGGTGCCCAGAACTCTTCATCCCACCGTAACTGCCCTGAGATGAGGCGGTTGAATGGGAGCAGGTAGGTGTTTGAAAGAACTGAGCTGGAAGCTGCCAGGGCTGGTTCTCCCGTACTTCTCACTCGTGGACTTGTCCCCTTTCCTCTCAGAGTGCGCCCACGGTCTTGGAGCAGCCCGTGGTTGTGCAGAGCGTGGGCACTGATGGGCGAGTCTTCCAGTTCCTGGTGCTACAGCTGAACACCACAGATCTGTCCTCCACCGAGGGCGTCAAGAACTTGGTGTGGATGGATGCTGACCAGCTCCTTTACCAGCACTTCCGGTGCCTCCCAGTGACCAAAAAGGGGGTGCTGGTGGTAAGTCCAGCCATCTCCAGCCCAGTGTTTGCAGCAGGTCCTTGACTGGCCACCCGGCACGGGCCTTGGGAGCTGAGGTGGTCCAGAAGAGTCCCAGCTGTGAGGGTTGCATGCCCAGGACATGTGCCCATCCCTGCCGTGTCCTCCCACTCAGTGCCTTGGGCTCCATCACGGCACAGTCACACTCTTGTCCTTTGGTCATGTAAACATTCCTCCTCCACTAAGCAAGCTGGAGGCAGGTCACCCCAGCGCGGGCTCCAGCGGCGCGGTCACTGCGGCACTCAGGGCGCGGCTGGCTGGCAGAGTCTGGCTGCTCTGGGCAGTGGACAGCCGCCTCCTGCTTTTCTTCTTTCTTCCTCACTCTGCTTGCCCTTCATGTGCGGAGGTTGGTGACTCAGCCACCGTGGGCCCCCGGCTGCTTCCCTAGCCTCTCGTCCTACTTCTGCATGGAGGCCTGCCTCCTTCTGTCACTGTCGCAACACGTGACTGGAAGCCACTCAAGGAGAGCGCGAGCCCTGGCCCTATGAAGGGATTCTGGTCTTCCTAATGACAGGAGGGCGACCCCCCCATCTGATCTTGGTGGTGGCATGAGAGGGGTTGGGGGGAGAGCAGAGTGGACACGTGACTTGGCTGACCTGCCTCTTCAGTGCCGGGTCCTCGGTGTCCCACGTGATCCATGAGGTGATTGGAGGGGACACAGAAGAGCGACCTTTTATTTCAGTTGCTGCCATTAGGCCTCGTAGCAGGATCCTAATGGGCTGTGTTCTTTCCAGGAACCTGTTGGGCCCATTGGTTTCCAGCCAGAGACGTTCAGGAAGTTTCTAGCTCTGTATTTGCATGGCGCTGTGTGAGCCCAGCCTGGATGTCCCCCTGTGAAGAGAAGAGCTGCCTCTGGGGTGGACAGTGCCTGTGCCAGGGAGAGGGGAGCCTGTATACTCTCTTGGGCTGATGGTCTTTGTGGAAATAGAGTTCTTTAAAAAAAAAAAAATAAACTAAATTAAAAAAGAGTTCTTGTGTTCCCCTGGGGCCTGTGTTGGTATTGCATGTGCCCTCCATGCCTCAGCACAATGCCAGCTCTGCCCAGAACCTCTGGGATCTTAGGTGAGTGTTTATCAGAACTTGAGTTGAAGCCAGTGTGACTTCCCTTGGGGATTTCAGTTTTGGTTTTTTATGAGACGGTCCCTTGCTGTGTCACCTATGCTGGCCTTGAACTTGCAATCCTCCGGCCTCAGCATCTGGAGTACTGTGGTCACAGGCACGCATTACCACATCCTACCCCGTCTTCCTCGCTGGTTTTTATTCTATCTCTTGAGTACTGGGGATGGAACCCACAAGCTCCATCATCACTACATTCCTACCCCATCCCACCCCTACCCCTGCATATGCCTTTAGTGTGCGAGTCTTTGTGGAATTTTTAAAATACTTGTTTGAGACAGAGAGAAAGGGAGAGAATGGGGTGCACCAGGGCCTCCAGCCACTGCAAACGAACTCCAGATGCATGTGCCACCTTGTGCATCCGGCTTACGTGGGTCCTGGGGGATCGAACCTGGGTCCTTTGGCTTTGCAGGCAAGCCTCTTAATCACTAAGCCATTTCTCCAGCCCATTACAGAATTTTTAAAAGAATTTTTATTATTTATTTATTTGAGAGAAAGAAAAAGGCAGAGAGAGAATGGGTGCATCAGAGCCTCCAGCCACTGCAAATGAACTCCAGACGTATGCACCACCTTGTGCACCTGGCTCACATGGGGCCTGGGAAATTGAACCTGGGTCCTATGGCTTTTCAGGCAAGCACCTTAATCAATATGCCATCTCTCCAGCCCATAGTGGAATTTTTAATTGTTCCTGCATTTCACAGTGACTGCAGAGGCTCTGAATAGAATGTTGTAGGTCTCTAGTTTCCTGTTTGATCGCCTGGTTGACAAGTTTCCAGGGTCAGCTGGCCTGTATGTTCACATAACATCCAGTCCTAGTGAACACTGTCACCGTGCTAAGTGCCACGTGTGCAACGTGTTGTCTATTATTCCCTCCACAGTGGTGGCACGGTACATCTTGAGCGACTAATACATGAAAGGCATAGTTCTTTTTTTCCTTTAAATGACCAAACATAAGGAGTGTTCCCCAAGTTCCCGCAGCTGGTGTTTCCCTAACCCCTGCCCTCCCCCCCACCACCAAGACCAGACCTCTGTGTGAGTGTTTAGAGGAGAAACGTTAGAGACAGTGCCTGTGGGGAGTGCAGGTGGTGGCTGTGTGGAAAAGTCAGTGAGCTCAACATGTCACACCTGAGGCTCTGGCCAAGTCCAGGATGCCCTGGAGCTGGCTCTGTAACCCTCACACAAAAGGATTGAGCCTGGGCTAGGAGAGATGGCTTAGCAGTTAAGGTGTTTGCCTGCAAAGCCAAAGGATCCCGGTTTGACTCTCCAGGACCCACGTAAGCCAGATGCACAAGGGGGCGCATGTATCTGGAGTTCATTTGCAGTGGCTGGAGGCCATGGCACACCCATTCTCTCTCTTCCTCTGTCTCTAATAAATAAAAAATCTTTAAAAAAAAACTTAGGGCAGCCGGGCGTGGTGGCACACGCCTTTAATCCCAGCACTTGGGAGGCAGAGGTAGGAGGATCGCCATGAGTTCGAGGCCACCCTGAGACTACATAGTTAATTCCAGGTCAGCCTGGACCAGAGTGAAACCCTACCTCGAAAAAAAAAGGGGGGGGCTGGAGAGATGGCTTAGCAGTTAAGGCGTTTGCCTGCAAAGCCAAAGGATCCAGGTTCGATCTCCAGGACCCTTGTAAGCCAGATGCACAAGGGGGTGCATGCATCTGGAGTTCATTTGCAGTGGCTGAAGGCCCTGATGTGCCCATTCTCTCTCTCTCAAATAAAATATTAAAAAAAAAAAAAACCGGGTTGAGGGCTGGAGAGATGGTTTAGTGGTTAAGGCACATGCCTATGAAGCCTAAGGACCCAGGTTGGATTCTCCAGGTCCCACGTAAGCCAGATGCACAAGGCGGCACGTGCATCTGGAGGCCCTGGCGCACCCATTCTCCCTCTCTCACCCTCTAATAAATAATTTTTTTTTTTAAAAAAAAGGGGGTTGAGCCTGTCCACACACACCTTTGATGAGGGTGACTGCCACTCCCCGCAACTGGCAAGGCCTTGGGAGAGGTGACTGTTGGCTGTGAGCAGACTATGAGTGACGTGGGCAGGCTGCCCTCAGGTCTAGGCGCGTAGAGAGACCCTGAAGTACCAGAGTCTCCAGCAAGCGACGGCAGTGGGCAGCGGTTCCCAGTCTGCCCCACTCCCAAGCTATGCTTTTTACTTCACAGCTTCCCTTCAGGCTCGACAGGCTGTGTGATTGGGCAAGGTGGTGGGAGGAGGAGGGATGAACCTGGTGTGTTGAGTGCCAGGGAACACGGAAGTGTGGCTCCTGAGCCCTTGACCACCTTTCCCATGAGTGGAGGGTCAGTGAGCCTTGTCTCAATTTCTTTTTGCTTTAAAGTTAAAAATATAGGTGGGGGCCTGGAGAGATGGCTTAGGGGTTAAGGCGCCTGCCTCCTAACCCTAAGAACGCTGGTTCCAATCTCCAGCGGTTCCAATCTCCAGGTCCCACGTTTAGCCAGATGCAAAGTGACACAAGGGTGCAATGCTGCACTTGACCACGAGGGGGCGCACTCATCTGGATTTCGTTCACAGCAGCTGAGAGACTGCTGGCATGCCCATTCTCTGTCTCCCTCTCTCTGTCTGTCTCTCTCCAAAAATAAATAAAATAATAATAAAAAAATTTAAAGAAGCTCTGGGAAGGAAAGTGTCCCCCTCCTCCCATCTGGCTGCTTTCCAGCGTGGACTGAAGAGCAGAGTCTCTCCAGGACGCCTCCAGGCCTTCAGTGCCGGATCGGGACTGCTGAGGCCTCCAGCCTCGTGGACTGAGCAGCTCCCGGGTTCCTTGACTCGGGCCTGCAACCTGCTCTTGCTGGACAGCCGTAAACTAATCCAATAAATTCCCTTTTAATACACCTCATTCTATCCGTTCTGTTCCTCTGGAGAATGCTGACTAATACATGCCCACTATGCAGTCAGGTTCGCACTGCTGGTAGAAATCACCCAACCAAGACCAGCTTGTGGGGGGAAAAAGAGGTTTACTTTGGCTTACAGGCTCAAGGGGAAGCTCCATGATGGCAGGGAAAAGGACAGCATGAGCAGTGGGTGGACATCACCCCCGACCGACATACGGTGGACCATAGCAACAGGAGAGTGTGTCAAACATGGCAAGGGGAAGCTGGCTCTAATTCTCATAAGCCTTCCCTCAACAATACTCTACCTCCAGGAGGCTTTACTTTTCAATTGCCATCAGCTGGGGAGACTGGCATTCAGAACACTTAAGTTTATGGGGCACACCTGAATCAAACCACCACATTCCGCCCCTGGTCCCCATAAACTGATAACCATACATGATGTAAAATGCAGTGCATTCATGCAACTTTCAAAGTCCCCATAGTTTTTAATCAATCCTAATGATGTTCATACATCCCCATAATCCAAGGTCTTTTAACGGACCCATAATACCCCAAAAAAGTCCTTCCAAAACCCCAAAATGACACAGAATAAACATTCCCACTGCAAAGGATGGCTTTGGGCAAAGCACAGAGATATTCAACCAATAAAACAATTAAAACAACCAGGGCAAACATCAAACTCTGTAGCTCCAAGTCCAACAACTCTAGTCAATGACAAATCTCCAAGTCTGATATTTCTAACCAGCAACAAGTCTCTGGAGTTCCAATGCCGCCCCTCCAGCTAGGCTATTCTCACTCCTGGAAAATTTCATCTGGGGCCGGCAGCCCTCCTTAGCAGCCATCTCATGGTCCCGGCATCTCCACTGGGTCTCCACTGCAACCCATGGTCCACCCTCATGGCCCCATGGGATCTCCATGCAGGCATCCAGCAAACCTGCTTCACACTGCCCACGGCCATTTCAAAAGTACAAGACCGCATTACAAACTCAATGACCCTCTCTTTCCTACATTTCTTGTACACTATAATACCAGGTAGAGTAACAATTTGTTAATCCAGGGGGGAATAAAGCAGACTTCAAAGAACAGGACACTCCTTCAGCATTCAGGCCCCTTCAAAAGAGTCTACAATCTTCCTGTTGCCCCAGTGCAGGTCAACTGGCCCAATCCTCAATGGTTGTAATCTCTCAGTTTGCTGGTGAACAGGCAGCAGTTTAGGCCCAAAGATTTTCTTTTTCCTATGCCATATCCCTCTGCTCACACCAGTTCATTTCTACACAAAGCAACCTTGCACAACTTCTCAGGACACGGGCATAACAGCAAGCTTCTCACACCAACTGCTAGACCAGTCCAGGCAAAGCTTTCTCTCTCCCTCATATGCCAAACCTCACAGTCCATAGTTCTTACTGCATTCAGGCCTTTCAACTCTGAACAGAACAGTCCATCAAGCTGTACTTACAGCACTGCAAGGCGTCTCTTAGGCCGAGGTTTCAAATCCTTCCACATTCCTCTTGAAAATCAGCTCCAAAAGGCCAAAACCACACAGTCAGGTGTCCAGCAGCAATCCCACTCCTCGGTACCACTTTACTTTTGCAGTCAGGCTCAAACTGCTGGTAGAAATCACCTGACCAAGAACAGCTTGTGGGAAAAAAAAAAAAAAAAAAGAGGTTTATTTTTGGCTTACAGACTCAAGGGGGAAGCTCCATGACAGCAGGGAAAATGATGGCATGAGTAGAGAGTGGACATCACCCCCTGACCAACATAAGGTGAACAACAGCAGCAGGAGCGTGTGCCAAACACTGGCAAGGGGAAGCTGACTATAATACCCATAAGCCCGCCCCCAACAATACACCGCCTCCAGGAGGCTTTAATTTCCAATTGTCATCAGCTGGGGAGACTAGCATTCAGGGCACTTAAGTTTATGGGGGACACCTGAATCAAACCCCACCACACCCACTGTAAGGACCTCTAAGCAACAGACTTGCAGCTAAAATCAGGTCCCAGTGTGAGCAAAATTTATCATTGTGTCACAGATTTATAAGTGCCAAAGAATCTACTACAATTCAGTTCAAGCCACGCGTGGTGGCGTGCACACCTTTAATCCCAGCACTCGGGAGGCAGAGGTAGGAGGCTCACTGTGAGTTTGAGGCCAGCCTGAGACTGCCGAGTGAGTTCCAGTCAGCCTGAGCTAGAGTGAGGCTCTACCTCAAACAAAACAAACAAAAAAGGCTGAGGAGATGGCTCAGTGGTTAAAATTCTTGCTTGCAAAGCCTGCTGGCCCCAAGTTCAATTCCCAAGTACAAAGCTAGCTGCACAGTGGAGTTCCTTTGCAGCTTGAGAGGCCCTGGCACATCCATTCTCTCTCTCTCTTTTCAAAAATGTCAGTTCAAGCTGGGAGTTATGGCACATGCCTTTAATCCGAGCATTCGGGAGGCAGAGGTAGGAGGATCTCCATGACTTCGAGGCCACCCTGAGACTAAACAGTTAATTCCAGGTTAGCCTGGGGCAGAGTGAGACCCTACCTTGAAAAAAAATTTATTAGGCTGGAGAGATGGCTTAGTGGTTAAGGCGCCTGCCTGCTAAGCCTAAGAACGCTGGCTCCAATCTCCAGGTCCCACGTTTAGCCAGATGCAGTGACGCAAGGGCGCAATGCCACACTTGCCCACAAGGGGGCGCACACATCTGGAGTTTGTTCATAGCGCCTGAGAGGTTGCTATCCCACCCATTCTCTGTCTTCCTGTCCCTCTCTGTGTTTCTCAAAAAAAAAATTTATTTAAGGGCTGGAGATGACTTAGGGGTTAAGGCACTTGCTTGCAAAGCCTAAAGGACCTAGGTTCAGTTCCCCAGTATCCACATAAAGCCAGATGCACAAGGTGGCACATGCATCTGGACGGAGCTCATTTGCAGTGGCTGGAAGCCCTGGCTCACCCATTCCCTATCTGCCTCTTTCCCTCTCTCTTTCTCAAATAAATATTTAATTTTTAAAAACTCTTTAAATATTTTATTTAAACTGGATGTGGTAGCACACACCTTTAATTCCAGCACTTGGGAGGCAGAGGTAGGAGGATAGCCGTGAGTTCAAGGCCATCCTGAGTCTACATAGTGAATTCCAGATCAGCCTGGGCTAGAGACCCTACCTCAAAAAACAAAAACAAACAACAACAACAAAAAAAGTCATCCTGTATTTGATCTCTGTCTTCTAGGGCCACACACACCATCTCTTCTCCCAGCTGGGGCTGCCCTTCAGAGATTGGAGGCGGCGGATCACGGGCCTCAGACTGCATAGTGTCTGCTTCCCCACTTCTCAGTGCAAGCATCACCTGGGTCACTTCTCCA
Source organism: Orientallactaga sibirica (assembly GCA_036365145.1). Taxonomy (NCBI): domain Eukaryota; kingdom Metazoa; phylum Chordata; class Mammalia; order Rodentia; family Dipodidae; genus Orientallactaga; species Orientallactaga sibirica. The sequence goes on along the minus strand of JAEOAD010002279.1, from coordinate 4,234,059 downwards.
GTCCCTAAGGCCTACTTCGTCAGCTGGGATATGAGTGGGGCTGATGGAGCAGTGCTGACTTTTCCTATTGGGCCCGTCTGCCTTGGGGTTGCCATCTGAGATCCTGTGACATCTCATGTTAAACACTTCAGGCCGCCCCCAATCCCATATGGGGTGGGGGGAGTGAGTTTACAATCCTTATCAGGGCCGCTCCATCCCTTAGAACCCAACTTGTCAAAAGCAGCATGGCCCTTGGGCTGGAGAGATGGCTTAGCAGTTAAACACTGGCCTGTGAAGCCTAAAGACCCTGGTTCGAGGCTCAATTCCCCAGGACCCACGTAAACCAGATGCACAAGGTGGTGCCGCATGCATCTGGAGTTGCTTTGCATCCTTTGAAGGCTCCCCCCTTACCTTGGTTATGCGAACTCCGTACTGGCTGGAGAGATGGTTCATCCATTAAGGCACTTGCCTGTAAAGTCTAACGACTGGGGTTTGAGTCTCCGGTACCCACATGAAGCCAGACGCACAAGTGATGCATGTAAATGAGTTTTGTGTGCAGTGGCTAGAGGCCCTGGCATACCTATTCTTTCTCTGTCTGCAAATAAAAATTAAAAAAAAAAACAAAACTATGTGTGGTAGCACACACCTTTAATCCCAACTTTTGGGAGGCAGAGGTAGGAGGATCGCTGTGAATTCAAGGCCACCCTGAGACTAAATAGTGAATTCCAGGTCAGCCTGAGCTAGAGTAAGACTCTATGGGGGGGGGGTGCTGGAGAGATAAATGTATGAGTGGTTGAGGTATTTGTCTGTGAATTCTATGGGTTTAGGTTTGATTCCCCAGAACCCACATAAGTGTATGCGTCCGGAGTTCATTTGCAGTGGCTAGAGGCCCTGGCACACCCATTCTCTGATAAATAAATAAAAATAAAATAAAATAAAAAAAACAGCCAGGCATGGTGGCACGTGCCTTTAATCCCAGCACTTGGGAGGCAAGGGTAGGAAGATCGCCAAGTTTGAGGTCACCTTGAGACTACAGAGTGAATTCCAGGTCACCCTGGGCCAGAGTGAGACCCTACCTCGAAAAAAAACAAACAAAAAAAGGGCCTGGAAAGATAGCTTAGTGGTTAAGTGCTTGCCTGTGAAGCCTAAGGATCCTGGTTCAAGGCTCGATTCCCCAGGATCCACGTTAAGTCAGATGCACAAGGTGGGGCATGCACCTGGAGTTCGTTTGCAGTGGCTGGAGGCCTGGCGTGCCCAAGCTCTTATCTATCTGCCTCCTTCTCTGTCTGTTGCTCTCAGATAAACAAAAATTAAAAAAAAAAAAAAAAAAAAAAAACAAAAAAAAACTTCAACTCTCACCAGGGCCATCTGTGCTTGGAAGGCAACTTCAGGGATCCAGTATCTATAGGTGCTCATGTCATCAATGCAGTCCCAGACACCCTGGGCATGGGGGGAGGGGTGGGTGTTATCAACGCAAATTCTGCCACCTGAGGGAGAAGGCAGTATGTGAAGGCAGTGAGCCACCCAGGCCATGTCACCCTTTGGAAAACACAGGCTTCAGGAAACAGTTTACAAGACAGAAACTGAAGCTGATTTTATTTATTTATTTATTTGGTTTTTCGAGGTAGAGTCTCACTCTGGTCCAGGCTGACCTGGAATTCACTATATATAGTCTCAGGGTAGCCTCAAACTCACAGCGATCCTCCTACCTCTGCCTCCCGAATGCTGGGATTAAAAGCCTGCGCCACCATGCCCGGCTCTTTTTAAATTTTTATTTATTTACAAGCAGAGAGACAGAGAATGGGCACACCAGGGCCTATAGCCACTGCAAATGAACTCCAGACACATGTGCCCCTTGTGCATCTGGCTCACGTGGGTCCTGGGGAATCGAACCTGAGTACTTTGGTTTTGCAGGCAAACACCTTAACCGCTAAGCCATCTCTTCAGCCTGGGTTGTCATTTTTATTTATTTAATTTTTGAGGTAGGTTCTCACTCTAGCCCAGGCTGACCTGGAATTCACTATGTAGTCTCAGAGTGGCCTCAAACTCATAGCAATCCTCTGTCTCCTGAGTGCTGGGTTTAAAGGCGTGTGCCACCATGCCCAATTCTTAATTTTTATATATCTGAAAGAAATAAAGGTGCAGGCAGAGAGAAAGAGAGAGAGAGAGAGAGAGAGAGAGAGAGAGAGAGAGAGAGAGAGAATGGGCTCGCCAGGGCCTCCAGCCACTGCAAACGAACTCCAGACTCATGTGCCGCCTTGTGCATTTGGCTTTACATGAGTCCTGGGAATCGAACCGAAGTCCTTTGGCTTTGCAGGCCAAGTGCCTTAATGGCTAAGCCATCTCTCCAGCCCTGAAGCTGGTTTCTTGCAAGCCCCCGCGTGTATGAAGAGCCCTCCCCTCCAAGGGTGATGTCCGCACCGAGGCCCAGGAAAAGGCAGGTGCCTCAACCACGGGCGATCTTGTCAGGCACCAGAGACAGAAACTGTGCCCAAGGAGTCACCTTGCATTTGTCATCAGTGTCACCACCTCCAACCCACATCCTCCAACCCCCAAACATGTCAGGAAGGGCTGCGGAAAAAAGATGTCCCTTTAATAAAACGTTATCGACATATATCGTACACAAACTACAATGTATCATAATTACTTTTTTTTTTTCCTCTCAATTCAGAACCAGACTACAAGGTAAGAAAAAACACAGAAACAGCTACAATGTTCCCAATAATCCGCACAAGGTCTTTTTTTTTCTTTTTCTTTTTTTTCAGGCAGATGGTATCTCACATAATATGATATACATGGGTCAGAAAGGGGAGGGAAAAAACAAAGACCAGCTACGGGTGGGGAGGGGAGAAGGGTGGCGAGGGGAGGCGTAAATGTACAAAGAATTCGGTGTCTTCCAGGGAAAAAGACACGAAGGTTTCCGTGGGGGGCCAGGCGAGGGGGATGAGAGCAGCCACGCGTCGCCCCTCCTGAGAGGGCAGGCTCCATCGGGCTTGTCGGTTTTTGAAAATAAAAACAGAACCAGAAATAGCGTTGTTTAGTTTGCTGGTGCTCCCACCCCACCACCCCACGGTGATGCCAGTCTGTCCATCAGTTCCAAGCAAATACCGAACAATTCTGGCCAACAGCCCATCTTTGAAGAAGGATGAACAAAGGGGAAAAAAAAGAAAGAAAAAAGAAAGAGAGAGAGAGAGAGAGAGAGAAAGGGAACCCACTTCAGCCCACCCTGCCCATGCACACAAGGCGAGGGAGGGGCAGAACACCAGAAGGCGGAGGTCAGTTTCCATGTCCCAGGTCACAGCCATCCTGTTGGTGGCAGCCTCTCCTACCAGGCCTGGGCCATCAGCCAGCGGGCAGGGTTCTGGCTGGGAGATGGGCTGGAGGTTGGGTGGCCCAGGAGCGGTCCGGGAGAGGAGAGGAGGCGGAAGTCTTGGAACAGTGTGTACCCCACGTCACAGCGATGGCTTCTTCTGGGCTGCAGCGTGCTTGGGTACTCTGGCCACATGATGATGATGATGATGATGATGATGGGGACGGCGGGGGGGGGGGGGTGCGCTGGGGGTTCAAGTGTGTTGCTGTGCCAACCAAGACAGAACAAAGTGGGCTCCTGCCCTCCTTGCCCATTGTACAGACCCGAATCCCTATTGTGGAAGAAGGCTGAGTTTCTATAGCTTTCCCAAACAGCATTTGAAAGAAACCACCAATTATAAACTGTTCAGTTTATTATTTTTAGATGGCTACACAGTTCAGTGCAACTTCTCACACCTAGACTAGGTTTCCTGGTGGCAGGGTTTGGGAATAGGCAGTGGGGATTTGTGGGTTGTTTTCTTTCTTCTTTCTCTTTCTTTCTTTCTTTCTTTCTTTCTTTCTTTCTTTCTTTCTTTCTTTCTTCTCTTTCCTTTTTGTCTCTCCCCCCACCCCTTCTTAATTTAGTTATTTTAAAAGAAAGCAAAGAGATTAATTTGGGTGAAGTGTAGGGCTTGCTAGAAGCTTCCATTAAAAAAATTTTTTTCTCCAAGAAGCCCCCTTGGAAACAAATTTAAAAAATCCCAGCAAAGATAAAACCCCGAACAAAAACAACCAAAAAGTGTCATTTACAGAAAAAAGTCCTTTTGGGAAAGGCAAGGGGGTGGTGGTGGTGGTATTTTTCTGGTCATTGACTTGAAATATAATTTTATTTGAGTTCTGTCCTTCATGTTTTACGGAATAAAAAGTTTGGCCTTTTTTTATTGCATGAAACTAAAATTGGGAAAGGTGGGGAGGGAGTGGGTGGGAGGGTGGAGGGGAGTGGGAGACGCCCTCCCCCGGCTCCTGGTATCGACACCTCACTTCTTCTTGCATAATTTCTGGCATCTTCTGCCTGCAATGCCGGCTCTCAGCGTCTTGGAGAGGGGGTCACACACTCATCGTCATGCTTGGGGAATACTGCGGGGAGAAAAGGGGGTGGGGGTAGTTACGAGGAAGGGGTAGAGAGGCTGTGGCCTTGCTAAGGTGCTCACACCACCCTGGCTGGACAGGGGGCAAGCTTGGGGTGTGGCTGGACTAGGGGTGCACAATGATGATGGTTGGACAGAACTAAGGCGAGGACAAGGAGACAGGAGTCAAGGGCCCCCTCTGGGAAAAGACTGTTCCCTCTCATTATGAACTCTGGCACCCACACGGCTTCCAGTTTCTTTGCCTTGGAGTCAGCCGTTTTGGGAAACTAAAGAGAAGAGATTTGGGCTTAGTGAGCCAGGGCTCTCTCCCAGAGTGCCCTGGGCAAGCGGCCAGTCTGGCTTCTCAAAAGCAGCTTTCTTCAAAGCAGATGTCTGGGCCCCTCTGACCCAAGAAGAATCCCTGATGGCAGAACCTTCTTCCTCCCTCCCCTCCCCAGGCAATGCTGCACCCCGACTTAGCCCAGGGCATGGCCAAGCCGGTGCAGCTTGTTCACACTAGGTGTGCTCAGCCTGCTCATGAAGATTGGCTGGCAGGAGACGGGCATGCAGTTGTTAGTTAGGAGTTCTACCCTTGTGTGAGAAAGAACTTAAGTAAAAAGCGGCACAAGGGGCTGGACAGATGGCTTAGCAGTTAAGGCGCTTTCCTGCAAAGCCAAAGGACCCAGGTTCGATTCCCCAGGACCCCCCAGGACCCATGTAAGCGAGATGCACAAGGTGGCGCATGCGTCTATAGTTCATTTGCAGTGGCTGGAGGCCCTGGTGCGTCCATTCTCTCTCTCTCTCTCTCTGTCTCTCTCTCTCTCAAATAAACACATACGAATTATATATACACAGCACAGTCAGCGGTCCATATGGCTTTCCCAGGCCCTGGATACCACTGGATTCCAAGATCAGAGCATGCCAGGTGCAGAGGCAGGGTACAGGGGCTGAGGGGTGCTGGGGCTTACATTGTCATTCTGGAACGAGTGAAGGAAGTTCCCTCCTAGCTCGCCATCATCTCGAGGGGTTCCTGGAGGATTGCTAATGCCACTTATGTTGTTAGGAGAATTCTGTGGAGAGAGGGGAAGGGGAGAGACGGTGAGCCCACGCCCAACAACCTGACCTTGAGGACGGGGTGTTGTTGGGGGGGGGTGTGGGCACTGGACACCACTCACTTTTGGAAGTCCGTCTATGTCACCTGATCCTGTAAGGAAAAAAGAATCCGATTCAGGTTTGTTGGTGCTTTCCTTTTTTAAAATTTGTTTTTATTTATTTATTTATTTATTTATTTATTTATTTATTTATTTATTTATTTGCAAGCAGAGAGAGAGAGAAAGAGACAGAAGAGAGGCAAAGATAGAGACTGGGCATGCCAGGGCCTCTAGCTACTGCAAACGAACTCCAGATGCATGTGCCCTTTGTGCATCTGGCTTACGTGGGTCCTGGAGAATCGAACCGGGATCCTTTGGCTTCGCATGCAAACACCTTAACCGCTAAGCCATTTCTCCAGCCCAAAATTTGTTTTTTGTTTTGTTTTGCGAGATAGGCTCTCACTCTGGTCCAGGCTGACCTGGAATTAACTATGGAGTCTCAGGGTGGCCTCGAACTCTCAGCGATCCTCCTACCTCTGCCTCCCAAGTGCTGGGATTAAAGGCATGCGCCACCATGCCCGGCCCTAAAATTTTTTAAAAAAGATTTTATTTCTTAAATATATTTCATTTATTTATTTATTTATTTGAGAGAGAGACTGAGAGAGAATGGACACTCCAGGGCCTCCAGCCTCTGCAAACAAACTCCAGACACATGTGCCTCCTTGTGCAATCTGGCTTACGCGGGTCCTGGAGATTCAAATGGGGATCCTTTCACTTTGCAGGCCAACGCCTTAACCACTAAGCCATCTCTCCAGCCCCCTAGATTTTATTTATTTATATTTATTTATTAGAAACAGAAAGAGAACCTGGGGATGGTGGTGCACACCTTTAATCTCAGCACTCAGGAGGCAGAGGTAAGAGGATTGCTGTGAGTTCGAGGCCACCCTGAGACTACTACATCGTTAATTCCAGGGAGCCTGGGCCAGAGTGACACCCTACCCCCCCAAAAAAAAAGCAAGAGAGAGAGAGAGAGAGAGAGAGAATGAACGTGCCAAGGACTCAGCCACTGCAAATGAACTCCAGATGCATGTGCCACCTTGTGCATCTGGTTTACATGGGACCTGGGGAATTGAACCTGGATCCTTAGGCTGTGCAGGCAAGCGCCTTAACCGCTAAGCCATCTCTCTAGCCTAACAGCTGGGTTCTCTTTACACTGAATTACATGCCAGGCCTTTTTATGTTTTGAGACCAGGCTAGCCTTGAGTTCACAATTCCCGCCCCCCACTTCGGCTTCCTGAACTATACTAGCATTATGGGTATATATGCCCAATTCAATTGGGCCTGCTCGCTCCTCCCTGGACAGGGAGGAGGGCTGGCTAGCAGTCTGAGGACATTTTCCTCCCAGCCCAACCTTAAGCCCAAACCTTCCCACCCGGCCCACAGTTTCTGTGCAGAGAAATCTCGGTGCGGGCAGCGGGCAGTAGTTTTCCTTCGGAACCTCCTTATGTGTCCAGTCTATGCCCGGCTGCGTCCCAGGCGCTTACCTAACGATCCGTTCATGTGGTGAGGTTCCATACCGCCCATGCTGCCCATTGGGCCGTCCGAGCCAGGCCCCATCGGGAACTGGGGGGAAGGAAGAAATAAACGGGGTGAGCCAGCAGACCGGGACTCCCCAAGCTGCTCTTTTGGATTTCTCATACACACTCAGGCATGGGGTGGCTGGAGGAGGTTTCTTGCTTGAGCCCTAGAATTGGGGTTGTGGGGCCAGGGGGGCTCTGTCCTATGTACGAGGCAAAGGAACAAAGGAAGCAGCGCCCAGTGCCACCGGCTAAACACAGAACCACCTCTGCAGCCCAGCCTCTTGGGTCTCCCTTATCCAGAGATAAAGCGCTTGCTTCATCAGCTACACACAGACAGGTGTCCGACCATCCAGGCCACAGTTATTATTTTTTTTAAAGATTAAAAACAAATTTATTTATTTATTTATTTGAAACAGAGAGAGGGAAGCCAGGCATGGTGGCACACGCCTTTTTTTTTTTTTTTAAATAAACTTTTTTTGTTTATTTATTTAAGAGTGACAGACAGACAGGCAGAGAAAGGGGCAGATAGATAGAGAATGGGTGCGCCAGGGCCTCCAGCCACTGCAAACGAACTCCAGATGCATGTACCACCTTGTGCACCTGGCTTACGTGAGTCTTGGGGAATCGAGCCTCGAACTGGGGTCCTTAGGCTTCACAGGCAAGTGCTTAACCGCTAAGCCATCTCTCCAGGCCCCCCTTTTTTTTTTTTTTTTTTGGCACACGCCTTTAATCCCAGCACTCGGGAGGCAGAGGTAGGAGGATTGCCGAGAGTTCAAGGCCACCCTGAGAATACATAGTGAATTCCAGGTCAGCCTGGGCTACAGTAAGACCCTACCTCAAAAAAACAAAACAAAACAAAAAAAAAAACAGGGAAAGAGAGAGAGGGAGATTGAGAATGGGCCAGCCAGGGCCTCTAGCCACTGCAAACCGGGATCCTTAGGCTTCGCAGGCAAATGCCTTCACCTCTAAACCATTTCTGCAGCGCCAGGCCAAAGTTTAAACACGATTCAAGCTTCTCGTCACCTGCATTTCACAGACAAGGAACCTATCGGACACCAAGCACCGAAGTACTTTGTTCTTTCCCCTGGGACCAAGGTGGAGCTGGCCCTCGCCTCTCCATTCCTGCTGACCTCTTCCTTCCTCCCTACACGCAAGACACGCCAGGGAGCAGCAGCGAAGAGACCAGGCAGTATTCCCGAGGCTTCTGTGCTAGACTGCTGGCAGGCAGAGAAGGCTCAGAGAGGGAATCCACTTGAGCCTGTCCTCAGACTGCCAAGCCCATCCCAGAAAGGAAGCAACAGGCGGCCACATTTCACGGCTCTGCGTCACAAGGCTGGGAGGGACAGTTGCGAGTGCAGAAAGGGTATGGGGCGGGAAGGGGCAGACTTGGTGGGACATGGCGCTATTGGGAACCTGGCCTAAGTTGGGTGCTGTACCCACAGCCCTTGAAGTAGCTCAGAGCCACCTCACAGGACCGAGGGGCTGAGTTCCAAACACAGGGCGAGGCTGCAGCTTTGGATGGAGGCAGGGCAATCAGAACAGGCTGCGCAGAGGTGGCAGAGCATGGGCAAGATGGAGGGGCAGAATCTGGGCTGGTAGAGTGGGTCACGGAGCCATGCCAGGAAGGCTTTGTGACCAAGAGGCCACACAGCAGGTGGCAGCGCGAGGGTCATGTGGGGAACACTGCACAGGGACTGAGAGAGTTCCCCATGCCACAGGGGGAGCAGCAGCATCTTTGCCATCCGGCAATAAAGTTTATGTCAATTAATCCAAGTGGCGAGGGTGGTCAACATGTATATGCTAATATACACTTACACCTGTGCTACACTAAACAAATAAATGCCATCATTTAAAAAGTTATTTGAGGGAGCAAAAAAAGAAAGAGGCACATAGAGAGAACAGGTGCACCAGGGACTCCAGCTGCTGCAAAAGAACTCCAGACGCATGTGCAGCTGGCTTACATGGGTACTGCGGAATCGAACTTGGGTCCTTAAGCTTCATAGGCAAGTGCCTTAACTGTTAAGCCATCTCTCCAGCCCAAATGCCATTATTTTAATATAAGTACAACAGATATTAAAATTATCCATGCCTGACTGTTATTTATTTATTTATTTGAAACAGAGAGGAAGCCAGGCATGGTGGCACACGCTTTTTTTTTTTTTTTGGTTTTTGAGGTAGGGTCTCACTCTGGTCCAGGCTGACCTGGAATTCACTCTGTAGTCTCAGGGTGGCCTCGAACTCTCAGCGATCCTCCTACCTCTGCCTCCAAGTAGGGTCTCACTCTGGTCCAGGCTGACCTGGAATTCACTCTGTAGTCTCAGGGTGGCCTCGAACTCACGGCGATCCTCCTACCTCTGCCTCCCAAGTGCTGGGATTAAGGCGTGTGCCTCACACCCAGTTCCATTCCAAGGTAACTGGGAATGAGATGACAATGGTGCCCACTTCAGGGTACCAATCTAATTCCATGCTCACTGTTTTTTTTTGGTTTTTGAGGTAGGGTCTCACACTAGCCCAGGCTGACCTGGAATTCACTCTGTAGTCTCAGGGTGGCTTTGAACTCACAGTGATCCTCCTACCTCTGCCTCCCGAGTGCTGGGATTAAAGGCGTGCACTACCATGCCTGACTGTTATTTATTTATTTATTTATTTATATTTATTTATTTATTTATTTATTTATTTATATTTATTTATTTATTTATTTATATTTATTTATTTATTTATTTATTTATTTATTTATTTGAGAGAGAGACTGAGAGAGAATGGACACTCCAGGGCCTCCAGCCTCTGCAAACAAACTCCAGATGCATGCGCTACCTTGTGCATCTGGTTTACATGGGACCTGGGAATTGAACCTGGATCCTTAGGCTGTGCAGGCAAGCGCCTTAACCGCTAAGCCATCTCTCTAGCCTAACAGCTGGGTTCTCTTTACACTGAATTACATGCCAGGCCTTTTTTATGTTTTGAGACCAGGCTAGCCTTGAGTTCACAATTCCCGCCCCACTTCGGCTTCCTGAACTATACTAGCATTATGGGTATATATGCCAACCACTGGCCTGCCCGCCCTCCTGACAGGAGGAGGGCTGGCTAGCAGTCTGAGGACATTTTCCTCCCAGCCCAACCTTAAGCCCAAACCTTCCCACCCGGCCCACAGTTTCTGTGCAGAGAAATCTCGGTGCGTGGCAGCGGCAGTTTTCCTTCGGAACTCTATGTGTCCAGTCTATGCCCGGCCGCGCCCCAGGCGCTTACCTAACGATCCGTTCATGTGGTGAGGTTCCATACCGCCCATGCTGCCCATTGGGCCAACCAAGCCAGGCCCCACTGGGAACTGGGGGCAGCAAATAACTGGGTGAGCTAGCAGACCGGGACTCTCAAGCTGCTCTTTTGGATTTCTCATACACACTCAGGCATGGGAAGGCTGGAGGAGGTTTCTTGCTTGAGCCCTAGAATTGGGGTTGTGGGGCCAGGGGGCTCTGTCCTATGTACGCAGGCAAAGGAACAAAGGAAGCACACCCAGTGCCACTGCTAAACACAGAACTACCTCTGCAGCCCAGCCTCTTGGGTCTCCCTTTATCCAGAGATAAAGCGCTTGCTTCATCAGCTACACACAGACAGGTGTCCGAATTATCCAGGCCACAGTTATTATTTTTTAAAGATTAAAAACAAATTTATTTATTTATTTATTTGAAACAGAGAGAGGGAAGCCAGGCATGGTGGCACACGCTTTTTTTTTTTTTTTTTTTTTTTAAATAAACTTTTTTGTTTATTTATTTAAGAGTGACAGACAGACAGGCAGAGAAAGGGGCAGATAGATAGAGAATGGAGTGCGCCCAGGGCCTCCAGCCTCTGCAAACAAACTCCAGATGCATGTACCACCCGTGGAGGGAGCCCCAACTGGGGTCCTTAGGCTTCACAGGCAAGTGCTTAACCGCTAAGCCATCTCTCCAGGCCCCCTTTTTTTTTTTTTTTTTGGCACACGCCTTTAATCCCAGCACTCGGGAGGCAGAGGTAGGAGGATTGCCGAGAGTTCAAGGCCACCCTGAGAATACATAGTGAATTCCAGGTCAGCCTGGGCTACAGTAAGACCCTACCTCAAAAAAACAAAACAAAACAAAAAAACAGGGAAAGAGAGAGAGGGAGATTGAGAATGGGCCAGCCAGGGCCTCTAGCCACTGCAAACCGGGATCCTTAGCTTCGCAGGCAAATGCCTTCACCTCTAAACCATTTCTGCAGCGCCAGGCCAAAGTTTAAACACGATTCAAGCTTCTCGTCACCTGCATTTCACAGACAAGGAACCTATCGGACACCAAGCACCGAAGTACTTTGTTCTTTCCCCTGGGACCAAGGTGGAGCTGGCCTCGCCTCTCCATTCCTGCTGACCTCTTCCTTCCTCCCTACACGCAAGACACGCCAGGAGCAGCAGCGAGAGACCAGGCAGGTTCTGCGAGGTTTGTAGCACTGCTGGCAGGCAGAGAAGGCCCAGAGAGGGAATCCACTCTGAGCCTGTCCCCTCAGACTGCCAAGCCCATCCCAGAAAGGAAGCAACAGGCGGCCACATTTCACGGCTCTGCGTCACAAGGCTGGGAGGGACAGTTGCGAGTGCAGAAAGGGTATGGGGCGGGAAGGGGCAGACTTGGTGGGACATGGCGCTATTGGGAACCTGGCCTAAGTTGGGTGCTGTACCCACAGCCCTTGAAGTAGCTCAGAGCCACCTCACAGGACCGAGGGGCTGAGTTCCAAACACAGGCGAGGCTGCAGCTTTGGATGGAGGCAGGGCAATCAGAACAGGCTGCGCAGAGGTGGCAGAGCATGGGCAAGATGGAGGGGCAGAATCTGGGCTGGTAGAGTGGGTCACGAGCCATGCCAGGAAGGCTTTAGACCAAGAGGCCACACAGCAGGTGGCAGCGCGAGGGTCATGTGGGGAACACTGCACAGGGACTGAGAGAGTTCCCCATGCCACAGGGGAGCAGCATCTTTGCCATCCGGCAATAAAGTTTATGTCAATTAATCCAAGTGGCGAGGGTGGTCAATATGAAAGTAGTCATTATACACTTACACCTGTGCTACACTAAACAAATAAATGCCATCATTTAAAAAGTTATTTGAGGAGCAAAAAAGAAAGAGGCACATAGAGAGAACAGGTGCACCAGGGACTCCAGCTGCTGCAAAAGAACTCCAGACGCATGTGCAGCTGGCTTACATGGGTACCATGGAATCGAACTTGGGTCCTTGCTTCATAGGCAAGTGCCTTAACTGTTAAGCCATCTCTCCAGCCCAAATGCCATTATTTTAATATAAGTACAACAGATATTAAAATTATTATTTTTTTTTTTGGTTTTTCGAGGTAGGGTCTCACTGTAGCCCAAGCTGACCTGGAATTAACTATGGAGTCTCAGGGTGGCCTCGAACTCACGGCGATCCTCCTACCTCTGCCTCCCGAGTGCTGGGATTAAAGTTATGAGCCATCAAGCCGGCATTATGATTATTTTCATAAGAGTGAGATATAATTCACATGGTATACAACTAACTCCATCTAAAGTGTGGTTTTGTGTGTTTATAGTTGCAGAACCGTCACCACAATCAATTTTACAACATTTCCATCACCCCAGAATGACACTATGCACCAGTCAGTCGTTCTCCTGTCTCCCGGCACCCCAGCCTCCAGCAACAAGTGACCTGCCATTCCTATGCTTTGCTTATTCTGGACATGAAACCACATGACATTGGGAAGTGTCTCAGCTCTGTCTCCCTGAGCTGGTTTCCAAGGTTCACCCTGTGGTCGCACCCTATGCCTCTCTATGGACACAAGTCCCATTTGAACCCCACACCACACCCCCACGCACACGGTGCTGGGTGCCCAGCCTCAGCTTTAAGGCCGCCCACACATTGCAAGGTGCTTCGGCGGTGGGACTCGCGCTTTTCACTCTCCTAGGTAGATACCTAGGAGTGTAATCGCGGGTCACGGGTACCCTGTTTGATCTCCTTAGAACTGCGAGGCTGTACCACTTGACATCTCCCGCCAGCACTCTATGAAGGCTTCCGCTTTTTATGTTTTCCCCACATCCTCCTCAACCCTGGTCATTTTCATCTCTCTAGCCTAACAGCTGGGTTCTCTTTACACTGAATTACATGCCAGGCCTTTTTATGTTTTGAGACCAGGCTAGCCTTGAGTTCACAATTCCGCCCCCACTCGGCTTCCTGAACTATACTAGCATTATGGGTATATATGCCCAATTCAATTGGGCCTGCTCGCTCCTCCCTGGACAGGGAGGAGGGCTGGCTAGCAGTCTGAGGACATTTTCCTCCCAGCCCAACCTTAAGCCCAAACCTTCCCACCCGGCCCACAGTTTCTGTGCAGAGAAATCTCGGTGCGGGCAGCGGGCAGTAGTTTTCCTTCGGAACCTCCTTATGTGTCCAGTCTATGCCCGGCTGCGTCCCAGGCGCTTACCTAACGATCCGTTCATGTGGTGAGGTTCCATACCGCCCATGCTGCCCATTGGGCCGTCCGAGCCAGGCCCCATCGGGAACTGGGGGGAAGGAAGAAATAAACGGGGTGAGCCAGCAGACCGGAGACTCCCCAAGCTGCTCTTTTGGATTTCTCATACACACTCAGGCATGGGGTGGCTGGAGGAGGTTTCTTGCTTGAGCCCTAGAATTGGGGTTGTGGGGCCAGGGGGGCTCTGTCCTATGTACGAGGCAAAGGAACAAAGGAAGCAGCGCCCAGTGCCACCGGCTAAACACAGAACCACCTCTGCAGCCCAGCCTCTTGGGTCTCCCTTATCCAGAGATAAAGCGCTTGCTTCATCAGCTACACACAGACAGGTGTCCGACCATCCAGGCCACAGTTATTATTTTTTAAAGATTAAAAACAAATTTATTTATTTATTTATTTGAAACAGAGAGAGGGGAAGCCAGGCATGGTGGCACACGCCTTTTTTTTTTTTTTTTTAAATAAACTTTTTTGTTTATTTATTTAAGAGTGACAGACAGACAGGCAGAGAAAGGGGCAGATAGATAGAGAATGGGTGCGCCAGGGCCTCCAGCCACTGCAAGCGAACTCCAGATGCATGTACCACCTTGTGCACCTGGCTTCTACGTGAGTCTTGGGGAATCGAGCCTCGAACTGGGGTCCTTAGGCTTCACAGGCAAGTGCTTAACCGCTAAGCCATCTCTCCAGGCCCCCTTTTTTTTTTTTTTTGGCACACGCCTTTAATCCCAGCACTTTCGGGAGGCAGAGGTAGGAGGATTGCCGAGTTCAAGGCCACCCTGAGAATACATAGTGAATTCCAGGTCAGCCTGGGCTACAGTAAGACCCTACCTCAAAAAAACAAAACAAAACAAAAAAAAACAGGGAAAGAGAGAGGGAGATTGAGAATGGGCCAGCCAGGGCCTCTAGCCACTGCAAACCGGGATCCTTAGGCTTCGAGGCAAATGCCTTCACCTCTAAACCATTTCTGCAGCGCCAGGCCAAAGTTTAAACACGATTCAAGCTTCGTCACCTGCATTTCACAGACAAGGAACCTATCGGACACCAAGCACCGAAGTACTTTTTGTTCTTTCCCCTGGGACCAAGGTGGAGCTGGCCCTCGCCTCTCCATTCCTGCTGACCTCTTCCTTCCTCCCTACACGCAAGACACGCCAGGAGCAGCGAAGAGACCAGGCAGTATTCCCGAGGCTTCTGTGCTAGACTGCTGGCAGGCAGAGAAGGCTCAGAGAGGGAATCCACTTGAGCCTGTCCTCAGACTGCCAAGCCCATCCCAGAAAGGAAGCAACAGGCGGCCACATTTCACGGCTCTGCGTCACAAGGCTGGGAGGGACAGTTGCCCGAGTGCAGAAAGGGTATGGGGCGGGAAGGGGCAGACTTGGTGGGACATGGCGCTATTGGGAACCTGGCCTGTTGGGTGCTGTACCCACAGCCCTTGAAGTAGCTCAGAGCCACCTCACAGGACCGAGGGGCTGAGTTCCAAACACAGGCGAGGCTGCAGCTTTGGATGGAGGCAGGGCAATCAGAACAGGCTGCGCAGAGGTGGCAGAGCATGGGCAAGATGGAGGGGCAGAATCTGGGCTGGTAGAGTGGGTCACGGAGCCATGCCAGGAAGGCTTTAGTGACCAAGAGGCCACACAGCAGGTGGCAGCGCGAGGGTCATGTGGGAACACTGCACAGGGACTGAGAGAGTTCCCCATGCCACAGGGGGAGGGCAGCATCTTTGCCATCCGGCAATAAAGTTTATGTCAATTAATCCAAGTGGCGAGGGTGGTCAACATGTATATGCTAATATACACTTACACCTGTGCTACACTAAACAAATAAATGCCATCATTTAAAAAGTTATTTGAGGGAGCAAAAAAAGAAAGAGGCACATAGAGAGAACAGGTGCACCAGGGACTCCAGCTGCTGCAAAAGAACTCCAGACGCATGTGCAGCTGGCTTACATGGGTACTGCGGAATCGAACTTGGGTCCTTAAGCTTCATAGGCAAGTGCCTTAACTGTTAAGCCATCTCTCCAGCCCAAATGCCATTATTTTAATATAAGTACAACAGATATTAAAATTATTATTTTTTTTTTTTGGTTTTTCGAGGTAGGGTCTCACTGTAGCCCAAGCTGACCTGGAATTCACTCTGTCTCAGGGCGGCCTCGAACTCACGGCGATCCTCCTACCTCTGCCTCCCGAGTGCTGGGATTAAAGTTATGAGCCATCAAGCCGGCATTATGATTATTTTCATAGAGTGAGATATAATTCACATGGTATACAACTAACCCATCTAAAGTGTGGTTTTGTGTGTTTATAGTTGCAGAACCGTCACCACAATCAATTTTACAACATTTCCATCACCCCAGAATGACACTATGCACCAGTCAGTCGTCTCTCCTCAGTCTCCCGGCACCCCAGCCTCCAGCAACAAGTGACCTGCCATTCCTATGCTTTGCTTATTCTGGACATGAAACCACATGACATTGGGAAGTGTCTCAGCTCTGTCTCCTGAGCGGGTTTCCAAGGTTCACCCTGTGGTCGCACCCTATGCCTCTCTATGGACACAAGTCCCACGCAACCCCACACCACACTCTTACGCATACGGTGCTGTGTCTAGCTCTGTGCTTAAGGCCGTCCACACACAGGCAAGGTGCCGTGTGGACCTGCGCTTTCACTTCTCCTAGGTAGATACCTAGGAGTGTAATCGCGGGGTCACGGGGCAATTCTGTTTGATCTCCCTTAGAACTGGAGGCTGTACCACTTGACATCTCCCGCCAGCACTCTATGAAGGCTTCCGTTTTCTTTTATGTTTTCCCCCCACATCCTCCTCAACCCTGGTCATTTTCTGAGCCATCCTAGTGGCTGTGAAGTGGAGCCTCGCTGTGTTTTAATCTGCATTTCCTAACAGCATCTTTCCACGTGCCTATTTGTGCAGTTCTGGAGAAACATCTATTAAGATCTTTCTTCCACTTTTTTAATGAGGTTGTCTTTCTGTTAAGTTACAAGTGTTCTTTATCACAGCTTCTTATCAGATACATGATTTGCAAGTATTTTCTCCATCTTATGTATTTATTTTTGAAACAGAGAGAGGGGGAAAATGGGCATGCCAAGGTCTCCAGCCACTGCAAACAAACTCCAGATGCATGCGCTACCTTGTGCATCTGGCTTACGTGGATTCCTTAGGCTTCGCAGGCAAGTGCCTTAACCATTAAACCGTCTCTCCTTTTTTGTTTTTGGGGTGTGTGTGTGTGTGTTTTGTTTTCCCAGTTAGGGTCTCACTCTAGCCAAGGGTGACCTGGAATTCACTATGTATTCTCAGGATGGCCTTGAACTCGCAGTGATCCTCCTACCTCTGCCTCCCATGTGCTGGGATTAAAGGCGTGTGCAATCATGCTCAGCAAAGCTCTTAAAACAAAAATTTTTTTATTTGCAAGCAGAGAGAAGAGAGACAGAGAGAATGGGCACACTGGGGCCTCCAGCCACGGCAAACAAACTCCAGATGCATGTGCCACTTTGTGCATCTGCCTATACATGGGTACTGGGGAAATGAACCCGGGTTGTTAGGTTTTGCAAATGTCTTAACTGCTGAGCCATCTCTCTAGCCCCATCTTTTTCCTTTGAGATTCTTATTTGGCCATGACCTCCCGGGCTGAAGAGGCCCTCTTTCCTTAGTCTGTGTAGCAGTCGGGGTTATAAACACACACTAGTGCGCTTTGTGCAATTTTCTTGATGGTGTCCTTCGAAGTTCAAAAGGTCCATTTACTTTTCTGCTGATTGTGCTTCTGGTATTGTCTCTAAGGACCCACGTGAGCCAGATGCACAAGGTGGCGCATGCACCTGAAGTTTGTTTGCAGAAGCTAGAGGACCTGGTGTCCCCATCCTCTCTCTCTCTCTCTCTAGCTGCCTCTTTCTCTCTCTCTTAAATAAATATTTTAAAAAGTGGGCTGGAACATTATTGCCGAGGCCCTTGGTTTCCCACCAGTAATAGACAGTAAGACCCTATTACTGAAGACTCCACATGCTTGTGCTGCAAGGTCACTGAGAAATCCTGCTGGAGCTAGTTTTTTTTTTTTTTTTTTTTTTTTTTTTGGTGTTGTTGTTTGTTTTGTTTTTTGATTTTCGAGGTAGGGTTTCCACTCTAGTCCAGGCTGACCTATGTAGTCTCAGGGTGGCTTTGAACTCACAGTGATCCTCCTACCTCTGCCTCCAAGTAGGGTCTCACTCTAATCCAGGAAAACTTGGAATTCATTCTCTATTCTCAGGCTGGCCTCGAACTCATGGCGATCCTCCTACCTCTGCCTCCCAAGTGCTGGGATTTAAAGGCGTGCGCCACCACACAGAGCTTGTTTTTTTTTTTTTTTTTTTGGAGGTGGGGGTTCGAGGTAGGGTCTCACTCTGGTCCAGGCTGACCTGGAATTAACTATGTAGTCTTAGGGTGGCCTCGAACTCACGGCGATCCTCCTACCTCTGCCTCCCGAGTGCTGGGCTTAAAGGCATGCGCCACCACGCCCGGCTTTTTTTTTTTTTTTCAAGGTAGGGTTTCACTCTAGCCCAGGCTGACCTGGGATTCTCTCTGTAGTCTCAGGGTGGCCTCGAACCCACGGTGATTCAAGGTGTGTACCAGCATGCCTGGCTTCTAACAACTTCTGTACAGTCATTGGCAATAGATAATCGTCTTGCAGACATGAGCCTGCCGTAGTACTCTGCTTCTGTGAAGTCCGAATTTTCATTTTCTTCTGCACGCTTTGATGAAGCTGAAAAGTGGCCTAAACTTTCACCATGAAAGCTGTTGTCACAGGAAGGTGAATCACACCCTTTGTGGCAATTGTTGGCACAGGCGAGCAAGATGTTTTCATTTCATTGGCAAGCAGTCTGAGATGAAATTCTCCAAGGAGAAAGACACACTGTTTGCTAAGCACAGACGAGCAAAGCCTCGCTTGGATTTGGATAAGAGAACAATCTTCTGTGTTCTCTGTCATTTCATTAAAATCTTCATTAAAAAAAAAAAAAACAAGATGATGTAAAACACCAGTTTTGCTTTCTTGGGTGGTGTTGAGGATCAAACTCAGAAACTGCAAGCAAGGCGAAAGCTGGTTTTTTTTGGGGGGGGAGGATGTGGAGCAGGTTTCAAGGTAGGGCCTCGCTCTAGTCTCAGGCTGGCCTTGAACTCATGGCGATCTTCCTACCTCTGCCTCCCGAGTGCTAGGATTAAAGGCGTGCACTACCATGCCTGACTGTTATTTATTTATTTTATTTATATTTATTTATTTATTTTGGTTTTTTGAGGTAGGGTCTCACACTAGCCCAGGCTGACCTGGAATTCACTCTGTAGTCTCAGGGTGGCCTCGAAATCATGGCGATCCTCCTTCCTCTGTCTCCTGAGTGCTGGGATTAAAGGCGTGTGCCTCCACACCCAGTTCCATTCCAAGGTAACTGGGAATGAGATGACAATGGTGCCCACTTCAGGGTACCAATCTAATTCCATGCTCACTGTTTTTTTTTTTTTTTGGTTTTTTGAGGTAGGGTCTCACTCTATCCCAGGCTGACCTGGAATTCACTATGGAGTCTCAGGGTGGCCTTGAACTCACAATGATTCTCCTACCTCTGCCTACCAAGTGCTGGGATTAAAGGCGTGTGCCACCACGCCCGGCTATGCTCACTGTTTTCGACCCAGCACTGGTGTCTCTTTGGAAAACAAAAAGCCTTTTGGTTCAAAAGGGTGTGCCCTGCATGTAGGAGACTGAGTCTCCCCTGTACCACCACACCCCTCTCTACCATGTATACCCCTAAGCTCCTGTCTACACATGGTGAAAAGCATCCTTTACTGTCCTAATACAGCGAGGCGTTTTCTTTTTATTTTTCTTTTAGTTTTTCTAGGGTCTCACTCTAGCCCAGACTGACCTGGAATTCACTCTGTATTCTCAGGGTGGCTTCCAACTCAGGGCGATCTTCCTACCTTTACCTCTGCCTCCTGAGTGCTCGGATTAAAGTGCACCACCATGCCCAGCTTGCTTGCTTTCTTTTTCTTTCTTTCTTCCTTCCTTCCTTCCTTCCTTCTTTCCTTCCTTCCTTCCTTCCTTCCTTCCTTCCTTCCTTCCTTCCTTTCTTTCTTTTTGGTTGCGTTTTCTTCCACTAGTCATTAAAGTGACAGCCACTGAGGTTTTCATTCACTGATGCCCGGGTCATGCTGGTGCTGGCAAGGTCATCGTTCCAGGGTCATGATCGGAACCCAGAAACATGCTTGTAATATTTATAATGTTCAGTACAAAGCCAGTATCATTCGAGGCAAGCGCAAGAGGAACTCTACGGCAGTACACCTTTAACCCTAACTCTAACCACACCATCACAACCCTTGGGATAGCACAGCCCGAGGTGTGCGTGACTGCCAGCACCTGGGGTCTGGGGAAATACGATGGCACTGACTGTGGGAGGCTGGTGATGTCCATGTGACTCGCCATGTCCTCTCCCTGTCCTGTGGGCCCCTGTGTGCTCTTTGTACGTTTCTGCCTGACTCTGCACCTGTTGTCACAACCTAGGGCTTGGCCTCGGGGAATCCCAGGTTTTAGTGCTGCCCTGGGTGACTGGGTGACTGACCGATAACCCTCATGGGGAGGTGGCAAGGCTTGCAGGGAGCCACGTGACCAGATTGTCACACTTATTCATCACATGGCCCCGGCAAAGGAGGCAGGCCGAAGAGCACAAAGAGCTGCCGGGAGGGAGGGTATTAAATATGTGAACTATGTGGGCTCAGGGGGTGCAGCTCAGTCGCAGAAGATGTGCTTGGCACGTGCAAGGCCCTAGATTTAGTCCTTAACACAAACATATGTGAGCAGTTTCCGGCACAGGACAGTCCACATGTGGAGTTTAACATCTAGAGGCCTGGGCAATAGAACCAACAGAGGGCCGGGTGTGGTGGCGCACGCTTTTAATCCCAGCACTCGGGAGGCCAGAGGTAGGAGGATCGCTGTGAGTTTGAGGCCTCCTTGAGACTACATAACAAATTGCAGGTTAGTCTGGGCTAGACTGAGACCCTATGTTAGAAAACCACTAAACAAACAAACAAGACCAATAGAGGGACTCGCTTCTCTCAACTAGGCCAAAGACAAGCTCCGGGGCCCCAAGGAGGAGGCTGAACCAGCTCACTTCCAGCCGCCACAGAGGAGGGCAGGAGGGACTGGCTACACAGGTGTCCTGGGAGGCCAGTCAGACCAGGCTGGGTCCTCAGAGAACTCCTGCTGGCAGAGGGAGGCCTCGTGCAGTAAGCAGTGAGAACTGAGAGTAAGAAAGGAGGGAAGTTTCAAAGCAGCTCTCAGAACTGAGATCACACAGCTCAGGGCAGAAACATGAGGGCAGATGAGTTCCCTGATGAGCCACATGTCCTGCCAGGGACTGCACCCTTAGTTTCACAGCCCCGGGAGCGGACTGCAAGGGACTGCCTGGTTGGCATAGCAGGTGAGTGGAATATATGCACCCGACTAGAGCAACCTGCAGCCTGGCAGCAATCACACTTGACCAGAGAGGTGGGGTCCTGCCGTGCCCTGCCCACCTCCCCTTCCAGCTGGGACGGGAACTGACTTACCCAAGAGGCAATCTTTTTTTTTTTTTTTTTTTTCTGATCGTTTATTTTATTCATCTTTGGTAACAAATGGCTGAAATCAATTAGACTCGCTTTCCCCTCGGCTGATGAAGTTAATTATGATTTGTTATGGTATCTGGTATGTAAATGAGGAGAAAGCAGACTTACGTTGGACCGGCTGCCTCCGGGCGGCACGGGATTAATCATTGTGTAGATGTTGTCACTGGAATTTGTTGAATCTGTAGAACAGTGGAAACCCACAAAGTCGAGGTGATTAATTCATTTCTTAATTAAAACAAACTCGTGGCACTTGAACTCATTCTTTTGTATTTTATCACCTAAAATTTCTGCTAAGTACCACCATTTTCAGGCTAATTTGTATTTAATGAAGACTCACAAAGTTTTTAATCACAGAAAATTCAAGTGTGAAAAAGCACTCAACCACGAAACCAGGAGTTTTAGGGTGCCTGGACAGCAGTGAGGAGGACATGGCACAGGGGGCATCTGTAGATCCATTCTGATCTCCTTGCCGGCAGGGACAAGGTGCTGATCCCCACACCGCCCCGAGAAAGGGCGACACTGAACTGGGCTAGGACCCCCCCCTCCAGGCTGAGGGGCCAGGGGGAGGCAGGGATGGGCTGGGGACACATTATCATACAGAGTGGGTTAACGTGACCTAGTCTGAATGTAGGTCATGCTTCTCCGGCAGGCTGCGGCAGTGAGAGGGAGCCCGAGTGGGAGCCAGTCACAGCGGCTGCCAGCCCCGCCCCTGCACGGCGAGCTGGGGGGGGGGCGGGGAGGCTCTACCCAGCTCCCTACCTGAGCCAGGAAAGTCTCCTTAGAAAAATCTGCTAACGGGTTTCTCCAAGGAGCAGAAATCATGAACAACTCCTCCCCACACACCCTCTATTTTGGGCCGGGTAGGGACTGCATGCCGCATCCCTTCCAGCTATTCCTAGCTAAGAAAGACATAATTGTGATGTTGTGTACGCATGTGTGCACATGCCCCCGTGTGCACACGCATGTCCTCTTCTGATGAAGGATGCAGGGAGATTGCCCCCGAGGAGCAGAAGCCCACAGCTCTGGAAACTCGAGGGACGGTGCCTTAGAAACAATGCTCACACAGAACGGGGTTCCTTCCTCCAGACATGAGCAGCCTCGGCTACACGACCGACCCTTGTTCCAGATCTCTGCCCAGCCTTGTTCTTTCCTTCCTTCCTTCCTTCCTTCCTTCCTTCTTCCTTCCTTTCTTTCTTTTCCTTTCTATGTATTTGTTTCTTAAAATATTTATTTTTAAATTTATTTTTCATTTTTATTTTTTTCGAGGTAGGGTCTCACTCTAGGCTCAGGCTGACCTGGAATTCACTCCGTAGTCTCAGGGTGGCCTTGAACTCATGGCGATCCTCCTACCTCTGCCTCCTGAGTGCTGGGATTAAAGGTGTGCGCCACCACGCCAGGCCTATTTTTATTTTATTTTATTTTATTTTATTTTATTTTATTTTATTTTATTTTATTTTATTTTATTTTATTTGAGGTAGGGTCTTGCTCTAGCCCAGGCTGACCTGGAATTAACTATGTAGTCTCAGGGTGGCCTCGAACTCATGGTGATTCTCCTACCTCTGCCTCCCCAGTGCTGGGATTAAAGACGTGTGCACCACTACGCCTGGCTAGCCCTGTCCTTTATAAAACAATGCCCAAGTACCAAAAGAGGGGTCATTGTCCAAGGCCACACAATGATGGGCTGGTGGCATTGAGGGTTCCCAGCCTTAAATCTCTGAACAGCACAGGACCCGGTGAAGGAAGGAAGCAGTGACGGGAAGATTGACGGCTCTGCAACTGAGCCCTTGGGGACCTGGTAGCCCTGCTCCCCCACAAACTCCCTCTTCCTTAAGCCCTCTTACCCGCAGGACTAGGCATGATGGGGGTTCCTGGAGGGCCGCCGCCACCGGGGGGTCCCTGAGATGAGACAAAAGCTGGTATCAGTCACCCATAGCAGTAAGAGGCTCAGGGAGGCTGCCAGACTAACCCCCAGTGCTCAGGCTGTCGCCCCCATCTCTCGATGAGCCTCTGCCGCCTGCCTGGAGCTGCACTTTTCTGTTTCCTTCCTTTCTTCAAGACAAGAGGCCCATGGCCGGCATTTACACATATGCTCACATGCGTAACCTTACTGGTGAGCGTGCCAGAGGCCTTGGGTGGGAACGGGTCATTGTCCAAGGCCACACAATGATGGGCTGGTGGCATTGAGGGTTCCCAGCCTTAAATCTCTGAACAGCACAGGACCCGGTGAAGGAAGGAAGCAGTGACAGGAAGATTGACGGCTCTGCAACTGAGCCCTTGGGGACCTGGTAGCCCTGCTCCCCCACAAACTCCCTCTTCCTTAAGCCCTCTTACCCGCAGGACTAGGCATGATGGGGGTTCCTGGAGGGCCGCCGCCACCGGGGGGTCCCTGAGATGAGACAAAAGCTGGTATCAATCACCCATAGCAGTAAGAGGCTCAGGGAGGCTGCCAGGCTAACCCCCAGTGCTCAGGCTGTCGCCCCCATCTCTCGATGAGCCTCTGCCGCCTGCCTGGAGCTGCACTTTTCTGTTTCCTTCCTTTCTTCAAGACAAGAGGCCCATGGCCGGCATTTACACATATGCTCACATGCGTAACCTTACTGGTGAGCGTGCCAGAGGCCTTGGGTGGGAACCCACAGCCTGCTGGGCAGCCACGCAGAAGGAGCCCCATTCCCCAGGTCAGGTTTGGGGATGTATGGGCCACCTCAGGCCTGCACAGATGAGTGAACACTGACACCCTATGCCTTGGCCATTTGGATCTTGAGCTCAGAACGGATCGTAAAAAAGAATGAGCCGGGGGCTGGAGAAATGGCTTAGTGTTTAAGGTGTTTGCCTGCAAAGCCAAAGGATCCCGGTTCAATTCTCCAGGACCCACATAAGCCAGATGCGTGAGGGGCACATGCATCTGGAGTTCGTTTGCAGTGGCTAGAGGCCCTGGCATGCCCATTCTCTCTCTCTCTGCTTGCAAATAAATAAATAAATAAAAAGTTAAAAAATATTAAAAAAAAAAAAATGAGCCGGGACCCCGAGTGGATCTCCGCCGGGGGTGGGTGGGTGGGGGGGGGTGTCAGTCATAAAATGCCAGACAGACGAAGCCCCACAAGCCGTACTTACCACGTAGGTACCGGGTGATGAGGAGGAGTATGGGATCTGCAAAGGAGATGTAGGAGTCACGTGCTGCAGTCTCCTCCCCCAGGACGCAGTGTCCTCAGTTTGCAAACCCATCTGGGGGCTCACCCATTCTTTTTTTTGTTTTGTTTTGTTTTGTTTTTGTTTTTCGAGGCACGGTCTCACTCTAGTCCAGGCTGACCTGGAATTCACTCCGTAGTCTCAGGGTGGCCTAGAACTCACAGCAATCCTCCTACCTCCGCCTCCCAAGTACTGGGATTAAAGGCATGCGCCACCACGTCCGGCTCACCCATTCTTCTGAGAAACTTGGGGACACAAGTAAGCTAGCAACTTGGTCAGTTTCCCTAGCAGGCTGGGGACGTGAATTAAGCCGCACAGACTCGCTCTGAGAGCTGGTCTCCTCTCCCCAGGGACATGGCCCAAGAGGCCTCCCACCTGGGAGGGCAGGAGAGAGAGAGTGCTTCGCTCACAGATCGATGGGCACACTCTGCACCCTCTGCACACTCCTCCTCTGGCCTCTCTGTACCAAGCCCCTTCCTTCCCCCTGAGTACTAGTGGCCCAAACCCAAGCCATGTTCTCAGCCCACACCTGGCAGCTTATGCAGAGGGCCACCCTTGAGGACTCCCTCACGCTACCTGAGGGCCTCTATCAACACGTGTCTCCTTGGGGACATCTCTCCCTCACTGACACCTCCATGGGGGGATCGAAACCATCCCTTACCCCCGAACCTCTTCCTTGGCAAACAGCACCCCCACTTGACCTGGATACTCACTGAGTTAGCACTGTTGGGATTGGGCCAGGGTCTGGCAGCTCCTGGGCCCCTGAGAGAGGGAGAGATGGAGACAATGAAGGCAGTGCTCCGCTCTAAGGGGCGGAGCCGTCAAGAGCCTAGGAGCAGGCTGACATCAGTGACGGAAAAATCCCTCACACAGTCTAGGGTCCTAGAGACCCTCTGATTCGGGGGTTGTAATGAAGGTGGAAGATCTATGAACTCCTTTAAATTATATGTAAACTTGGAAAAGTTTTTTGAGGAACTTTACTTATTTATTTTTTGGGGGGGGGGAGAGGGAAAGAGAATGGGCGCACCAGGGCCTTCAGCTGCTGCAAACGAACTCCAGACGCATGCACCCCCTTGTGCATCTGGCTTACGTGGGTCCTGGGGAATGGAACCTGGGTCCTTTGGCTTTGCAGGCAAGCGCTTTAAGCGCTAAGCCATCTCTCCGGCCCTAAAGCTTGCAAATTATTTCCTCTGCATTCGCACTTTCCTAGGAAGGCAGTGCACACGTTCTCACATACAGGTTAGGCATTACTTAAGCACTAGAGAACAGGAAATCTTTGTACTGGGAATCAAATTCTGGCTCAGTGAAAGGCTGTGCAAGGCCGAGGAAGCTGCTTGACCTCTCTGTGTTTCAGTGACCTTATCACATCACAGGTGTGGATTAAAAAGAAGACAAACGCCCCATACACGGGGCAGCCTGAGGCTCAGGCGCACTTCTCATCCCCAGGATTGCCAACGTCCTCCTTCTAGTGACGGGGAGACTGAAATGCAGAGAGGTACCCATTGACTCCTAGTATAGATCTTCTAGAATGCCAGCGGAGGGTGGGTCTGAGTCGCTGGCTGGGACCTCTTTTTGCCTTACATGTTAATCCCAGGCATGGCGGGGCCGAGGGAGTTGGGTGGTGGTCTCATACCGCTGCCGTAATTCTGCAACGATAACCAAGGATCAGTCTATGAGAAGGAGAAGGGGAACCGGGGAGGGAAGGAGGAAGGGGAGACAAACACAGAATATAAGTGAGAGGGTTAGTCTGTGAAGACGACCTGATGAGAGAGAAAACAAACAAACAAACAAACAAAATCATACATTCTTTCAGAAAGATGGGGCAGGGTGAAGACCAAGCGACAGGGACCACAATGACAAGCCAGCACAGAGGGACAGTCACAATGGCCAATGCGGGTTCTCTACAAAGTGTGGCTGTCATGCGAGCCACTAGCCGGTCCCTTCCCCACGGGCCTCAGGAGGGGAGATGCCACAGCAGACTAGTGACGAGACAAGAGCCACCTGGACTCTGAGGGCGAAGACAGGCGCAGGTCTTCAGAGGCAGCCTTCCTGGCCCACCATCCTACTTATCCCAGAATGCCTGACAGTGTCCATCTCTCATGGCCACACAGCTGTCCCTCCTCTCCTGCTGGACCCTGTTTTCTAGCAGGGACGCTATTTCCACCACTCTACCTCCTCACTTCATGAATGGCAGGCACAGAAGAGCAGCTGGGGGTGCGGGAGTTGAGGGGCGGGGTGGGGGGAGCAAACTGTGCCCGGCTACAGTTTGGGCTCTGCTGGGGTGTGGATGGGGGAGCCCTCGTGGAAAGCTGGCCAGTGTGAGAAGCCAGCATGAGCTTCCCGCCATGGAGCACTCAAACCAAAAATCAAACAAAACACTCTGCCTAGGGCTGCCTGTCCTTTGAACAGACCCCTGAAGCTCATCCGACTTTACAGAAGAGACTGCAGGACTGGGGAACAGTGATTTACCCCAAGTCTGTCAGCAAATGGCAGATCAGGGTCTCACCCTGTTGTTAACATGCACTACAGCCTGAATTCCTAGCTACTCCTCTGGCCAGACCCAGAAGCCACAGCGCCAGAGCCGACAAGCTAAGAGGCAGCGTTATGCTCAAGTGGGGACTGCTGGTGGGGACTTCCAGCAGATCTTCCCCAATCTCAATGTCTTGGAGCCACCTGCTCTGTCGTGTCCCCCATGGAAGCCGGGGGTCTAGAAGAGTGCCCAGGAAAGATGCAGGCTGCGACGGAAACAGCCACTAGTGGGCGGCAAGGAGTGAGGCCTGGAGGCAGAAGGGTGGGCTGTAGCCAGCTCCCACCGAGCTTCATTCCCCTGCCTACTCCAGACAGCCTCCCTGGGTGGTAAGCACATGGGACAGCTGGCCTCAGCTTGGCCATTTGCAAACTTGTCACTGGCAAACTACGCAAACCATGCGATATAACCCCTACTATGGAGTAGAAAGCTGTGCCACGCGCGATGTGCACCACCAATATTTAACAGCCATGGCCAATCTCCTTGGAGATTAAAAATCTTAGGTGCCAGACTCTGCCTGCAGGGCCACAACCCCACTGCGCTGTCTTGTTTGACAAACAGGTTCAGAAAGTTCTCATCTCGCCGGGCATAGTGGTGCACACCTTTAATCCCAGCACTCGGGAGGCAGAGGTAGGAGGATCGCAGAGAGTTTGAGGCCACCCTGAGACTACATAGTGGATTCCAGGTCAGCCTGAGCTAGAGTGAGACCCTACCTCGAAAAAAAACAAAACAAAAAACAAACCCCATAAGCTTTTTACATGGGGCTGGAAGCTTAACAGCCAGCTTTCAGAGGCTCTGGAGCAGTGGATTTTCCTTCTGTTCCAGCAATCTGTCTGCCAACAGTACTGGGCTGCTGAAGGTGAGGAAATCACTTGACAGGACCTGTTCCTCCTCTCCCTCCTTTATCAGCACTGTAGGGATGGGAAGGTCAAAGTCTCAGGGTAGGCCCTAGGCAGAAGTATTGACTGGGGTGTGTGTGTGGAGGGGGGAGCTTTTTTCTCCACCTTCTTTATTTTATTTTTTATTTTAAAAATATATTTATTTATTTATGTGTGTGTGAGAGAGAAAGAGGCAGATAGAGAGGCCTCCAGCCACTGCAAATGAACTCCTTGTTCATGCATGTGCCTCCTTGTGCATCTGGCTTATGTGGGTCATGGGGAATCAAGCTTTGAACTGGGGTCCTTAGGCTTTCCAGGCATGCGCCTTCACTGCTAAGCCATCTCTCCAGCCTCCAGCTTTTTAAAAAAATATTTTAATTAATTAATTAATTAATTTGACAGAAAGAGAGCGAGAGAAAGAGACAGAGAGAACATGGGCATGCCAGGGCCTCCAGCCACTGCAAATGAACTCCAGACGCACACGCCACCTTGTGCAAGTGGCTAACGTGGGTCCCGGGGAATCAAATCCAGGTCCTTTGGCTTTGCATGCATTAACCCTAAGCGGTCCCAAACTGGGGAGGAACCATCTGTCACTAGACTCATCACTCAGATGGGTTTGAGGCTGCGCAGACAGTTTTCTGTGTTGCAAAGGGCCTGGCAGTAAACCTCCCTTTAATTTTATGTGCCTAGCCACAGAGATTTCTCAGGCTCTCACTCAGCCCACTGGGATGAATGATTTTTCCACTTCTTTCTGTGGTCTCTGATTAGAGGTACTGTTGCATGGGCTCCGGGTGACTTGAGATTCTTGGGGGTGGCACAGGGCCATCCTTGAGGATTGTGGACTATCTTCTAGCCTTACAACCCCCCCAAGTGCTGAGGTGGAGGCCCCGGGAACTGGCATCCACGCAGGGTTTGTGAGGAGTCACGGACCCTCTTCACACAGCGTGACCCAGAAGACCTGTAGCGTTAGCCTGATGGAAGAAAATTCTTTTTCCAGACACTTGGACCAAAGGTCACAGGGCCTCACACTGACACACACGCTTCGTGGAGGAAACGGAATTAAGTGGAAGTCCTGTCTCCATTCACGCCAGGAGTTTCACTAATCAGAGAGAATTGTCAGAGGCACGAGGCAAAGAATAGGGTGCTGTCTGGCTCTGGCCGGCTGTGTGAGTTCAAATCTATTCCTTTGCCTCAGTGGCAGGAGCTTAAAAAAAAAAAAAGGAAATATCACTCTACTTGGCTTTGGAATTTATAAAGTAGCCTCAAGACCACATTGTACCCTTTTGTTTGTTTGTTTCTTCAGAAGGTTCTAACGGGGTCAATGGCTAAACACAATCTAAATTCCCCACTGGCATTCACACAGGTGGTGGTGCCCCAACTTTGTGTCTAGTATCAGCTCTTAAATTTCTTTTTTTAAGTTTTCGAGGTAGGGTCTCACTCTGGCCCATGCTGACCTGGAATTCACTTTGTAGTCTCAGAGTGGCCTTGAACTCACGGCGATCCTCCCTACCTCTGCCTCCCGAGTGCTGGGATGAAAGGCGTGCGCCACCACTCTGGGCTTAGTATCAGCTTTAAGATAAGAGGCCAGAGGAATGTTTCCACTCTGAGGCCCTTTGTAGTGTGTTGAAAGGAAGGTGCTGGACTCTATGAGACTCCACAAGCCAGGGAAAGTCCTAATCTCCTGGACACACTGATAAATATCCACTTCCCGCTCCTAGAACCGCAGTCTTACTGTATACTTCCGCAAGCCTTTTTCTTTCTTTTCTTTTCTTTTCTTTTCTTTTCTTTTCTTTTTTAATTTGAGAGGGAGGGAGGGAGAGAGAGAGAGAGAGAGAGAAGGAGAGACAGTGGGCACGCCAGCTGCCTCTCAGCCACTATTAACGAATTCCAGAAGCGTGTGCCCCCTCGTGGGCAAGTGTGGCACTGGGCCCGTGTGTCACTTATTGTGTCTGCCTAAACATGGGACCTGGAGAATCGAACGGGTGTACTTAGGCTTGGCAGGCGGGCGCCTTAACCACTAAGCCATCTCTCCAGCCCCCTTTTTACTTTCGGAGATGCGAGGGATGAAACCCGGGACCTTGTGCATGCTAGCTGGGCATGCCAGTACCGCTGAGCCATATCTTTCGCCTAGCCCTCAATTTTACTGACAATCTTTTTTAAAAAAAATTTTTATAAGTAACTACTTTAATTTTTTTTTTTTGAGTGCAACAGACAGAGAAAGAGGCGGGGGTGGGGGGTGGGGAATGGGCACACCAGGGCCTCCAGCCACTGCACACGAACTCCAGATGCATGCTCCATCTGTGCATCTGGCTTACGTGGGTACTGGGGAATCGAGCCTCGAACCTCGGTCCTTAGGCTTCACAGGCAAGCGCTTAACCGCTAAGCCATCTCTCCAGCCCCTTTACTGACAATCTTAACGAAACTGTCGAAGGCAACCTGGGGCAAAAGCCTGCTGCATGTCACTGGCTGACCTACTGCAGTGGCCTGTGGCGAAAGTAGGTGCTGGACTTTATGGCCATCCTTTACCCATGAAAACCTGAACATGAGAATTTTTTTGGTTTTTGAGGTAGGGCCTTGCTGTAGCCCAGGCTGACCTGGAATTCACTATGTAGTCTCAGGGAGGCCTCGAACTCACAGTGATCCTCCTACCTCTGCCTCCCTAGTGCTGGGATTAAAGGCGTGTGCCACCATGTCTGGCCTGACCACAAGAATTATAACACAAGCTCAGCCCTCAAGTCTGGACCGTCACCAAGTGCAGGAGCTTGGGTTTGGATTCTTGGAGACCCCCCACATCACAGCTCACAACCACAGACCCTCGGCCTTCTAAATTCCTTAAGCCACAAGCTGGGAACACCCACCCAAGAAGCTCTGCCACCTAGGTGCCCTCCCACCTGTGTCCCTTGCCCAGCTTCCCTGGGTGCTTCAACTCTATCTGCTTCCCTGTCCCGGGGGGGGGGGTGAGTGGGCTGTGCACAGGGCCAGCCCACTTCAGGCAGAGAGTGAACGTGGGACCTGCGTGTTGCCCTTCCTCTCATCCAGGGACCAGAAACGCGGGACATTGACAGACTGTGTCAAGAGGAGAGAAGGCGGGTGCACATGGATGGCAGGGGAGACGAATGGATAGATGATGGGTGGCTGGTTACCTGTGGGCCGGGACCCATGGGCCCCATGCCTCGGGGAGGGTTCATCCTCTGCATGGAACCTCCGATGTTGGGGTGACCTGCATGAAACAGTTACATGAGCCAGGGCCGAAAAGAATACAGGTCTCCCGGTATCCCAGGCCACCTGGCCCACCCGTCTCTACCTTGTTGTCGCGTGGGGTCCATAGAATTGGGTAGCAATGGCTGTGTTCCAGGAACGCCTCCTGGAGGCTGAAAGAGACATTAAGACAGTTACGTAGCTACTCCCGGAACTTGGGGATGAAAGAGAGTGTACCTGACTGCCCTGCCCAGCCCCTGCAAACATCAGGTGGGAGAGGGGCGACGTGCAAGGCTGGAGCGGAACACCCCTCTTCTCTGGACCTCAAAGCATCACTGCTCACACTCTTAGGAGCAGAGGTATCCCTCCTTCCTACCTACCTGAACCCCAGGGGCTACAATTTAAGTCCAGCCCCAGCTTCTTTTTGCCTCACAGAAATGGAACTCATTTCAAATACAGCTCCATCTAATGAGGGCCAAGAGACCCAGTGGTCTATCACTGCAGGGAGCCCCCTTTCAAGGGAGGTCTTCAAGGTGCAGACAAAGTCCAGAGCGCCAAGGGCCCTGAGTTCTCATCAGCAGAGCCACCCAGGCCTCCCAGCTTCCTACACGTTTCCAGCTCTGGAGGTGACAGGGCAGCCGCCAGTACAGAAGTAGCATGCTGCAAAGGACAGCTTGCTCACTAAGTGGTCAAGGTGGGACATGAGCCATGGGTCATGATAAAAAACTGATTACAAGGGAGGGCTTAGCAGTTAAGGCGTTTGCCTGCAAAGCCAAAGGACCCAGATTTGGTTCCCCAGGACCCACATAAGCCAGGTGGTACACGTGTCTGGAGTTCGTTTGCAGCGGCTGGAAACCCTGGCGCACCCATTCTGTCTCTCTCTCTCTCTACCTGCCTATTTCTGTATCTCTCTCAAATAAATAAATTAAAATTAAAATATTATTACAAAAACTGATTACAAGTCATTTACTAAGGCCTCAACAAAGGGCGTCTGAGCAAAGCAAGCCTGGGCTGATCTATCTGTGGGATGGCTGAGTGCCAGAGAACTCCAAGCAGGGTTCCAAACAACGAGGTGGGAAGTGAAGGGACAGACCTTCACTCCTTCCTAGCTCCAACACAGGATGCTTCAAGAGGGCCCAGCCACGTCCTTTCGCTGGGCAGCACAAAGTGGCGCTGGCTGGCTGAAAGCTGGTGAGGCTGGGTCACTTTCTCCTATGTTCTCAATCCCGACTTCCTGCGAATTCTGGGGTCTATCTTGCCACCCAAGGCTGTTTTTTTTTAAAAATATTTTATTTATTTATTTGATAGAAAGAGCGATACAGAAATAGGCAGGTAGAGAGAGAGAGAGAGAATGAGTGCTCCAGGGCCTCCAGCCACTGCAAACGAACTCTAGATGCATGCGCCACCTTGTGCATCTGACTTACGTGGGTCCTGGAGAATCGAAAAGGGATCCTTTGGCTTTGCAGGCAAGCGCCTTAACTGCTAAGCCATCTCTCCAGCCCCCCCACCTTTGTTTTTTTGAGGTAGGGTCTCCTCACTCTAGCCCAGGCTTACCTGGAATTCACTACATATTCTCAAGGTGGTCTTGAACTCATGGTGATCCTCCTACCTCTGCCTCGTGTGCTGGGATGAAAGGCATGTGCCACTACGCCCGATCCCCCCCTTTTTTTTTTTTTAAAGGAGCCTGGAGGCTTAGGCACAGAGAACCAGGACCTGGGAAGGCCTGCTTCTGCTTGCCCAAAAGGCAGAGGTAGGGGTGTGGGGCTGATGGGTCCCTAGTGCAAGAGCACCCTACCCACCCTGATGGAGCAGCTATAGGGTCAGCCACCACTCCCTGTCCAGTCCAGGTAGACCCCGTGACGATAACCGCTTCTTGGAGCAGCTTTCTAAGCCTGCTGGTGTCACGACTCCAGAGCAAAAGCTGGAGGTGCAGAGGCTGATGGCGGCCATGGGAGTTGCTATGCTCAGTGGGGTGGGTGCCCCTGAGATGGGAATGACACAGTCTGGGCTCTTTCTGCAAGGGAGGGAAAATGTGTGCGAGGCCGAAGAAACCAATGTCACACCCGTACAGTCTGAAGTGCTCACACCTGAGAGCCGACATGGCCTCCTGAGTGGGATCATCACCTCGTACAGATCCCTCAGGGTGCCCAGGGCACAGGATGCTCCAGGGCTATTGCACAGGACACTGGACGCAGGACATCTCTTCGACAGCCCTGGTAGAGGTTTGGGAAATGCCAACTGCCCCTTAGCTGATGCCTGTGCTCCGCCAAGACAACGAGGCCTCCTCAGAGAGTTGAGCAGGTGGGTATCTGGCCGCTTGGAGGGTCGAGATCCCTTTCCTGCTACCCTCCCCCACGGAAAACAGCAGCCCCCGGAGGCCGACCTTGCAACAAGGGCTTCTGAGGCTAAACCACTGACCACAGACTTCTTGGTTGCAGTGCCCTGCTTAAGACGCCCTCCAGAAGGTGCACATGTGGCGCTGTGAGAGTTCAAATCTATTCCTTTGCCTCTGTGCCAGGAGCTAACCCTGGTGGCTCCAAGAGAAACACCCCACAAACAGCACAGGGGCCATATCAGTGGATTCATAGCGGAGGGTAAAGGGAAAACTGGATAATGAATCTTCTGTTCATCTTTTTTGTTTGTTTGTTTGTTTGTTTGTTTTTTTTGCGGATAGGGTCTCTCACTCTAGCCCAGGCTGACTGGAATTCACCATGTAGTCTCAGGGTGGCCTCGAACTCACCGCGATCCTTCCTACCTCTGCCTCCCGAGTACTGGGATTTAAAGCCATGTGCCACCATGCCCAGCTTTGTCCATCTCTTTTGCTTGGGTCCCTGCTGCTCAGTCTTAACTTGCTGAACAGAAGAGATACCTACATGCGGGCTGGGGGGATGGCTTAGCGGTTAAGGTGCTTGCCTGCAAAGCCAAAGGAGCCAGGTTTGATTCTCCAGGACCCCTGTAAGCCAGGTGCACAAGAGGGCGCACGTATCTGGAATTCGTGTGCAATGACTGGAGGCCCTGGTGTGTCCAGTCTCTCTCTCTCTCCTCTCCCTCCCTCTCTTTCTCTCAAATAAATAAATAAAAATGTTAAAAAAAAAAACAACCTACAGGGCTGGAGAGATGGCTTAGCGGTTAAGGCGCCTGCCTGCTAAGCCTAAGAACCCGGTTCCAATCTCCAGGTCCCACGTTTAGCCAGATGCAAAGTGACGCAAGGGCGCAATGCCTCACTTGACCACAAGGGGGCGCACGCATCTGGAGTTCGTTCACAGCAGCTGAGAGACTGCTGGTGCGCCCATCTCTTTCTGTCTCCCTCTCCCTCTCTGTCTCTCTCACCAAAAATAAATAAAATAATTAAAAAAAATAAATACCTACACTCCTCTCTGTGACCTTCCAACTGTTGGAGGAAAGGTCCAACCACTGCCAGAAAGCAAGGCCGGCCTCAGGAGGGCAGGAGGGAAGGCCACTCTGGTGGCACAAACGTCACAGCAAAGGAGCCTGCTGGGCGAAGTGTCAAAAGCGAGGTGGGGCAGCAATGCTCCACAAAGGCAGAGTGGGGCCCAGCTTGCTGGGGGGCTTTGGACACTTCCACTTGGAGCCTCTGTTTCCTCAACTGTAACACCCCTTAAATTCCTTGTTGCTCAAAAAGCTGGAGTTTCTTTATCAATGCCCTTTGTCCAACATTGTCCTCCTCTGTCTTGGAGAAAACAAGAAACAACGGATTTGGGAGAGAAGACCCAGGTGGGTAGCTGCTGGGCAGCTTCATAGTAAAAGGGGAGGAGGGCCCCGAACAAGGGCTCTCCATAGCTCCCGCGCTGTCTCACTTGGGCTTTCCTGCAGAGTCTCAGAGAGCATCAATATAGATGGTGACTCAACCCTTGGCTCTAAAAGATGGGAGCTGGATGTGCTGGCATTGCTAGCAACTTTCTTTTTTTTTTTTTTTTGGAAGAATTCCGTTAAAAAATATTTTGGAGCCGGGCGTTTCTGCAATCCCAGCATTGGAAGGCAGAGGTTCCGTTAAAAAGACTATTTTGGGAGAGCCTGGGCCAGAGTGGTGCACACCTTCAAAAACCAAAAACAAAAACAAAAACAAAAAAATATTTTGGGAGAACGGGGCATGGTGGTGCACACCTTCAATCCCAGCACTCGGGAGGTAGAAGTAGGAGGATTGCAGAGAGTTCGAAGCCACCCTGAGACTACATAGTGAATTCCAGGTCAGCCTGGGCTAGAGTGAGACCCTACCTTGAAAAACAAACAAACAAAATGTATATGTGTGTGTGTGTGTGTGTGTGTGTGTGTGTGTGTGTGTGTTTGGGTCTGGAGAGATGGCTTAGTGGTTAAGGCACTTGCCTACAAAGCCTTAAGATCCAGGTTTGATTCTCCAGGTCCCAACTAAGCCAGATGCACAAGGGGGCACATGCATCTGGAGTTCGTTTGCAGTGGCTGCAGGCCCTGGTGTGCCCATTCTCTCTTTCATTCTGCCTCAAATAAATAAATATGTTAATCAATATTAAAAAAATATTTTGAAGGCCAGGCGTGGTGGTGCATGCTTTTAATCCCAGCACTCGGGAGGCAGAGATAGGAGGATCGCCAAGAGTTTGAGGCCAGCCTGAGACTACATAGTGAATTCCAGGTCAGCCTGGGCTAGAGTGAGCCCCTACCTCGAAACACCCCCCCCAAAAAAAAAAACTGGCACAAAATGAAATCTCCCTGATGTTTCTCTAAAGTGGCCTCAGCCTGTCCATCCCCAAGCAGGTATAGCTTCACTTCTTCAAGTTGCCCTCCTGCCTGTGATGGCTGGACCAAGAAGGCATGACAGGCACCCATTTCAGTCCTCGCGGGCCAGAAGGAGGCGTGCGACCCAAGGCTGACAAGCCCTCTCGCACAAGTAGGACGCTCGTCTAATTACACGAACCAAATCCTTCCTCATCGCTAGTCGGGGCCAGGAAGCAGACAGACTCTGGCTGAAAAACTCATGGACACTCTGCTATGCGGCAGCCAGGCTCCTAATCTATGCATTCCTATGGGCAATTTCTACCCCTAATAGCAGGATTATATTTACCAGCCTTGGCAATTCTCAAAAGCTTCAAGGAAAAAAAAAAGCTTGCTGTCAATTAACTTCATTAAAGAGGAAGACCTTCTTCCAAGAAGGGGGCTGAAAGGGAGGGGTTTAAGGGCATTACCACTTTCTTTAGAAAAGCAGAGCCCTTACAACGCCATCCAGCTACTGTCCTTTGAAACCCAGGATAGGTTGTGCCAGCTCCACCCGTGCTGCCCCCCGCCACCCCATGTCAAGCAGATCAAATGGTGTACCACAGGCTCAGGCAGACCTATTGGCAAGCTTAACCCCACCTTAAAACCTGGCTTTCCACCCTTCAACCCTGCCCGTCCCCCCTACCCCCAATTTTGACTTGAGCCAAGGGAACCTCGAACCAAGGATGGCTGAGTGAGAGGAGAGAGAACGTGAAAAGGTACAGTACCTGGTTTCCCATTCTGATCGGGGGCCTGGGGCCGCCTGCGTATCGTGGTGACATAAAAGGCTGTAATTACAGGGAGTTAGTTCAATGACAGCCCGAGCTACTAGTGTACAGTGACAAACACAAACGTTCTGTACTCTGCAAAGTCCAGTTGTTAAAGAAAAACACAAAACAAAAAACAAAAAAACCCCAAAAACAAAAAACTAGTTATGTTTTACGCGCTCTCTTCCAGTAGCTTCTTCCCTCCGGATAAAAGATCCCCTGGGCAGAAGAACAGTAGATCTGTACAACCCAGTAGCTGCTGACCTGCACGGGCTTACAGAGATCTACTCTGGGTGGAGGAGCAGTGGCTGGGACTTTACACAGGACGCAGAAGCATAGTTAAATCAATGCAGGGCAGGGGAGGTCACCTGCAACTCGCCAGGAGGGCACGGAAAAAGGACCCGGACATAATGTCTTCAGATGTGCGGTCAAGAGGCGCGCGCATGCACGCGCGCGCGCACACACACAAACACACACACACACAAACCAACAAGGAGGAGTGGGAAGGGGAGCGAGGATTTGGGGGGTGGCAAACACAATGGAGAAACAGTATGGAGACGGTGAACTCCCTAACTTCATGTAGGGGAATGAGCAAGAAAGCGGGAGTGCGCAAAGAAAAGGCTAGGGAGATGCAGCCTCGGTTACGAATGAATGGTTAACCAAACTCGGGAAAAAAAAAAAAAAAAAAAAAAAAAAACCAACAAAACAAAACAAACCAAACCAAACCAAAAGTGAGAGAGGAAAAAACAAAAATGCAAAGGCCACCGACAAGGTCACAGAATTTTCTTTGCTTCTCTCTTGGTTTTGTATCCGTGCTGGGGTGTAGCGTCCAAGAAATGACGCCTACCTTTAAGACAACATAGCTTTGTTTTTGTTTGTAAATGCGGCTTGTCAATCACAGACTGGCAGGCGATGCTAGAGCACACTTTGACTTTTTGTTTTTCCTCTGTGGGGCTCTCTCCTTCCTCCTGCCCCGTGCCCCCCAGCCGGAGGGCGGACTAGCCACAGTGCGTTTACCTGACTGTGGGGTCCCATCATGCTGCTGGGATTGTGAGGTGGAGGCTGTGCGTGCGGCGAGGGCTGTGACCCCGGAGGACCCTGTGAGGCCAGACAGTAGAGGCAGGTTATAGATCACAGCACATGGAGAAGCGCAGAAGCTTAAAAGAACAAAAAGAAATTAAACCAAAACGCAGAGTGGCGGCGGGCGGGCGGGCGGGCAGGCGTGCGGGTGGTGGGCTCTGGCTGGCAGGAGGTGGTGGTGGTGGTGGTGGAGGTGGAGCTGCTTGCGTCCTGGTTCAATGGCGCACAACGACGGGCAGGCGGAAGGGGAGGGAAGCTATCAGTACATTCACAGGGGATTCGAGAGGACAAGAAAAAAAAAATAAGATGAAGCACCTTGGTCGAAACACACAAGAGGCGAGGGCTGGACACAGGCTATCAGGGAGCAGTTTGCAATGTTAAATACGCTGCTTGAGACAGACTTGGAGGACAAAAAAGGGCACCCAAGACTCAGGGGCAAAGCCCGCAGGGCATGTGAGGAGGACTCCAGTGCGGTCCCCGCTCAACAGTCTGGGGACAGAGAGACCAGATGGCCGGAATCAGTA
This sequence comes from Orientallactaga sibirica, assembly GCA_036365145.1. NCBI lineage: Eukaryota > Metazoa > Chordata > Mammalia > Rodentia > Dipodidae > Orientallactaga > Orientallactaga sibirica. Next base: position 4,195,981 of record JAEOAD010002279.1, on the reverse strand, counting down.
AGGACAGTATCTATCCAGCTCGCTGGCAAGGGTGAACTTTGGACTGAGCGAGGATGAGGGTGAACAGAAGTGGGAGGTGGGAGAGCAGGCGGCACCAGTCTGAATGAAGGAGAATGAAGGGGGCAGACAGTTACCAAGCACCCACCCGATGGGCAGTGCCAGGGTTCCACAGTTCTTGAATTCATCTACATTTCGTTCTTTTTTTTTTTTTAAATTGACAGAGAGAAAGAGGCAGGGAGAGAGAGAGAGAGTAGGCATGCCAGGGCCTCCAGCCACTGCAAATGAACTCCAGATGCATGCCCTCCCCCCGTACATCTGGCTTACGTGGGTCCTGGGGAATCGAACCAGGATCCTATGGCATTGCAGGCAAAGGCCTTCACTGCTAAGCCATCTCTCCAGCCCTCATCTACATTTCAAAATGGACCTGTAAGGTTTACCAATAAGGAAAGCGGGTCTTGTGAGGTATGTGCGACAGCCACACGACTAGTGAGTGGTACAGAAGCCCAGGGTGGGGCGAGGGCAGGGACCATGACTGCTGTGGTGGAGGGGCTGGGGTCCATGCCGGGTGATGATGGGTGAGTCACGTGCACCTTCAAGTTGACCTGAACCTCTGGGGCTATGTTGACCTCAACTCCACACAGAACAGCAAGCGAGATGAATTCATTTAACCCAAGGGGCTGGCTGAGCTGCAGGCTACAACCCATTAGCAGGTGTTGAAATCAGTTTAGTAAGTTGCAACCATTATTATTATTTTTTTTTGTTTTGTTTTGTTTTTCGAGGTAGGGTCTCACTCTAGTTCAGGCTGACCTGGAATTCACTATGTAGTCTCGGGTATTATTTTTTTAAAAAAATCCTGAAGCATTAAAAAATACATACACCAGGCTGGAGAAATGGCTTAGCGGTTAAGGGACTTGCCTGCAAAGTCAAAGGACCAGGGTTTGATTCCCCAGGACCCACGTAAGCCAGATGCACAAGGTGGCGCATGCATCTGGAGTTCGTTTGCAGCGGCAGGAGGCACTGGCGTGCCCGTTCTCTCATTCTTTCTATCTCTATCTGCCTCTCTCTTAAACAAATAAATAAATAAAAATAAAATATTAAAAATAAAAACACATACATCATTAGAGCCTTCTGGCTGGATTCAGGCGAGGGACACGAGGCATGCCCCAATGCACTCTTTTACATATACTGATCTCCCATCAGTCTTGGAAGTCTGAGAAAATTTCCCAACAAGCATGGGTGTGGGTGCGGTTAACTTTAGTTTGTTTTTCGAGGTAGGGTCTCCCTCTAGCCCATGCTAACCTGGAACTCACTATGTAGTCTCAGGGTGGCCTCGAACTCACGGCGATCCTCCTACCTCTGCCTCGCGAGTGCTGGGATTAAAGGCGTGCGCCACCACACGCCCAGAGGTGGTTAACTTTTATTTATTTGAGAGAAAAAGAATGGGCACACCAGGGCCTCTAGCCACTGGAAACAACTAGCTCTAGGTGCATGCACCGCCTTGTGCATCTGGCTTACGTGGGTCCTGCGGAATCAAACCTGGGTCCTCAGGCTTTGCAAGCAAGTGCCTTAACCACTGAGCCATTTCTCCAGCACCACCCCCTTCCTGGCAGTTAACTTTTAAAAAGGAGAGTAAGTTATAGCGATCGGGTTTCCACCCTCAGTCTAGGGACCAGGCTCTGCTCACTGGGAGACCCATCCTAGCAGCAGGGAGGTGGCAGGGGTGGGCACTGAGACAGCAAAGAGGCGTGTACATCAAGAGACAAGGGTGCCCGTCAGCAGCCGAGGACACCACCGCTAGGGACAGGCCTGGGGAGCTTCTTGGCTAAGCCAGGGGCTGCTCACTTCCGGAAAGCTCCGAGGAGCAGATGTTCCCCTACCTGCCACGCTACTAATTTCAACAAGTGTGTGTCTTTCGAGCGGCTGCCAGCAACGGCATGGTTTGTTACCGTGAGCAATTTTCTTAATTAACAGACATTAATTAGCCATTTAGCAATTTTGCAAGCATTTGTTTAGCGGCTTTCCTAAACGTGAATACCACTGTGATAATGGCACTGATTAGAGGGTCCCCTAATTAACAGTACAGGGAAGGAAAATTGAAATCACATAAATTAAAAAGGGAGGGGAAGTTAATGAAGGCGGGACATATTTGCACCTGCAAGTCTTTTGTACCACAAAAGTTGGGTGTAATGTAAACAAAACAAGATAATTTGAAGCCAACCCCCTGAAGAAAAAATAAAAAAGGAAAATTAAAAAGCACAGAGGAAGAGAGTTCAAGGGTGAGGTCCAGTTGCCAAGAGGGGGCGAAAGGACGTCTCGTCAAGTCCCCCCAGCTCTTGGCAACACAGGCGCCTCCCCCTCTTCCTTCATGGCCCTCACTTCCCACGCTGGTCACAGCAATCAACGTGTCTTGGGCAAGCCCATCACACCCGGGGCTCCCCAGTAGGCTGGGCAGGGGGCCTTCGTGGCTGCTGTATTGCTAAGTGACAAACACATGGAGCGCCCACCGCAGGGCCTCAATGGATGTTAGTGTCTCAGTGGATCAGGCTTCAGACCCAGGTCAGACACTCAGCACTATGGTGGCGCCTGTCTTAGGTCTTCCCAAGAGTCCCCTCTCTGGGGCTCAGAGGGCAGCGTAGGAGGCAAGTCTGCCGGGGAGACCCCAGCCCTCTGTCTTGTGGGAGCAGTTGATAGAATGGGCTGCTGAACCCAAGTTCCTTATAGACTTGAGGCTGGGGGTGGCGGATGGGACAGTGAGGACCACAGAATCCTGACCCAAGCCAGCAGTCCCCAGAGGACCTTCCACCACAACCTCGATCGATGGCAAGGTAAACCTTAGCACCCACCTCGTCAAGGTGGTAAGGACCCCCTCTTGCCCATCAGATGCTGACCAGCTTCTGTAAGTACCTGACCAGCCTGGCCCCCTCTGGGATCCGCTAGATGATAGGTCAGGAGCCTGCGGGCCCCCATGTCCTCTGTATTTCTATCACGTGCAGTCAGCATTGGGTTCTCGGTCAGTATGCTGGGTCATGCATATCCTCAGGAACAGAGTCATGCCCAGAGAAACACTTGCTTCACAGAGAAAATGGCACGCATACTGTTGTCTCCCTGTGTTATTAGGCCACAAACAAGTGACCAGAATATCCAGTTACAGGCCAGTTGAAAGACTTTACGGTCTTTTAAATTTATTCCATGTGGGCAAAACTCTACATAGGAGGCAGACTAAAAGTTTTGTTGTTGTTTTTTTTTTTTCCCCTAATGAAAGGCTCTTAAACCAGGTGTGGTGGTGTACACCTTTAATCCCAGCAGTCAGGAGGCAGAGGTAGGAGGATAGCCGTGAGTTCGAGGCCACACTGAGAATACACAGTGAATTCCAGGTCAGCCTAGGCTAGAGCGAGACCCTACCTTGGAAAACAAAACAAAAAAAGCCGGGCTTGGTGGTGCACACCTTTAATCCCAGTACTAGGGAGGCAGAGGTAGGAGGATCGCCAAGAGTTCGAGGACACCCTGAGAATACATAGTGAATTCCAGGTCAGCCTGGATAGAGTGAGACCCTACCTTAACCACCTCCCCCCACCAAAAAAAAAAAAAAAAAAAAAAAAAAACCCAAAAATTAAATGAAAGGTTCTTGCTAGGTTTCTGACCTTAGTCCTGAGATGGGATACTCTTTTGTCCCAGAATTTTATTTATTTGGGGGGGGCAGGTAGAGAGAATGGGTGTGCCAAGGCCTCCAGCCACTGCAAACAAACTCCAGATCCATGGGCCACCTTGTGCATCTGGCTTATGAGTTCTGGGTAATGGACTCTGGGGTCCTAAGGCTTCGCAGGCAAGTGCCTTAACTGCTAAGCCATCTCTCCAGCCCTGCCCCCCAAGTTTCAAGAGACAGGCTAGGTGAGAGGAGAGGCCCAAGGCGGGGAGAGAAGATGGGTGTCCCAACATCTCATCTATTGATCCGCTTCCCAGGCAGGAGCGTCCCTCCACCCACCATGGGCCTTCTTGGAATCCAGTCAGTGAAAGTTTTTGAAGAAAGCCAAGTTAGGTATATCTGGAAGCCTGCTTGGCCAAGACAAGCACCTGGGACCCAGTTGTGCTCTGACAAGTCTCCCTTGTGGACTGTGAAGGTTTCTGTCTTGGGTCTACATAATACTGGGGAGACCAGGATGGCTGAGCCTTGCTAGGAGCAGAGGGGAACTACAGCTGCTGGGCTACAGATTTTTTTTTTTTTTAAGGTAGGGTCTCACTCTAGCTCAGGCTGATCTAAATTCACTCTGTAGTCTCACAGTGGCCTTGAACTCACGGCGATCCTCCTACCTCGGCCTCCCAAGTTGGGACTGAAGGCATGGGCCACCACACCTGGCTCAAGCTCATGCCTTTAAATGGATGGGGACACACATAAATAAATAAATAAATAAATAAATAAATAAATAAATAAATAAATAAATCAGACAGAGAGAGAGAGAGAGGGAAAGAGAGACAATTGGTACACCAGGGCCTCTAGCCACTGCAAACAAACTCCAGGCACGTGCGCTTACGTGGGACCTGGAGAATCAAACCTGGGTCCTTAGGCTTTGCAGGCTAGCACCTTAACCACTAAGCCATCTCTCCAGCCCTAAGCAGAACTCTTTCTACTGTACCACTGACCGTGGAATGATGACATGGGACATGAAGTATGGGGAATCCCTGCTCCTGAATCTCAGGAAAGGCAGGAAACATACCCAAGTCCTGTGTGGCTTTCACACTGCCCCCAGACCTTGTTAATGGACTTGTCCATTCTCTCACAGCCAGCTCTAGATCTCCGCCCGCAGACACCTAACCCCTGTACTTCATTTTCATTTTTTTCCCCCTGTAATTTCAGCACCGAGCAGTGTTATATATCCAGCAGCTTTTGAGAGCCACTTAGGCAGGGCCCAGGAGGCTCTGTTATGGGTGTGATCTGGGCAAACACTTGGCCGTTTCACAAAACCCCACAGTCTGGACGCCGATGGGTTAGTGGAAAGGCCTTTACGGGCACGGCCACGGCCATGGTAGGGAGCAGTGTGTCCACAGCTTGGCAGATCTGAGGTGTCAGGAAAAGCATTTCACAACTGTTGGTAGGAGCCCCCACTCTTCCCGCCACATTCTGGCTGTGTCCCTGTGCTCCATCTGAAGCTGTCCTTGAGAGATGTGCTACGGCGTGATGGGAAAATCCTCGCGGTACACATGTGGTGAACCCCGAGCATCAGGCCTCCGTCAGAGAAAAAGGACCATTTACAGACACTGTAGGAGTGTGGTCCAGATCATGGGAGGGCCTGGCCCGTATGTAACCAACACAGTTACATCAAGGGGTGTCCCAAGAAGCTCTGGGTACACCTTAAACACTTGGGCTCAGAGAATTAGGAATATGTGTGAGTACCACAAGGTTGGCCAAGTTAGTACTCTAACCTAAGGACTCTGGGGTGAGCAGATGGTGGTAGCCCTTAAGATGTAAAGAAAAAAATCAGGTTTAAAAAAAAAATCAGATTAAAAAAAAATTTTTTTTCCCCCTTTTGGTTTTTCAAGATAGGGTCTCACTCTAGTTCAGGCTGACCTGTAGTTCACTCTGTATTCTCACGGTGGCCTTGAACTCATGGTGATCCTCCTACCTCTGCCTCCCAAGTACTGAGATGAAAGGCGTGTGCCACCACACCCAGCTCTATGCTGATTTTTAAAAAATATTTTATTTATTTATTTTATTTGAGCGACGGAGAGAATGGAAGAGGCAAGGAGAGAGAATGGGCACTCCAGGGCTTCCAGCCACTGCAAACGAACTCCAGACGCATGCGCCACACCCTTGTGTGGCTGGCTAACATGGTGGGTCCTGGGGAATCGAACCTGAGTCCTTAGGCTTCGCAGGCAAGCACCTTGACCGCTAAGCCGAGGTCTCTCCAGTCCTATGCTGATTTTTATTTTAAAGGAGAAGAAAGATAAGCCATTTAGTCCCCAAATTATCTGCTCTTTCCTCACACAACACTTGCATTCCTCACGACCACCCGCACTCACCCAGAAAGTACAGACTCGCAGATAAATGAGCTGGGACTTACTCCCAGGCTCTCGGGATGGCTGGGGGGTGGGGGTGGGGGAGCCTGGCAGAAGCAGGCATGAGGTCAGGCTGTGCACCTTTTGTCCTCACAGAAGACCTCTGGGCAAAGGAACTTGAAGCTGTAGCTGCACACCCCACTCCTGCAGACGCTGGGTTTTATAAACCAGTGAGAGGACGTGGTGGTCATCTCTGCCTGCTGGACGTGTCACTCAGGTTGAATGAATATAAAATTATAATAATTTGAGGGCTGGAGAGATGGCTTAGTGGTTAAGGCTCACGCATGCAAAGCCTAAAGACCCAGGTTCAAGTCTCCAGGTCCCACATAAGCCAGATGAACGTGGCGCACACATCTGGAGTTCATTCACAGTGACTAGAGGCCCTGGTTGTGCCCATTCCTACCCCCATCTCTAATAAATAAATAAAAATAAATCTTAAAAAAAATTATGATAATTTTTAAAAAAGGTACTCGAGGGCTGGAGAGATGACTTAGTGGTTAAGGCGCCAGCCTGCAAAGCCTAAGGACTCATGTTCTACTCTCCAGGTCCCATGTAAGCCAGACGCACAGTGACACAAGCATGTAAGATCACATGTGCGCATGTGTCTCAGTTCGACTGCAGTGGCTAGATGCCCTAGTGCACCAATTCTCATTCTCTCTCTCTCTCATAAAAATAAATAAATAAATAAATAAATAAATAGGCCAGTATGTTGGGCTTGCCTCCAAAAAACAAAAAGAAGTACTCGGGGCTGGTGGGAGGGTACGCTGCATCACCAGTGCCCGGGCAGTGCCATCAGAGGAGGGATCACGAGCACTAGGCAGCAAGGCAGGCAGTGGTCACTTGAGGCAGGACCTTGAAGGACACAAATGTGTCATCCGCAGAGAGGGGCAGATGGGAGTGTAGGCAGCCAAAGGCGGGAGGGGGTTGTGCATATACAAATCTGGGGACCTCGGGCTGGGTCCACCAGGGAGTAGTAGCCCGTGGGAGCTAGTCCAAGGAAGTGACTATGAGATCTGTTGTCTCCAGAACCACACCTATCCCCCTGACCCCAAAAGCTGTTTCTCTGCTTCTCCCCAAGTCAGAAATGGGGACTTGTAGTCACCAGAAGACTGACCGTATCTGGGATCCTTATGCCCATCTTTTGCTGACTGTGTGGGGACCAAGGAAAGCCGTACGGTTCTCACTGTGAGTGGCTTCTTCCTTCCTGAGGTCTGATGAGCTCCATCCTGGCCAGTCCTTTCCAGGACATTTTTCCACACCCACTGCCACCTCTAAGAATTTCCTCTTTTTATTTATTTATTTATTTGACAGAGAAAGAGAGAGAGAAAGAGAGAGAGAAATGGGCGCACCAGGGCCTCCAGCCACTGTAAACAAACTCTACATGCGTGCCACCTTCTGCATTCTGGCTTATGTGAGTCCCAGGGAACCGAACCAGGGTCATTTGGCTTTGCAGGCAAACACCTTAACCGCTAAGCCATCCCTCCAGCCCCCCGCCCTTTTTTTGAGGTTGGGTCTCGCTCTAGCCCCAGGCTGACCTGGAATTCATTCTGTAGTCTCAGGCTGGCCTCAAACTCACGGGAATCCTCCTACCTCTGCCTCCCAAGTGCTGGGATTAAAGGCGTGTGCCACCACACCCGGCTCCTCTTGAAGATTTCTGGCAGGGTTCAGGTGGCCGACAAAAGTCCTTCCTGACTTCTGTTTGTTGAAGAGACATGCTTTGACACTAAGTGGGCAGGTAGAGATGGATCACTCACCTTACCCCATACCAGTCCCTTGAAACCCAGGAAGCATGTCGACTTTGTCAAGGAAACAAGCCCCCGCCCACCTCCCACAAAACCCTGCCTTTTGCTCTGAAAATGGACAGTGTTGCAGAGGCTGCCCACTCCTGCCCACCAGCTTCCACCCCCGCCTGCCAGCGCTCCAGCTCCATTGTTAATGACATCGGCACCGTGAAGGTGAGGCGCATGTTAAAGAGGCACGGCCCTGTCTATCCCAGGGAATCCTGTGCCACTTGAAGCCCCCCAGTTTCACTTGTGCACAAAGCTCTTCCACCCTACCACTGCACACCTCAAGAGATGATTCCAAGGTAATGGTTCACCACTGACAACCAAGAAGGGGGCCACTGAGCCATGGAAGCTACCTCGAATTCACCCCCCCCCATCACCCACTGAGCAACAGAAGGCAGGGGGCAGACCGGGAGGCCAAGGTTTTCACTCTCTCTCCCGCAAATAGATGGCTAAGCGATTTCTGCTCGCTCTCCTTCCTTGCCTCCCCCTGAGATGTTTAAGAATGGCCTGGGAGCTCTCCTCTCTCAGTAAAAACGAAGCAACAACAGGCTTGAGCAAGGTGAAGGTCCAGGGGCACACGGGCAACCATGGACGATCTCTGGTGAACCCTGGCAGAAACACCGGGAGCGGCTGGGTGGTGCTGGTGAAGAGCCCAGGCTCATGGGGCAGGAGCTCAGAGCCCTGAAGATGTAATTCCACCTGCAGGAGAACCACGAGTCTGGAGTGTCGACAGCGAGGGCCGGGGCTGGTGAGCAGCCCTCACAGAATCCCTCTGCGACCCCCCCCTTTAACCAAGGGCCTGGGGAGCTAGTCCCAGATCCCCAGGAGCCCCCACCTGATGTGAAGGGGTATTCAGCAGTGGGAGCTAGCTGGTCCTGGAAGTAATCTTTCCTTACTTTTGGCCCCGAATCTTGTGTTCTCCGCTGCTCCTCCCACATCCACTCATTCTAATGTTGCCGGGGACCAACCACAAGCCTCCAGACTCTTAGAACATTTCTTCTTCTTCTTCTTTTTTTTCTTTTTTGAGGTAGGGTCTCGCTCAAGCTCAGGCTGACCTGGAATTCACACTGTAGTCTCAGGGTGGCCTCGAACTCACAGCGATCCTCCTACCTCTGCCTCCTGAATGCTGGGATTAAAGGTGTGCGCCACCACGCCCGGCTCTCTTTCTCTTTCCTCTTTGTGTTTTTTGAGGTAGGGTTCACTTAGTCCAGGCTGACCTGGAATTCACTATGTAGTCTTAGGTGGCCTGGAACTCACGGTGATCCTCCTACCTCTGCCTCCTGAGTGCTGGGATTAAAGAGGTGCGCCACCACGCCCGGCTCTGCTAGAACATTTCTATCACTCTAAGGTGAGTTTCTGAGAATCAGCTACTAACATTAATTTCACGAAAAGCAACTCATAATCAGATCCTCACATTGGGTTCATCTTTTTTGGCTTTGGGACAAGACTTTTGTCAAAATCTTCTTGAACAGAGCTGACCTGAGAGGTACGGGCCTTCTAAAGTGGGGAGAAGTTCTCAGCTGGGAGAAGAATCCACACAAATGGAGGGAGAAGAGCTGGGCGTGGTGGCGCACGCCTTTAAACCCAGCACTTGGGAGGCAGAGGTAGGAGGATCGCAGAGAGTTTGAGGCCACCCTGAGACTACATAGTCAATTCCAGGTCAGCCTGGACCAGAGTGAGACCTTACCTCGCAAAACCAAAAAACAAACAAACAAACAAACAAACAAAAACAAATGGAGGGAGAGGCAGAGGATACGTCTGAGAGCAACAAGGCCAGGCCCTTGACCTGGGAAATCAAGCTAGTCTGACAAATGGGGTGAGGAGCGGCAGGCGCAGGCAGAGCACACGGGCTCCAAAGAGAACTGGAGTCTGGTCAAGACGGGACCCTATGGGCAGGAGCAGTACTCAGTGGCAAATAGTAAGCATCTACTTATGTGGGGTCAAGAGCACCATAAACACTAGGGGCCAGGCTGGTCGCTTGGGACCTTGTGCTGAATGACTGAAGGCTGCCCTCCGGCACGGAGTCCTATAGATTCTCAACCATTCCTCAACTCTTCCGTACAACCCATCGCCTGTACCTACACGTGGAAAACAATGGAATTCAAAAGACACGCAGGGGAGATCTGGTGACAGAACTCAGTGACTAGACAATGGCTGGGGTCCTGGGGCCAGACACTAGGTCTCCATCAGGTACATATGAAAAGGCCTGCTAGGCCTGGAGAGTTGGCTTAGCTGTTAAGGTGCTTTGCCTGTGAAGCCTAAAGACCCATGTTCCACTCTCCAGATCCCATGTAAGCCAGAGGCCAAGCATGCAAGGTCGCACATGCCCACTAGGTGGCGCAAGTGTCTGGAGACTGCAGTGGCTGAGGCCTTGATCCACTAATTCTCATAAAATAAAATAAAGTAACTGCAAGGGGGTGGGAGATGGCTCAGCCATTAAAGGCGCTTACTACTAAAGCCAGCTATGCCAGGTTCAACTCCCTAGTGCTCACATAAAGCCAGATGCACAGAATAACATGTGTATCCGGAGTTCATTTGCAGTGGTGGGAGGCCCAGTCTCATTTTCTAAATAGATAGATAGATAGATAGATAGATAGATTGATTGATTGATTGAAAAAAAAAAAACAGAGGCTTCAGAACCCATACCTGCTTCCCTGCCTCCACAGCTTCTCTAGTAGCTCCCGTTGACTGGAGCAGAGAAGAAGGATTCAGGGTGATTTGGGCCAAGGGAGCTAGGCTGCCCTATTCAAGGGCCAAATGGTGTTTTGACAGGTGCCAACTCTTGTCAGTGGCACTGAAGGGTTAAAGGGTTAAGTACCAAACGGGCCATCCATTTGAAGAATCCCTAAACATTTCCCATAGCAACACCAATGAAGGCTGTGCTGAGCCCCAAGACTCCCTTCTGGCAAGAAGGCCACAAGATAACAGGTGTGTGTGATGCTCGGCAGCACCTGACCCAAGGCGGGGTTTCCTATGCATCAGTGACTTTACAACATCCTCACAGAGCCCTAGCAGGGGCTCAGGAAATGGCTTCGTGGTAGAATGCTTGCTCCCCATAACGTCTGAGGCCCCGGATCCAATCTCTAGCACAGCTCAGAAAATAGTTCCCTAAAAGCCGGGCGTGGTGGCGCACGCCTCTAATCCCAGCAGTCGGAGGCAGAGGTAGGAGGATCGCCGTGAGTTCGAGGCCAGCCTGAGTAGAGTGAGACCCTACCTTGAACCGCGCCCGCCCCCCCTAAGTTCCCTAAGATGAACGATTGGGCTAAAATCACTCCTGATTATAAGGTTTGGAGAGGCTCAAGAACTTTCTTAGGGTAACCCCAACGGCCAAGACTGGATAAGCTCTTTCACAGAAGGGAGGGAGAGATGAGGCCCAGCTCCTCCCGGCTGCAGACAGAAGCAGAGAAACTCACAGCCATGTGCCCTGGGCCCCTGACGGCACAATCTTGAGGCCACACCTCATCTTCCAGCAGCAGTATGAAAATAACCAAACATGGGCTGGAGCGATGGCTTAGCAGCTAAGGCATTTCCCTGCAAAGCCAAAGGCTCGATTCCCCAGGACCCACGTTAAGCCAGAGGCACAAGGGGGCGCACGCATCTGGACTTTGTTTGCAGTGGCTGGAGGCTCTGATGTGCCCATTCTCTTTTTCTCTCTCAAATAAATAAATGAAATACAATTTGGGGCTGGGGAAATGGCTTAGCGGTTAAGGTGTTTGTTTGCCTGTGAAGCCTAAAGACCTGGGTTTGATTCCCCAGGACCCACGTAAGCCAGATATACAAGGGGGTGCACGTGTCTGGAGTTCGTTTGTAGTGGCTGGAGGCCCTGAGGTGCCCATTCTCTCTATATATCTGCCTTTTCCTCTCTCCCCCTAATAAATAAAATAAAATAAAATAAAATAAAATAAAATAAAATAAAATAAAATAAAATAAAATATTAGCCATGAACAATTTTTTTTAATTTATAAAAAATAAAATTACCAAACATGAAGACAATTTTTTCTTTTGTTGCTGTTTTTCGAGGTAGGTTTCTCTCTAGCCCAGGCTGACCTGGAATTCACTATGTAGTCTCAGGATGGCCTCGAACCCATGACTATCCTCCCACCTCTGCCTCCCAAGTGCAGGGATTAAAGGCATGCGCCACCATGCCCAGCTATGAAGACAAGTTTCTGCCCACCAACCCCGCCATCAGGAGCAACAAGATACCAAGGCACTTCCACCACGTTCCTCCACCAGGAAGAGGCAGAGCGCCCCTCCCCACAAGGCCCTGTTCATACCCACTCACGGCCCACTCTGAGCCAGGTGTCACCCACGCCCTTCCTTGTCCTGCATACAGAGCTGGTGTTGTGTCCCCCAGGTGGGCAGCCCTCAGACAGCCTAGCATTCGTCACCTCCGGACTCACTCTCCACCATTCTAGCCTTAGCAAGAGACAACGCTTTTCTGGGAGAAAGCTCAACTGAAGTGCAGTGTGCGGGGCCAGGGCATGATCCCCAGCAAGCCCTCCGTCTTGTGGAGGAGCCACTTCGTGGAGAAGTTGCCGCAAGGAAAGGCTTAGGCAGAAACAAGAGCACAAATGTGAAGCTCACTCGGAGGGCTCCTGCCGTGTACCCAGCAGCCGTCAGAAAGGCCCTTACACTGCATTAGATGCTCGAATTGCTTCTGAGTCCTGTCCTGGGACCCTTGCCCAGATCTGTGACTGCCAAGACACAGGCGTGTTCGTACAGGACGCTGCTGGAATTCTCTTCCCCAAACATCTTCACACTCCAAAACTCATACTTGCAGGAGCCTCTAGGGGGTTTACACTATCCCTTGCAGTAAGCTCTGTGTGTGTGGGGGGGGGGAGACCAAAAAGAAATAGCCCCTCCCCCAAACCAAAGGAGGACTCTTGAGAAGAGGAAACAGATAGTGGGGAGTTGGGTGGCTGGCGGCAAAGGCCAGCAGTCCCCGGGAGAGGGGAAAGAACTCGATTCTGAAAGAAAGCCAAGGGCTGGAGAGATGGCTTAGCGGTTAAGGCCTGTGCCTGCAAAACTAAAGGATCCTGGTTCGACTCCCCAGGACCCATGTAAGCCAGATGCACAAGGGGGCGCGCGCATCTGCAGTTCGTTTGCAGTGGCTGGAGGCCCTGGTGTGCCCATTCACTCCCTCTGCCTCTTTCTCTCCCTTAAATAAATAAATAAAAATATACTTTAAAAAGAAAGAGGGCTGGAGAGATGGCTTAGCAGTGAAGGCGTTTGCCTGCAAAGCCAAAGGACCTCAGTTCAATTCCCCAGGACCCACATAAGCCATATGTACAAGGTGGCACATGCATCTGGAGTTTGTTTGCAGTGGCTGGAAGCCCTGATGAACCCATTCTCTCTCTCTCACTCTGCTCCTTTCCATCTGGAAAATAAATAAACGAATAAATAAATAAATAAATAAGGAAGGAAGGAAGGAAGGAAGGAAGGAAGGAAGGAAGGAAACGTGAACTGAAGTACAAGCCAGGAGAGGTGGTGCACGCCTTTAAGCCCAGCATTTGGGAGGCAGAGGTAGGAGGATCGCCATGAGTTTGAGGCCAGCCTGAGACTACAAGGTGAATTCCAGGTCAGCCTGGGCTAGAGCGAGACCCTACCTCAAAAAAAAAAAAAAAAAAAAAACCAACCAACCCCCCAAGAAAAAAAAAAAGGAAAACAGAATGCTCAGTGTGAAAGGCGAGAGGCTAAACCAGCTCAGGCTTCATAAACAGCAGTATCAAACCCCTAAGCGCCTGGCTTGGAGGGTGAAGCTAGCAAGGGGTCTAAGGCAGCAGCAGGTTTTCTGCCCAGGCCCCTTAGTTGGCCCTGGGGTCCTGCCAGAGACACCGACAACTCCCTACACACGCATGGAGAGAGAGAGAGAAAAAAAAGCAAGCTTGGGGAGGAGGGCACAGAGAGGAGCCGGTGCACAGCCAGCAGGCCTCCACAGCATGGGACTGAGGCTCCTGTGTGGGGCTGGCTCTGCATTAGGGGGCAGTCGCGGCCTGCGCAGCCGCTGGGGGCTTTGTTAGCGATCAGAGCTCCCGGGCGCTGATTGCTGATGCATAGCTAACCGGGGCGGCAGACACTGATTTATGTTCAACTTTCCATTTCATCAGTGAGAGTTACGGCGCTACATGTGGAGTGCACGTCTCTTTTTTTTCCCTTTTTTTTTTCTTTTTTTGGAGGGGGGAGGGAGGCGAGGCAGCTCCAAGTGTGCAGAGACACAAACATGTCCACACGTGTGCACGCTGGCGCGCGCATTTGCCAAGGCTGCAACTTCTTTTTCCTGTTTAAGGAGGAGAGCGAGGGGCCCAGCCAGCCTCTTGAGGCCGCCTTGGCACGTCAGGAGTAACCTTTTGTCCGCGGTTGCTAGGAGCTCTGGTGCCGGTCATCTACTGTTGGGCAGAAGCTAGGCACCAGGCTGGCTGCGGGGTGGAGCACGGCCTGACCTTTGTGGAGGTGGTGCTGGCCAGGAAAGGTGATTGTGGCTGGCGGGCTGGGTGTGTGTGTGGGGGGGGGTAGGGACTCCCCTTCACTGAACAGAAGGGCAAAGGAAGGCCCAGAGAGGGTAGGGTGGCTCCCACAGTAATAATAAGAGGGTAGAGGGGGCTTTAGGGTTCTGGCCTCCAGCTGGCTTGAATCTCACTAACCAGAGGAGGGGGGCTGCTGCTTCCAGAGCAAACAGGGTTGAACAGGTGTGGGGGTGGGGAGGGGGCAGCAGTCACTCATCTTCAATGGTGGCCTGATGACCAGCAGTTGGGGCCACACCAGCACCTCTCTAATCCCTCACAGCAGGGGGTGAGCCAGCCTTCTGCCAGTCTGGAGGCAGCGGGGCTGGGTCTAGAGAGGCTGGGGGTGCCTCTGTGCCCCAGAGGGGACTCACATTGCATCTCGTGGGCCTTAAAAGCCAACATGCAGGGTATGGGCTGGGAAGGAGGCAAGCCATGGGGTGAGGATGGGGCGGGACCCTTGGAAAGACAGGCATTTTTCTCCTGAGAAGCCGCTGTCTCCTGTGCACCTTCCCAGCTACGTAGAAGTTCTGAGAATGGGACACTTCACCCCCAACGCTAAGAGGGTCAGACAGTTCCACCTGGGGCTCGAGTACCAATAGGGCAGGCAGGGGAAGGGTCGAAATGGGCAGAAGGCAGACGGACTCGGCTCCCTGCCACACCCGCTTCCTGGCTTCTACTCCAAACCTTTCTATCACAGCCCAGCTTGCCTCCTTGCCCTGCTCCAGCACCCAGTGAGGGGCCACCGGTCCTGAGCAGGGAAGCCACAGGCCACAGCTCCCAACCTCAGCCCTGTCACCACTCAGCTCAGGACTCCACACTGACCAGACTGCTTCTCAGAACTGACCCCTCCAGCCTCAGGTCCTCTTCCTGGGGTCGTATCTTTCCTCCGCAGGACTCATCCATAGAGCTCTGTCTTTAACTCCAGACGCATGCGCCACCTTGTGCATCTGGCTTACATGGGTTCTTGGGAATCTGAGCCTCGAACCAGGGCGGTCCTCAGGCAAGCGCTTAACCGCTAAGCCATCTCTCCAACCCGGAACTCTGTCTTTAAATTCAAGTCCTATTCAAGTCTACTGCGGGTTACACCTCTGGCCGGCCCTGCTCACCTTATAGCCCCTTTCTGTGGTTGCCCCTTAAGCCAAGTTTGGCAGCTCCCTTGCCTGCCTTCATGGCCCTCTGCCTAGCCCCACCCATCCCACAGTGTGCTTCTTTTATTAAGTCCCTCCTGTGGCCTTTACAGGACCCTGAATCCCTGGAGGGGCCCTGCCCACAGCCTCTGACCCCAGGAACCACGTCCGTCCAACCATCACGGTTTCATTTCCGGCCCTCTCACTCGCTCTTCCTTGACCCACCATCTCTCCAGTGGGGATGCCAGCCCTGGATTCAGAAACAGGGAGGTTTGATTTCAACCCCTCCACCACCTACCCTAGACTTTTTCTAGCATCAGCCTGGCCTCCAGACCCTTGTCCGGTGGCAGCACCTTTCTGGAAGGTGAAACAGTCTGTTTAAAGAGGCTCCTCTCTTCCTGGAGGGAAGGCAGCAGAGACAGCACCCAGCTGGCTCTCTCCACCTCCCCCACACCCCCGTGCTGTAGTCAGCAGCACGTTCTCATTTACAGGGCTCTGACTTCCCTGGAAGGCGCACGCTTTTAATCCTAGCACTCGGGGTGGCAGAAGTAGGAGGATCGCTGGGAGTTCAAGGCCAACCTGAGGCTACACAATGAATTCCAGGTCAGCCTGGGCCAGAGCGAGACCCTACTATGAAAACAGAACAACAACAACAAAAAATTCTAAAAAATGTTATTTATTTAATTGAGAGAGAGGGAGGACGTGTATGTGTGAACCAGGACCTCCTGCTGCTGCAAACAAACTCCAGGTGTGTGTGTGTGTGTGCCACTTCTGTGCATCCGGTTTTACGTGGGTCCTAGGGAACTGAACTCAGGCCTGTGGCGCTTTTCACGTGATCGCCTTTAATAGCGGGTAGCAGAGCCGTCTCCCCAGCCCTGAAATGTCTTCTTTATAGAGACTCAAGTCGGCTTTCCTCGTGAGGACCTGAGATTTGAGGCTGGAGTCCTCAACGAGGCAGAGCTGTCTCAACCACTTGGAAGGTTGTCAGACACTTCAGACGGCCAACAGAACTCTTCTGAGGCTACATGCGTCTGGGGGAGGGAAGCCCTCAGCTGAGTGTGTGAGAGACGGGCAAGAGCCATCATTGGGGGCACTGGAGGGAAGGGTTTGGGCCTGATGTCTCTCTCCCTTCTATTTGCTGATGGCGTCCAACTATATTTGTTGTTATATTTGGGCCGGGGGGGGGGAGGGGGTTGAAATCCTCCAGGGCAGAACCAGGTCTCTTTCTAGGGTTAGCTGGAAATGACGCAGGAGTGGTCTCAGTGGAGCAAGGGGAAGAAATGTCAGCCACGTTTTACTGTCCCCACCGCAAGGAGGCTCATAAAAGGACCAGCTAAGTTTTTGGCAAAGAGATCTGGACTCTCGTGCTACACCAGGGTCTAAGGACCCAGGTTCGATCCCCCAGGACCCACATAAGCCAGATGTCTCTAATAAATAAATTTAAAATAAAATTAACAAAAAAAGAATTGCCCTTACCCAGTGCTGAGCAGCCCCTGCTAGCCAACCCCAGCTGGCCTTTGAGTGGACACTCATCTGCTACTTTAAAAAAAATTTTTTTTTAATTATATTTTTGGAGAGAGACAGAGAGAGAGAGAGGGAGAGGAAGTCAATGCAAACATGTGCTGTGGCCCTAGTATATGCCAGGTGTTGGGAACACCACTGAAAAAACAAGTTAAGGGCTGGAGGAATGGCTTAGTGGTTAAGGCTTTTGCCTGCAAAGCCAGAGGACCCAGGTTCAATTCCCCAGTTCCCATGTAAGCCAGATGCACGAGGGGGCGCGTGCATCTGGAGTTCATTTGCAGTGGCTGGAGGCCCTGGCGTGCCCATTCTCTCTCTCTCTCTCTTTCTCTGTCAAATAAATAAATAAATAAAAATAAAATACTAAGCCAGGCATGGTGGCACATGCCTTTAATCCCAGCACTTGGGGGGCAGAAATAAGAGGATCGCCATGAGTTTGAGGCCACCCTGAGACTACAGAGTGGATTCCAGGTCAGCCTGAGCTAGAGTGAGACCCTATCTCAAAAAAAAAGACCAAAAAGAAGAAAAGAAAAAAAGAAAAACCAAGTAAACAAGGATCCCAGAATTATAATGCCTTTACAAAATTTTGCCAGGATCTGCAAGAACCACTATCCCCAACCATGAAGTCTACCCAGGTCCACCTCCCCACCAGACCTCCCCACCAGACACATGTCAGCACGTAACTCCACAGGACTGCAGAGCCACTGTCCACTTCGGAAACCCAAACTCCAAGGAGGAAAAAGCAAACAAGACAGGCGAGCCTAATGCGTGCGGGGCTGAACAGTTCTGACGCCAGGAGTGCTCCCGCAGCTCGGCAGGCAGAAAGACCTGAGGAAGGAAGTCTTGTGTGCTGCTGAGGGGCTGAGATGAGGCATGGACAGACAGACAGACGCTCCCTCCCACCCACCCTGGAGGCCCTAGTAGCTTTAAATTTAGGACCAACCAGTAGGCTCAGACCTGACCTGAAAAGGGTGTCTGCCAGTGCGTGCAGGGCACAACAGACTGGGCCACCTGGGCTGGCTTGCTGATGCACAGCCTTCCTATGGGCAGAGCTACCTGCCTGCCCAGGCTGAGGCCAAGAGGAGAAGAAGTACAATTGTTGGTGGTAGATAAGACTCCTGATATTGTATCTATTTCCCGTCCAATGTCATAGTGGCCACCTGAATATGAGCAAGGGACCGGGCGACCATCAATCACTAGTATTTCTGCTGACTGCTGCTGACCTGCTCTGGAAAAGGGCTGTTTCCACCTCTTTTCAGAGCGATGCCCTTTCCTTGCAGGGACCAACGCCACGCAGTATTACGGCCAGGAAGGACCAAGCCGAGCGCCTGGCTGCCCCACCTCTCCACCAACCCCCCTTCATCTGACTGATGGGGAGATGATGCCGGGAGCAAAAGCAACGAAATCACTTAATGCCACCTGAAAAGCTCAGTCCCAGGGTTCAGGATCCCTGCTGGAAGGCCCAGCCTCTCTTGACAGTGCACCCTGCCCATGGGGGGACACACACAGAGATGGCCTCAAGTCAAGAGAGTCCAAAAGTTACCTCTGTTTGAGAGTAGCTGGTGGTGGCTAAATAAGGGCAGGAATCAGGCTGGTTTCTGACCACACACACCAAACATCACAGGGGGAGAATGTCCAAGAAGTATGTGTGGAATTAGGCCTTAACCATAGAAGATCATACCAAGGGGCTGGAGAGATGGCTTAGCGGTTAAGGCGCTTGCCCGTGAAGCCAAAAGATCCAGGTTCGATTCTCCAGGACCCACGTAAGCCAGATGCACAAGATGGTGCATGCATCTGGAGTTCATTTACAGTGGCTAGACGCCCTGGTGCATCCATTCTCTCTCTCTGTCTCTAATAAATAAGTAAATAAATTAAAAAAAAAAAAAAGAGTATACCAAAGCAGGAAGCTGGAAGCTGCTCACATAACAGGCAAACCTGTCCCTTGTCCTAGACTCAGGCCAAAATAGAAGCCAACGGCCAATTTAACAAAACACACTTAGCTACTGTCCGCTATCTTCCCACCACAGTGGCCTTCTATTGGATGCCTGGAGGCCAGAAAGCATCAGCTTCAGAAAGGAGCTGCATGGGCATCAGGGAAATCAAGCTTACACTGAATCTAGGTACCCACGGGGCCCGAGTGAAGATGTGAACCCGAAGCCGGGCGGTGGTGGCACAGGCCTTTGATCCTAGCACTCAGGAGTTAGAAGCCACCCTGAGACTGCAGAATGAATTCCAGGTCAGCCTGAGCTAGCGTGAGACCTTACCTTGAAAAACCAAAAAACAAACAAGCAAATAAACAAAAAAACTAGGGCTGGAGAGATGGCTTAACAGTGAAGGCACATGCCTGTGAAGCATAAGGACCATAGTTTGATTTTCCCATGTCCCACGTAAGCCAGATGCACATGGTGGTGCATGCATCTGGAGTTCGTTTGCAGTGACTAGAGGCCCTGGTGCACCCATTCTCACTCTCTCTCTAATAAATAGATAATTTAAAAAAAAAAAAGATTTACAAAATTATTGACAAAATTATAACCCTGAGAAAGAGCTCCCACTGGGCAGAGCAGCAGTAGGAAAAGGCCTCCATACTTCCAAACTTATTTTTTCAAGATTTTAATTTTATTTATTAGAGACGGGGGCGGGGAGTGAGAATGGGCACACTAGGGCCTCTAGCCATTGCAAACGAACTCCAGACGCATGTCCTACCATATGCATCTGGCTTACATGGGACCAAGAGAAATGAACCGGGGTCTGTAGGCTTCGCAGGCATGCACTTTAACCACTAAGCCATCTCTCCAGCCCATACTTCCAAACTTTTGACGGTGTTCCCGTCTCCATAACATGGATGGTATCTGATACCCTGAACTGCTATCCTTAAATCCCTCTCTCTCTCTCCTCCCACTATCAATCTGATGAGCAACCCTGCTGCTTCTGTTTTAGGGGAGCAACCAAATTTCACTAATGGTCTTTCTTTCTTTCTATTTATTTTATTTATTTACTTTTTGAGGTAGGGTTTCACTCTAGTCCAGGCTGACCCGGAATTCACTATGTAGTCTCCGGGCTGCCTCGAACTCATGCCGATCCTCCTACCTCTGCCTCCCGAGTGCTGGGATTAAAGGCGTGCACCACCATTCGCAGCTTTTATTTTTTTTTAAACTAATGACTGGTGAGCTATGTTTCCTAACCCTCCTCTCCCCTGAGTTAACATCAACCAGAATAGGGGATCCTGCACAGGAGAAGTATTTCCCAGATCATCCCCTACAGTACAGTACAGTGTGGATGGTAGGTTAATGTCCCCAGGGGGTTTATATCCCATCTTTGCTCAGATGCCTCCATCCTGCTGCGGCTTGGACTCACACAGTTTAAATGCCTCTTTGGGGACTGGAGGGATGGCTTAATGGTTAAGGCCTATAAGGCCAAAGGACCCAGGTTTGATTCCCCAGGACCCATGTAAGCCAGATGCACAAGGTGGCACACGCGTCTGGAGTTCATCTGCAGCGTCCAGAGGCCCGGGTGCGCCCATTTGCACGTCCTCTCTCTTTCTCTCTCTTTCCCTGCCTTTCTCCTCTGTCCAAAACAAACAAACAAACAACAACAACAACAACAAAATCCTCTTTGGATGTTGCCTCCCTGTCCCAGCTCTGAATAACCAGGCTTCACACGACAGCTCTTGCTGTGTCCTTGTCGGGAAGTACCACCCTTCAAAGGCGTGGAGAACCGGGCATGTTCTCAAAACTCGACACTGCACGGGCAGGCTTTAAGGAATGCGTGATGTCACAATCAGGAGCTCTACCAGTGAAAGCTTCTCGCGACAGGGTCCCAAGGTGGCTCTTCCTAGTCCCCATTTGGCTGAAGGGGAGTGAGAGGAAGGGAAGGATGGAGAAGGTGGTGTGTATAAAGTGTGGGGGGAGGTGGCCATGCCCAAGCCCGACTACACAGAAACTGCAGATTTCATACCACCCTAGAAAGCCCGACAAAGGATCTTGTGGAGGACGCAGGGTTCCTGCCCTGTGTGGGATCTGTCCCTGCCTGTGGCAGGCAAAGTGTGGGCACCGATGCTGGTGGGGTGCCGCCTGTGATCGATCAGTGGTTAGCCAGAGGCGAAGGGTGCTGAGAGAGGCCAGGACGGTGGGGCTTCTGTGGTGCACATTGCACGGAAGGCTTGTAGTTTGACAGGCAAAGTAAACAATGGTGGTGGCAGCGGCAACAAAACAGAAACAAAGAACAGTTTGCTCATTGGAAAGAAGAAGAAGGAGGGCCGGGCGTGGTGGCGCTGCACGCCTTTCATCCCAGCACTTGGGAGGCAGAGGTAGGTAGGAGGATTGCCATGAGTTCAAGGCCAGCCTGAGAATACATAGTGAATTCCAGGTCAGCCTGAGTTAGAGTGAGAACCGTCCTCGAAAAACCAAAAAAGTAAAAATAAAAATAAGTAAGAAGGGAAAAAAAAAACAGAAAGAAAAAGGAACAAGCCTTTTGTGAAATAAACGTTCCACACTGGCCTGGAAGCACTTGTCCCCCCACCCAGGGTGGGCAGAAGGGCACTACTACAGTGCCTGGGTGGTTGGGGTGGTGTCAGCCTTCCCGTCTCTTTCTTCTCCTTCTCATGGAGGAAGTGTACAACAGCCACTGTATTTAGACCACGGCGAAACAAACTGACCTTTTTTTTTTTCCCCTCCTTCCCTCCCACCCACCAGGGAATGCAAGAGGTGCAGAGGGTGTACTAGTGCCCGGAACATACCTGAAAGAAACCTGGCGGGATGGGGCCTCCGGGCATCCCATCGTTGGGGGGAATGTTGCCAAGCACAGGGCTTGGAGCAGCGGCTGCACTCTGTGGAGACAGAAAGCAGCAGTCAATGGCAAACCTCCAGCCAGACACAGAACTGCTCCCCAAGAATCTCCTTCCTCAAAACCCGCCTCTGTGTTAAACCTTCCAGCCCCCCCCCCAAGCCAAGCACTGTCACCACTAATACAGATGTTCAGCAGTAGATCTGGACCCCAGTTCCAGGAGCGTTACTCGCTGGGCGAGCCCCAAACTCGGGGTTATGTCCACCCCCTTTAGGACACGGCAGGAACTGGTAGAGGGGTGGCAGGCGAGCAGCACACAGTCCGCTGGCTGCTCTAAAGATCTTCCGTGGGCAGAGGGCTGATTTATTAACAGTGGTGCCCCACCCCATGTGGTCTGCATGTTGAACAGCCCCGATCAATGAATATCTACAACTTCTGAACAAATGCCCGGCCAGTGAGGAAATGCCCCAGGTGGGAGTGAAAAAGGGCAGGTGTATCTTGGACTCTGCCACCACCACCCTCAACACGGTCCTGGGTGCCACAAGAAGAGTGGGGAGGCACAGGAAGGGGGCTATTGTTACTTTCCTCATTAAATACTGCTACCCGCACTTGGTACATCTGCCTTGACAAATGCCTCCCAGGGGTGAGCAGATGGCCTCCTTCCAACTCATCTGTGTCCAACTGTGTGGCCGGCATGTCCGACGCCTGACTCTGTGTTCCCAACATGCAGAGCCGAGGCCAAGACACCCTACCCTGAGAAGTCATAGGTGTTTTATCTGGGCCTGTCCTCTGGACTTCTCACCCATGCTAAACCTCCAGGTGCAACTCCTGCAGAAGCCTCCCTCTACCCAGGCTTGGTCCCCCAACTCCACCTAGAATACCACACTAACCCCTGGTCCCCTCCCAGGGCTCTGGGTGTTCTCTGAGACAGGCCTGTGTCCCTCGAGGTCCAGAAACACCATACACCCTTCTGTCTCCTGAATGTTGTCCCTGCCCATCACTCTTGAAGAAGTTACTTCTTGCTTTTGTTAAATTTTATTTATTTCTTTGAGAGAGTGCGAGAAAGAGGCGGGGGAGAGAAAGAGAGAGAGAGAATGGACGCCAGGGCCTCCAGCCACTGCAAACGGAACTCCAGATGCACATGCCCCCTTGTGCATCTGGCTTATGTGGGTCCTGTGGAATTGAACTGAGGTCCTTTGGCCCTAACCACTAAGCCATCTCTCCAGCCCAGACGTGACTTCGTTTTTTTTTACCCCCCCCTTGCCATTATATAGGAGAACAAAAGCGTGGGATCTTCACCAACATGTCACGTCTACTAAGTTTCATGTGCCGTCAGCTATACTAGCACGTGGGCTAGCCACGGGCAAGGCACTGACTTCTCTGAGTCTCTGTGTGCTGTTGTCCTGCCCCCATGCTAAGAGTGTGAGTGAGGAGTGAAAGAGAGGATGAGGAAAGCTCTGGGAAAGAAGACACAGGGCAGGCATGCAGTAGGCGCTTGGAGCATCAATGTGCTGTGGCTGGTGGGGGGAGAACATGCCTCACAAGAATGGGAACATGAGTTCAATCCCACATAAACAGCTGGGGGGGGGGTGGGCTGGAGAGATGGCTTAGTGGTTTAGGCGCCTGCCTGTTGAGCCTAAGAACCCGGTTCCAATCTCTAGGTCCCACGTTTAGCCAGATGCAAAGTGACGCAAGGGTGCAATGCTGCACTTGCCCACAAGGGGGTGCACGCATCTGGAGTTCGTTCACAGCAGCTGAGAGGCTGCTGGCATGCCCATTCTTTATCTGTCTTCCTCTTTCTCTCCCTCCAAAAAAAAAAAAAAAAAGCTGGGGGCGAAGGTCAGGTGTGGTGGCACATGCCTTTTAATCCCAGCACTGGGGAGGCAGAAGTAGGAGGATCGCGAGTTCGAGGCCACCCTGAGACTACATAGTGAATTCCAGGTCAGCCCTGGCTGGAGTGAGACACCCCCCCACACACACCAAGACTGGAACAACAGCTCCAAGTTCAGTAAGAGGTTATTCCGAGGAAACAGTGGAAGAGCAATGGAGGACACTCAGCGTTCTACTCTGACCTCTGCATGAGTGTGCACTGGGTTCGCACACACACGTACACACACACGCTGTAACACACCCCATTAAACAAACGAATAGATGTGCCTACAGAAAAACAGCCCCTATAATCAAAGAGGTTTTGCCCATAGGAAACATCACAGGGCCACATCAGCTTCTGCAGCCTCCCACCTCCCAAGGGGGGGCGCGACACATTAGCTGTCTTCTTCTGTTTCTTTGCTATCAGAGCTTGTGTGAAAACGCAACTTCTTGTGATTGACAGCCAACAGTTCACGTCTCTGCAGCAGGAGCAAAATAATTTAAGGGGCTAGGGTAAACATCCACCTGTATTTTCTAAGCTCTTTCATCCTTCCTAGAGGCATCCTTAATCACCCAGTTTTCTAGCAGATCTGAGCCACTGCTAACTTGACTGTTGTCTGTTTGGTATTTTGACTGACCTTTTGGTCACTATACTTTGAAATGGTTTATACTGGACACTTTTTTTTTTTAGTATATTTTATTTATTGATTTGAGTGATTTTAAATATATATATATATGGAGAGAGAGTGTGTGTGTGTGTGTGTGTGTGTGTGTCAGAGCAACTAGCCACTACAAATGAACTACAGACTCATGACTTGTGCATCTGGCTTACGTGGGTACTGGGGAATTGAACCTGGGTCCTCAGGCTTTGCAAGCAAGCACCTTAGCTACTAAGCCATCTTTCCAGCCCCACTTGTACTTAATTATGTGAAACATTCATGTCTTCTGTTATTTGGGTATTTGTCTCCATAGTGGGACTGGATGACTAGCTCCAAGGCTCACTCAAAGACCTGCCCGAACCTGACTGGGGGTGGGGGGGGTGGCCTTTCAGGATTGCCAGGAATCAGCCTCTCCCTGTGGTTTGCCAGCTCTGAGTTAGAGTTCCATTAGGGCAGTCAGTCAGCAAAGTTGTCTCAAGTGAGTTTTCTCTAAGAACGTGAAGTGCAAATGCCCAGGCCTATGGCATGCTGGGCTGCGTAGGTGCTCAGGACGGGCCGCCTCCACCACAGCAGGCCAGAAAGGACACTGGTTCTGGAAGTCAGGCCTTGCAAATGGGCTCAGGTCCCTTGTCATATGGGGACTCGGTTTCCACGTCCAGTGGTGGGATTAGAGAGGAACACTGAATTCCTTATTCAAGCTGCTCCTCTGTGATGTGTGGGTCTCAATGCCTCAGTCCTTACTTAGCCACATGGCCCTCCTTGAGCTCTCAGCCGAGAGCGGAGGGAAAGAGTTAGGCTCCAACCCTGAAGAAGAAGCTGTAATTTCCGGTTTAAGGAAACGGAGTCAGGGTGACCTTAAGTGATGTCGCTAAATGGTGGCCCTCACTTGAGAGTCTCTCCACTCTCAACCTGAGATTCAAGAAACCCAAACGCCAGGACGGAGGAGTGCTCAGCACTGAAACATCTCTATCACACCTTCCAAGGCTCAGGGTCCATTGTGGAAGAGGGGCAGAAAGAATGCAAGAGCCAAAGGAAGGGTAGGACTCCTTACAACGTGCTCCTCCAGACACAAAATGGCCTGGATATCCATGACCTCGCAGTGCCTGACACTACCTACACACGACCATCGTAATAGGAGGAAAAGATGACATCAAACTGAAAAGAGAGACTGCTTGAGAGGGGGAAGGAATATGATGGAGAGTGAAGTTTCAAAGGGGAAAGTGGGGAGGAGGAGGGAAGTACCATGGGCTATTGTCTACAATTAAGGAAGTTGTCAATAAAAAAATTTTTTTAAGTTGAAAAAAAGAAACGCAAACCCCAGGCCTGCCAGCAACACTTGCAATTCCTAAGGAAAGCTGGGTACTTTTTGGCTCGGGACAAGAAAACCAGCAGACAGATCATTAAACCATCCAATGATCACAATTCATTCTGTAGCTGAGGTCACACCTGTGTCTTCTGTACATTCCCCCCACCCCCAGGAGGTTGACCTTCTAACTCGGTTCCTTCTGCCAAGAACTTCAGTGAGCTGGCCTTTACCAAGAGGCCTGGCCGGTGGGGTGGGGGGGATGAATATGAACTCGTATGTCAAAGAAAGCGAGGTCCCACTAAAGATCATGCACTCGGGCTGGAGAGATGGCTTAGTGCTTAAGGCGCATGCCTGCGAAGCCTAAAGACCCCAGTTCAATTTTCCAGGTCCCACGTAAGCCATATGCACATGGTGGTGTACGCATCTGGAGTTCTTTTGCAGTGGCTAGAGGCCCTGGCGTGCCCATTCCCTCTCTCTCTCCCTCTCTAATAAATAAATAAGTAAATAAAAATTAAAATAAAAAAAAAAGAGATCATGCAACCCTAACTGGCAAATGACCTGGGAAGAAAAGGAGAAAAGAGGTTGTAAAATAGCCGCAGAGCTTACACGAGTCAGAAGCATTCAGCAAACACTTGCTCTGGTGACCAGCACTGTATCTGCCGGGCCAGGAGTTGACAGGGCACGGTGTTGCCCTAAAGATCTGGAGGATGTAAGTGACTTGCGGTGACAGGGAAGTGAGGGACATGAGAAAGTGCTCCCAGGCAGGCGCTGAGACAGGGATTAGAGGTGGATCAGGGAGGCTTTGTGCAAGAGGTGGCACTCAAGCCGGAAGGGGGGGGCTTACAGGACAGTAAGACTCCGAAGATGCAGAAGCGAGAGATCACCGAGGCCGTATTAACCCTAACCTACCAGCCCAGGGCTCCTGGCTGCCTCCTTTAGGGCACAATCCTTGCAGTGTTCCAGCCCCTCAGTGCCCACTCCTCCATGGGTGGGGGGTAGGTGCGGGTTCTCTCTCCTAGCAAAGAGGACAGCAGCCTACCCGGTCTCAGAAAACTTCATCATACCTACGCCTGTCACTTCTGATCCGCTCCCCTCAACTTCTCTCCTCCAGGTGCCCAGCCACCTGCCACGACTGCGAGAAAGGACGCTCTAAGAGCAAAGGGGTCTGCTCAAGGTCACGTGGCTGAGAACGAACGGGCAGAACCCTGCGTCTACCCCGATCTGCTAAAAAACCACCACGGTCCCAGCTCCTGAAGTGTCTTAGATTCTATGGCCCTAGTCTGGGGATAGACGCTGTGCTGGTTTGATTCAGGGGTCCCCCATAAACTTAAGTGTTCTGAATACTAGTCTCCCCAGCTGATGGCAATTGGAAATTAACACCTCTCGGAGGTGGTATATTGTTGGGGGCGGGCTTATGGGTATTATAGCAGCTTCCCCTTGCCAGTGTTTGGCACACTCTCCTGTTGGCCAAGGGGGTGATGTCTACCGTCTGCTCATACCATTGTTTTCCCTGCCATCATGGAGCTTCCCCCTCGAGCCTGCAGGCCAAAATAAACCTCTATTTTTCCCCCACAAGCTGCTCTTGGGTGATTTCTACCAGCAATGCGAATCAGGCTGCAACAGACGCATACAGAGAGTTCTGGGTTCAAGGTCCAGCCCCTTACAGGCACTAGAAGCGGGGGTACCGGGGTACCTCACTTCACCTTTCTGAGCCCCTCACAGTCACATGTACAGGAGGCAAAGCCCCTATTGGGAATGTCAGATAAGGTCTCTGGGTGAGTAAGGGAGGTGCTCAGCCAGCGGCAGCTTATCACTGTCAGGCTCACCTAGTTTCCTGGGGGCTTAAAAACTTTTTTGTAGCTGGGCGTGGTGGCGCACGCCTTTAATCCCAGCACTTGGGAGGCAGAGGTAGGAGGATCGCCGAGAGTTCGAGGTCACCCTGAGACTACATAGTTAATTCCAGGTCAGCCTGGACCAGAGTGAGACCCTACCTTGCAAAACCACAAAAAAAAAAAACTTTTTTGTAAAACAAGGTTTCACTATGATGCCCAGGTTGGCCTTGAACTCCTGTGCTCAGGCAATCCTCCTGCCTCAGTCTGAGACAGGCTCACTTTTTATGATCCCAACAGAGTGGCCGGAGAGGAGGGGATCAGCATGCAGGGAGGACCAGGCTTCTGTTCTGAACAAGTGGACCTCTCTCTCTTCTCAGTGGCCACCTCAGGAAGTACTACTAGCAATAATCATAAAATGAGGGCTGGAGCGACGGCTTAGCGGTGAAGGCGCTTGTCTGCAAAGCCAAAGGACCCAGGTTCGGTTCCCCAGGACTCATGTAAGCCAGATACACGAGGTGGCACATGCGTCTGGACTTTGCTTGCCCTTTCTCTCTCTCTCTCTCGAATAAATATTTTAAAAATATGAATAATAACAATAATAAAATGGAAAAAAAAAAAGGCAGCCAGTCAGAGTGTTTTCAAAAGAACTGGCTTCGTTGGTTTCGGAAGAAGAGGCTACCATGCCATGGATCCAGCCCACCCATCTCAGGAAGTATAAGGCTCTTCTGAGAACCGGACCAACGGGCACCGCCCTGGTAAGAGGTGGAGTCTAATGCCTTAGTTGTGCCTTGGATCCTTGCCAGGAGGCCCTCCTCCGTGAACAGACAACTCTTCAGTTGGGCTAGACCATGTGGAGCTGGGATCCTGGGCCTGAGCATGCAAAGCTAGGGCGACTCAGGGTGAATGGTGTCCCTCACTGGAGTGGATCAACCGCACACTATCTGACAACGAAGAATTTCTTTCTTTTATTTTTAATTTGAGAGAGACACAGAGAGAGAGAAAGAGACAAAGAGACAGAGAGAGAATGGGCACACCAGTGGCCTCAGCTGCTGTGAACAAACTCCAGACACATGCGCCCCCTTGTGGCCAAGTGCAGCAGTGCACCCTGCATCACTTTGCGTATGGCTAAACGTGGGACCTGGAGAATCGAACAGGCGTTCTTAGGCTTCACAGGCAGGCACCTTAACCGCCAAGCCATCTCTCCAGCTCAAGAATTTCTTTTTAAAGAGAGCTGTGCCGGGCGTGGTGGTGCAGGCCTTCAATCCCAGCACTTGGGAGGCAGAGATACGAGAATTGCCATGAGTTCAAGGCCACCCTGAGACTACATAGTGAATTCCAGGTCAGCCTGGACTAGAGTGAAACCCTACCTTGAAAAAAAAAGAGAGAGCTGGGCTTCTGGCCTTAATTCATGCCGCTAGCAAAACACATAGGCACACATACATGTATGCACACGTGCAGTCCACTGACTGTCTTAAGGAGCTATGTACAATCACAAACAAGCCACAGTAGGCCAGTGACCACAACTCCTGAACAAGAACATTGGCGGCCGCCGTTTGCAAAGTGGGAAATTCCCTGGTGTGGATCCGCACACACTCAGTTCCAATGCCAGGACCGAGATGTGCAGTGAACAGAAAGCCACCCTGCTTCTAGAAATTTTTTTAAATTAAAAAATATATTTATGAAAAGCCGGGCGTGGTGGTGCATGTCTTTAATCCCAGCACTCGGGAGGCAGAGGTAGGAGGATCGCTGAGAGTTCGAGGCCACCCTGAGACTACATAGTTAATTCCAGGTCAGCCTGGGCCAGAGTGAGACCCTACCTCGAAAAACCAAAAAAAAAAATAATAATAATAATAATAATAATAAAATAATAATATATATATATATATATATATATGGATTGATTTATTCATCTACTTGAGAGAAAGATGCACAGAGAAAGAGAGAGAGAAAATGAATAAATATGGTTGTGCCAGGGCCTCCAACCACTGTAAAAAAAAAAACCTCCAGACACATGTGCCACCTTATGCTTTATGTGGACTCTGGGGAATTGAACCTGGGTCCTTAGGTTTCATAGGCAAGTGCCTTAACTGCTGAGCCATATCTCCAGCCTTAAAAACTCTTAAAAAATTATTTATTTATTTGAGAGAGGGAGGGAGGAAATGGGCACACCAGGGCCCCCAGCCACTGCAAACGAATTCCAGACATCTGCGCCACCTTGTGCATCTGGCTTACGTAGGTACTGGGGAATCAAACCTGGGTCCTTAGACTTCTCAGGCAAGTGCCTTAACAGCTAAATCAATTCTCTAGCCCAGAAACATTTTTTTGTTTTGTTTTGTTTTTCAAAGTAGAGTTTCACTCTAGCTCGAACACATGGCAATCCTCCTACCTCTTCCTCCCGAGTGCCAGAATTAAAGGCATGAGCCACAGTGCCCAGCGCCCAGCTCAGAAACTTTTTTTTTTAAGTTTAAAAGAAATCATTAAAGGCAAAGTCTTTTTCAAGGACGAGAGCTCACATCTCCTCGGCTGGCATCCAGTTTAGTGGGACAGAGTCACGTTCCCAGTCATCTAGAAAGATCACCGGGGTTCCCCCGATATCCAAAACAGGGGAGCAGACACTTAGCAAGGAAGGAGTGCAAACCCACCCTGGCTGAGGAATGGACTAGCGGTTCGGTTCTTAAGCTCTCCTGCCAGGCCAGGAGGGAGCAGGCGAGCAGCCACCCACGAGCTTCACACAGGCATCTCTAGTGGGCCTAACTTCCTGGCTCGGAGCTGAGCAGATGCCGCCTAAGCCTTTAAAGCACTCCTAATTGCGCTAATTTAGCTAACAGTCTCTGTTTGGTCCCCCACCCGGAGTCAACCAGCGTCCTTTGGTACTGCTGGAGAGATGCAAGCTGTTGGCTTTGGTGTGATTTTGTCAGCCATTAACCGATTCATCGGAGTCATTAATTGATTTATTACTGCTGCCTGCTCAGAGGGTTTTTAGCAAATAGAGAATGATGTAGGTCACAATGCAAAGGAAATTGGACCAAATGACACCCCCAAGAGCTGGGCACTTGCCGTGGTCACCGCTGTCCACTGTAGCAGCCCCGCCACAGCCGGGCTATCAGGTGTGTGTGGGGGTGGAGGGGTCGGTACAGGTGCCAGCCTGCCTCTTGCACAGGCACCAGAAATGCCAAAGATGTGGACAGTGGAGACCTTGCCTGGACACTCTGGAAAGGCTAATGCCCTAGCACCCTCCAGACACTGTCACCGACGAAGCAGGAGGGGCAGAGAGAGAGGCAGAGAGAGACGTACACCCCCCCCACCCTCCAGGTGGACACTAAGCATGCTGCGGCCATATGGCCAGGACACCAAGGCCCCTGGGCTAAGACTCTACTCCCTGGAGGGGACATATTCTAGCTCTGCACTCTCCCCTCGCTCTGCTTATAGGATCCCGGGGACAGCAACAGTTGATGCGTTGAACAGGTGCCTTCTAACGCCTGGCCTTTTATGTACTTATCTCTGATCCTCTCAACAGTACCAGAGCTGGTGGCATTATCTTCCCCATGGTACAGAGAAAACGCGGATGCTCAGAGCGCTGACCTGCCCCAGGCTGCGCGGCAGGCCAGGACGGAGCAGTCTAGGACTCAAAGTCGGTGGACCTGACTTCAAAGTCCACACGCTTCCTCCTCTCCACCAAATTCTTCAGACTGACATAAAAGGCCCTCCACCTGTAGCTCAACTCCAGAAGAACACTGACGGGCGCAGGCAGGGGACCAAGAAGGCACTCTGGCCTTTATAGAGCCCTAAGTTCCTCATGGATAAAATGAGAGTGTTAAGGGGGTGGGGTGGGGGGTTCTGGGACCACCCGGAGGGTTAAGATTCCAGAGCTCAGTCCCTTCCACCTCCCACCACCACAATGGCCATACTGCCAAGATTGTCACACATGCATGATGCTGCTGGTGTCCGTACAAGTATGTCTCATGTTGGAAAAAGAACTTCCCCAGGCCCTGCCCTGGGGCCGACCACGTTCCTTGAGGCCCAGCCCTGCTTTGAGTCCAGCAACGGGTCCGGAGAGGTCAGCTGCGCTGAGCTAGACCAGAGTGGTGTTGCCCAGCCATGCCTACTCCCCAAATCCTCAGGATGCCAACATAACATGAGGAAATGGTATCAAGTGAGGGCGATGTCAACACCTCTGGTGATGGGACTCACAGGGTCATAATGTGTGTGGGCACACGCCCAGGCCCTGTCTGTTTCTGAGCGTGAAAGGCAACAGTTCTGATACCTCGTTTCTCTAGGAACTGAGCAGCAATTCTGTACACTTCAAATTTTGTTCTGGCAGTAATCAGTTGCACTAACACCCCCGTTCAGGGACCTTTTAGGGCACAGCCCACCCAGACCACCTTTCAAAAGAGGGTGCTGAGGGCTGGAGAGATGGTGGCTTAGCAGTGAAGGCACCTGCCTACGAAGCCCAAGAACGCTATTTCGAACCTCCAGGTCCCACATAGCCAGAACAAAAGTGAGGCAAGCATGCAATGCCGTGCATGCCCACAAGGGGGCGCATGCGTCTGGAGTTTGTTCACGGTGGCTAAAAGACCCTGACCTCTTTATCTCTCTCTCTCTAAAAAAAAAAAAAGGAAGAAAGAAAGAAAGAAAGAAAGAAAGAAAGAAAGAAAGAAAGAAAAAGAAAAAGAGGGCACTGAATGGTCTGCTCCCATAGTGATGCAGAGGGAATGAGGAGGTGGGTCAGGTGCCCACCAGAAACCAGTTGGCCGCCTGCTTCTGTCTCTGCAGATGCCCCGGCATGGCTTATGGTCACCAGGAAGAGGTCCACAGATATCTGTTATGGTCTGCCAGGTGCATAGAACAGGGTTTCCTTGTTAATACCACCGATGGGTCCGGAATATCCGGATTCATACATTGCTGGGGGGTTTTCAGGGCAGATGAGTCTGGCTTTAAAGGACCAAAGGTGCTGCAGGGACCTGAAAGCTCTGACTGACTAGTCTGACCCACACTGGATTTCTGAAACAGACACTGATACGCTGTCCCCGCCCCCCCCACCCCAGAAGGCCAGCCTGTACTCTTTTATTTACTGCTGAGGTAACAGCAGCAGTTAAGGTGTTTGCCTGCAAAGCCAAAGGACTCAGGTTCGATTCCCCCAGACCCATGTTAGCCAGATGCACAAGGGGGCGCACATGTATTTGGGAGTGCGTTTGCAGTGGCTAGAGGCCCTAGCACGCCCACTCTCTCCCTCTTTTTCTTTGTCAAATAAATAAATATAAATAAATGGCTTAAAAATTATTTATATGGGCTGGAGAGATGGCTTCATGGTTAAGGCATTTGCCTACAAAACCAAAGAATACTGGTTCGACTCTCCAGGACCCACATAAGTCAGATGCACAATGGGGCACATGCATCTGGAGTTCATATGCAGTGGCTGGAGGCCCTGGTGTGCCCATTCTCTCTCTGCCTCTTTCTCTCTCACACACATAAATAAACAAACAAAAAATTATTTATAAAAAAATAATAAATCTGTTACCACTTACACACTTCAGTACAAACGGCTTTTCTTGCGTACAATGAATTTGCTCAACCACCTCTGCACGACCGCTGACCCTCTCCCTCTCAGGAACCTCTCCCCGTCTCAGGCTGGTGATGACCACCACTGTCCCCTTCATTGGCTGTGTGCCTCTCATCACAGCACTGGCCACACCTGATTGTTAAGTCCTTATTCAATCAGCCAGCTGTCTTGCTGAGGACGGGGCAGGGGTGGTGTGCACAGCACAGAAAGATGCTTTCTCAATAAGTAGTCTTTGGTCGGATAAAAATTGTTGCCAAAAAAAAAAAAAAAAATCCTGCCTTTTAATTTAATTTATGTATGTATTTATTTAATTTTGGTTTTTTGAGGTAGGGTTTTTCACTCTAGCTCAGGCTGACCTGGAATTCACTACGTAGTCTCAGGGTGACCTCGAACTCACAGCGATCCTCCTACCTCTGCCTCCCGAGTGCTGGGATTAAAGCGTGAGCCACCATACCCGGCAATCCTGCCTTTTTAGAGTAACCACCACAGCCACAAGGTCAAATTCCAAGCTTTAGCTAAATCTACGATCCTCCTCTGATTTACACTGTCCAAACAACTAGCCCTCCCTTCTAAACCACCACCCACCCCCAGCCCACATATGTCTCAGAACATTGTTTCCTCGACCAGGCTCAGCCCAGCTCTGGGCACTGGGAAATCCTGGGGGCTGCTGTTGCTACTGGACCCTTGCTACCAGTCGACGTGGACAGGACATGTCTCCTAGAGGTGCTAGTTACTGAACACCACTCTCAGCTCTCTCTCTCTCCCTCTGAGACAACTATAGAGACTGTTTCGGATGCTGTCTGGGGAGAAGTACTGGTTGCTCCAGGGAGGTCAGTGGTCATGAGCGTGGTGGGAGGGTTTCTGGGAGCCGAACCGATGCTGTCATTCCCACTTTGGCAGAAGCCTGGTTCAAAGCTTCGCAGACTGGATGTATGAGCGGAACCTGGGATCTCTGTGGACTGCTAAGATCGAGCTGCCTCTTCCACTCCTGGCCCAGCTTGGCAAGGCAAAGGTCAGCCAGGTTCTGGTGTTCTACGGAGAGAGAGAGCCATCCGCTCCACTGGCCCGAGGGGCCGCTTTCCCCACAGGCTGCAAAACTGCTCATGGGGTCTGCTCCTGGGTCTGAGAAGAGAGTGGCTGGGCATGGGCTGGAGAGACGGCTTAGCGGTTAAGGCGCATGCCTGCGAAGCCTGAGGACCCAGGTTCAATTTCCAGGACCCACGGAAAGCCAGATGCACATGGTGGGGCATGTGTCTGAAGTTCGTTTGCAGTGGCTGGAGGTCCTGGAGCTCTCCCTGCCCCTCTGACCGTCTCAAATAAATAGATAGATAGATAGATAGATAGATAGATAGATAGATAGATAGATAGATAGATAGATAAATAAATCTTTATTGGTGTATGGGGCTGAGGAAATGGCTTAGCGGTTAAGGCATTTGTCTGTGAAGCCTGAGGACCACAGTTCGATTCCCCAGGTCCCATGTAAGCTCGATGCACAAGGTGGCGCATGCGTCTGGAGTTTGTCTGCTGCAGCGGCTGGAGGCCCTGGCGTTCCTATTCTCTCTTCCTATTTGCCCCCTCTTTCAAATAAATAAATAAAAATAAAAACATTAAAAAAAAAGAGAGTATGGCTGGGCAGTGGCCCATCCTGAGACACTTTCTCTACATCTCAGATGACACACTTCTCCCTGCCGAAGGGTCCTCTGGCAACCTGGAGACCTCTGACCACAGGTGAGGCAGGAGGCCCCAGGAGTACAGGAGGCCAAGAGGCAAAGTGAGCCCTGAGGTCACGTGGGAGGACTGCCGCCCTCATCATGCCCACACCCTCCGAGGGAAACGGAAGCCAAGAGACCAGGCTCTCTGGCTGCACCCTGTCTGAATCTACCCAGTGCTAATCACAGCCTGGGAATGGAGCCAGCTGTTCTCCCATCGGGGTCAGGCTCCCTCCTGAGAGAGACAGACACTGCCTTTACACTCTGCTCACCAACTTCCCTATCCCGTTTCCTTCCACTTACCTACCCCAAGAATTCCTAGTTGTTTATGGATGCCCAGCTCAAATAACCTGGCTGCACAGGCTAGAACAGGCGCAAAAGTCCTTGCGTAGGGTCATCAACTAGAACGCAACCCTCGCACACGCTGGCTCTTCTCTGTGTCCCTTGTGTGAGACACTGAAGGCATCTGCTGGCTGTGGTGGGTGGTCAGTTAAGAATAAGCACTCAGGAGGCAGAGGTAGGAGGATCAATGTGAGTTCGAGGCCAGCCTGAGACTACATAGTCAATTTCAGGTCAGCCTGAGCTACCTCGGGGGGGGGGGGGAGAATAAACACTAGGGCTGGAGAGATGGAGAGATGGCTCTCTCATTTAAAAAAAACACAAGCCGGGCATGGTGGTGCACGCCTTTAATCCCAGCACTCGGGAGGCAGAGGTAGGAGGATCACCAACAGTTCAAGGCCACACTGAGACTACATAGTCAATTCCAAGTCAGCCTGAGCTAGAGTGAGACCCTACATCGAAAAACCGAATAAAAAAATAAATAAAAAAAAAAGGTAGATGGTATTCCTGAGGGTGACACCTGATGTGGTCCTCTGCACCTCCCCCCACCACGGTACACAAATGAACATACACATAGAAATGTACACACTACAAACACACGCAAAAGAAGAGGGGAAAGCACGCCTGTAACCCCAGCACTCGGGAGGCAGAGGTAGGAGGATCTCGGTGAGTTTGAGGCCACCCTGGGACTACACAGTGAATTCCAGGTCAGCCTGGGCTAGAGTGAAACCCTACCTCAAAACCCGCTCCCATCCCCCCCCAAAAAAAGAGCTGGAGAGATGGCTTAGTGGTTAAGGCACTTGCCTGCAAAGCCAACGGACCTCAGGTTCGATTCCCCAGGACCCACGCAAGCCAGACGCACAAGGGGGCGCATGCATCTGGTGTTCATTTGCAGTGCCTGGAGGCTCTGGAGTGTCTATTCTCCCTCTCTCTCTCTCATTCTGTCTCTTTCCCTCTCTCCAATAAGTAAAATAAAATAAAACATTAAAAGAGAGAGAGAGAGGGGAGGAGGGGAGAGGAAAGAATCTGAAACTACGAAAGGCTGTGAACTCAACTTCTCTTTTTACCATTTTATCCTTTTTTTTTTCCTTGTTCCCCAAGCTGTGGCCACAGGGAAATCTTGCTGGCCCCAGCCTCTTCCACCTAGAATGTCCACTCCCCTGACAGCTCTGTCATCCCAACACGTCCTTTAGGCCACCCGGGGCACTGGTCTGGATTTGTTCCAACTCCACAGATGATACTACCTGTAAGTCTGTAGAAAAAGACTACTTCCCTATAGGAATGCTGACTCCAAAGAGGCAGAACACAAATGCTTGCCACAACAATAATAAACATCAAATGACTAAGGACATAGCCTGGCCAGACCCTTCTGGGAAAACGTCTCCCTTTTTCCTTACTCTTCCCCATACAGATGAAAACTTCAAAGAACCAAAAGAAGACTTGCACAAGCCCAAATGTCAAGTGGTGCAAAACACAGCATCATTCCCACGGGCTCCTTGTGCTGTTGTCATTCCATGGGTTGCAGGACAGAAACACGGAGGCTGCTTGTGGAGCTCTGAACCTGAAACCCTGGGGATGCTCCGGGTTGAAACCTGGAGCCCAGACGGGCAGTCGAAGGCAAGGCCCGGCCTAGACAATGACCACACTCCTGCTCTGGGCTATGTTTCTTTTATTTTTGTCTAAATCTGTTTTGGGCTATAGCCCACACCCAAGGCAGGAATTTTTAAAAATATTTTATTTTTATTCATTTATTAGAGATACAGAGAGAGAGAGAGAGTGAGAATGGGCGCACCAGGGCCTCCAGCCACTGCAAACGAACTCCAGGCTCATGCGCCACCACGTGCAGCTGGCTTACGTGGGACCTGGAGAATCAAACCGGTGTCTTTAAGCTTCGCAGGCACGCGCCTTATCCACTAAGCCATCTCTCCAGCCCAAGGCAGGAAATTTTAATTAAACCTGGCAACACATGGGGCTTCAGAAGCCCGACTCCAGAGCTGCTGAGTGGGACAGAGCCCTACAATCCTGTAGCCTGCGTGGTGCGCTGAGTCAAGGACAGGAAAGGTCTGAAACACAGGGTTTTGCCAGTATGTCTGGGGCCGGCTCATCTAGAAAACCCAGGTTTGCAAGGAGAGCCTCAGTCGCCGAGAAGATGTTTACGAATCAGTCACACGTTCCATGGTAGCTTGGTGTCTTGCACAAACATGGTCCACAGTTACCTGGTAGTGGGATTTTCTTTATTTCTTTTTTTAAGTTGGTTTATTTATATTTATTTATTTATTTAAGAAAGACAAAGAGAGAGAAAGAGGCAGAGAGA
Source organism: Orientallactaga sibirica (assembly GCA_036365145.1). NCBI lineage: Eukaryota > Metazoa > Chordata > Mammalia > Rodentia > Dipodidae > Orientallactaga > Orientallactaga sibirica. The sequence continues at coordinate 4,158,625 of JAEOAD010002279.1, read as the reverse complement.
GAGAGAGAGAGAGAGAGAGAGAGAATGGGTGCACCCAGGGCCTCCAGTCATTGGGTAGCAGGTACTGCCCCCAAGGCTGTTGATAATAGTACAAACCACACTCAGCTGACGGGATGGCTTAGCGGTTAAGGAGATTGCCTTCGAAGCCTAAGGATCCCAGTTCAATTCCTCCAGGACCCACATAAGCCAGATGCACGAGGTGGCGCATGCGTCTGGAGTTCATTTGCAGCGGCTGGAAGCCCTGGTGTGCCCATTCTCTTTTTATCTTCCTCTTTTTTTCTCTCAAATAAAAAATAAACTTTTTTTATTTTGTTTTTTTGAGGTAGGGTCTCACTCTAGCCCAGGCTGACCTGGAATTCACTATGGAGTCTCAGGAAAATAAACATTTTTAAAAACAAAAAGTACGCTCCACAGAGTAAGTTTATGCATGTCTTCCTGGGTGCAATCCTGAAGCTTACACCATCCCAGGAGGTGCCTGCGCTTCTGACAGACTCGAGACTCTCAGAGCAGACTGCCCTCCCGCCCATTCTCTCTGGAACCTCACTCAGTTCCAGGGAAGGAGGTCGAGGCGGGGGTACTGGGTGAGGGAACAGCTGCATGCCTATGTTCAAGAGAAGGTTGATCTCCAGTCCTCCTCCCCGAGGCGTAACTGGCAAGGCCGAGGAAGGACCCAGTTCCTGGGTATCGGCTCAGAAAACACCACGGCTGACGTGTGCAAACATCCCCGTGCAAATACACGTGGCCTACTTCTTGATTATCTCACGTATCTAAATATATCCTAAGAAAAGAACTTGGCAGCGCTGAGAAATTCTGCAGTGAGTCCAAAATAACAAAACCAACGCCACACACACACACACACACACACACACACACACACACTCGCCCCTACCTCTGCTCAAGGTGCCACGCTGGGCATGAATACACACACTCACAGGCAATACCCAAGGATGTGTTGGGGGGGGGTTGGGTGCTGCTGGGGGGGAAGGGGGCCCACTCATGCTTGCTAACATGAAGTAGAGAAGACAGAATAGTAGAAGGAAGGGACTTTGTGCAGGTTCCTGGTCAGACCAGTACACATGTTCTGTCCAAGGGAGACGTTGGGGGCACGCCCAACTGAATACACACACCCATTCCCCACACCCTTGGAGACTCACTGAAAGACACTGGCATTTTCCATTCCACTTGCCAAGAAGGGAGCTCATCCTGCCCTGTGTGCCTAAACTGCCAACCCCTGTAAACAAAGGTGGCAGTCACAGGGGTGTCCGAGCACACTGTGGCACAGGTCTGATGAGCATTTGTCCTGGGGTCACTGTCGCCCCCTGCCATTGTCCCCAAAGGGGAAAGCTAAGACCCTACAGTGGGGAGATAAACGTGCCTACAGCCCCCGCCGGGACGACCCGCATCCAACACACCACTCCGACTCACTGGATCCCTCTGGACGATTCCTTTTCAACGAACTCAGCCAATCTGGGTTGCTTACAAACACTTCTAAGCCCATCCTCTCGAGTATAAGGATGTTCATTAATTTATTAAGAAAGAATGATGGGGGGCTGGAGAGATGGCTCAGCGGTGAAGGTGCCCGCCTGCAAAGCCTAAGAATGCCCGTTCGATTCTCCAGGTCCAACATTGAGCCAGACGCAAAGGCGACACAGGCATGCAAGTGTCACACATGTGCACAAGGGGGCACACACATCTGGAGTTCACTCACAGCAGCTGAGAGGCTACTGGTGGGCCCTTTCTCTCTCTCTCCTCTCTGTCTCTCTCGTTCTCTGTTTCTCTCAAATTTAAAAAAAATAAAGAAAGAAACAATGATGGATTGGAGAGATGGCTTAGATGGTTAAGGCGCTGGCCTGCAAAACCAAAGGACCCAGGTTCAATTCCCCAGGACCCACATTAGCCAGATGCACAAGGGGGCACAGGCGTCTGGAGGCCCTGGCACACCCATCCCCCCCTCCCCTGCCTCTTTCCCTCTCTCAATAAATAAAGAATAAGAGTCAAGGGGGCTGTAGGCACTCTTCCTGTCCATGGGGGAGGGGGTGTCACCTCCCCATGCCTTCTAGACAAAGACCTCAAAAGCCCAACCTGGGGCTGGAGAGATGGCTTAGCGGTTAAGGCATTTGTCTGCAAAGCCAAAGGACCCTGGTTCAATACTCCAAGACCCACGTGAGCCAGATGCACAAAGGGGCGCATGTATCTGGAGTTTGTCTGCAGTGGCTGGAGGCCCTGGTGTGCCCATTCTCTCTCCCTACCTCCCTCTTTATTTCTCTCAAATAAATAAATAAAAGATTTTTTTTTTAAAAAGCCCAACCCATGTGGCCAGCCTCCTCACTGGCCACCACCAGCCTCAGTCCTTGCTTTGCCTCGGCTCCTTTTCACAGACACAGCTAACTCAGATGGCTACCAGCCTGCTCAGGGCCTTGGAGGACTGACTGCTCCTCGCTGTACCACTTCAGCTCTCCACGACCTGGCCTGAATCAAGCTACAGCTCCAGCCACCCACATGCAACCTCCCTCCCTAGCCAGACACATCTCAGCCCCGTGGCTTAGAACAGACTTTTCCATAGCCTCGATCTTGGCCATTATCAGGTACCTATTTAGAGATCCTCTTTTTGTTTTTAATTTTTGTTTGTCCTTCAGACCCACAAAGAATGCTACCTCAGCAGAAGGCACTAGTAGTTAAAGCCAGGCAAGCCTTCTCTCAGGACACTCAGCAACTAGGTCCCTTGTAGATCAACAGCACCTGTTTGGGGCGATATCTCCAACTAGAGTGTGATACCCCCGGAAGCAAGCAGCGTGTTCTTCACCTCCAGGCCAATGTCATTTTAAAAAACAAAGCCAGAGCTGGGGGCGGGGTGGGGCACATCTTTCATCCCAGCACTTGGGAGGCAGAGGTAGGAGGATCGCCATGAGTTTGAGGACAGCCTGAAACTACATAGCAAAATCCAGGTCAGCCTGGGCTAGAGTGAGACCCTACCTTGAAAAAGCTAAATACACATACATACACACACACACACACACACACATACATACATACAAAAACACCAATGCTAGAAGCAATCCATCCAATCTTATTTTTTTTAATTTTAATTTTTTTATTTATTTGCAAGCAGAGAGAGAGAGAGAAGAGAGGCAGACAGAGAGAGAATAGGCACGCCAGGGCCTCTAGCCACTGCAAAAGAACTCCAGATGCATGTGCCCCTCGTGCATCTGGTTTAAGTGGGTTCTGGAGAATCGAACCAGGATCCTTTGGCTTCTCAGGCAAACCTTTTAACCGCTAAGCCATCTCTCCAGCCCAATCCGATCTTAGTTTTAAAAGCAGAAAAAGAAAAAAAAAAATCAAGAAAATGAAGGCCACTGGGCCTGGTGGGCCCATGCTTGTAATCCCACTATGTCAGAGGCTGAAGCAAGGGAGGCATAAAGCCGGGTGTGGTGGCGCACGCCTTTAATCCCAGCACTCGGGAGGCAGAGTTCGAGGCCACCCTGAGACTACAGAGTGAGTTCCAGGTTAGCCTGGACTAGAGTAAAACCCTACCTTGAAAAACCAAAACATAAAAATAAAAAGAGAGGCCTGGAACTACAGTCTGAGCGCCTGTCTCAAAAAGGAGGGGAGGGGAGGGGAAGGGAGGAAAGAAAGGGGAGAAGAAAAGTCCAATGACGTTAAGGACAGACACCACCCTGCTTAGCGGTCTCTCCAGACCCCTCTAGGCAGACCAAAAGCCCCCCAAAGACAACCTCTAACCGCCCAGCCCCCACCTAAAGTTACCCTATCTATTTAGGCAGGCTAGAGGCAGCCTGAGGAGGGTCAGTTTGGGGGCTCCCCATACACGCTGCAAGCATCACTGGCCCTGCAAGTGGAAAGTTTCAAGTCAATTTGGGGGGGGCAACCCAAGTGCCGGCAAGGACATGAGGAAGGTCTGCGGATGGTACTTGGCATGGCACTGGGGTAATCAATTACCAGACGGACGCAATGCGCAGTGTCGCACAGGCCTGTCCCGGGCACCCAGAGAAAAGCGAGGATTATTTCTGCTGGAAGGTGGGGCTGTCTGGGACACTTCACAGAGCGGTGACATCTGATCAGATACCATCTGTTATTTCTTGCTGTCATTGTTCCACATGTGTGAAATTTTGATTCTCTGGGCTAGACTATGGACGCTTGGAGGGCCGCGTTGTGGCTGGCTTCCCTGCCTTGCCCAGCATGCTTGCAGAATCTACCACTCCCACGAGATGCCAGCGAGCTCTGTTAAGAGCCGTGGACCACACCTCTTTAGTTCAAAGAAGAGACGCTTTAGCCTGGTCGGTGAAGCTCCCCGAACTCTGCCAGGGACTCAAATGCTATCTACCACCAGCACTTCCAACGTCCCAAATGCCCTGTGTTTCTGGCATTGCATTCCACAGATGGGCACTCTTGACGCCTCCCTGAGCACTTCCAGTGCCCGGCTAAGTGACACGAAGTCACTTCACTTTATTTATTTATCCCTCTCGACAGCCCTGCAAAACGGGAACGGGTGCCTCCAACCTGACGGATCGGAAAAACCTGAGATCCAGAGGTCGCCCTGTTAGGGTTGGGGATCGGGTCATATCTAATATCGTTTCCCAGCACACCGTCCGTGATGATAATTTTTCTGCCAACAGTTTCTTGCAACAGAACCATTTCCAGGACCACGTGGCCATTAGAATTAGAAGAAACTAATATCCACTTACAAATCCTATCAGCAAGATAGTCACTGGAAACCAACACATTTGGCTCGGCTACACACGCTAACCCACGGGGCACCCGTGGGCCCAGTCAGGTTCACCATACAGACCGCCATACCATACTGTTTCCCCAGTTTCTAGAATGTTCCCACCTTTTCTCACCCCCACACGGGGTCTTGACACCTCCCCTTGCCCAAGTTTCCAGAGTCCCAGAAAAAAGAATGCAGACTGCCCTTCCAGTTTGCCTAATGGTCACTTTACAATTCTGTCTCCTAAGCTGGGACCTCTCTGAGCATGCGCACGGGGCAGGGAGAGAACACATGGGCGGGGACACACACACACACACACACACACCAGTAAACTCCAACCCAAACAGAACTAATCCATTAAGAGCCAAGCGGGACTGAGCAGATGGGAAGGGAAACCAGGCATCCCCCACCAGCCTGGGTTCCAGGCCTTCCCCACAGCAGTGTAATTATAAGGGGTGACCCAGCCACATGTTCCCAAGCATACTTTGTGCACTCCCCTCTGGAGTCTAAGGACTCTGGGGACAAGAGCAGAACCCCCCCTCCCCATGTGTGTGAGGACATACTACTGAGAGGGTACCCCGCTTTTCTTTTCTAGCCCTTGAGTACGAGGACAGGGGTAGAAGAACCTCTGCTGTACTCAACAGGTGGAGCTGTGCAAAACATACTTAAAATGCCTGGCGGACTTTAGAGTACAATACCGAGGGGCGTTATTCCTTATATATTTGTTTCCTCTTTGAACTCTTAAGGACCCTGAGGGAAAAAAACATCCACGTGCCTCATTCATAGTTACCTCCCGATAACCAGCCATTTTACTGGCTAAGGTGCTTGTCTACAGCGCCAAAGGACCCAGGTTTGATTCCCACCCCCCCTCCACCCCCATAAAGCCAGATGCACAAGGTGACATATGCGTCTGGAGTTAAGTTTGCAGTGCTTGGAGACCCTGGTGTGCCCATTCTCTATCTGCCTCTCTCTCTCTCTAAAATAAATAGGTTGGAGAGATGGGTTAGCGGTTAAGCACTTGCCTGTGAAGCCTAAGGACCCCAGTTCGAGGCTCGATTCCCCAGGACCCACGTATGCCAGATGTACAAGGTGGCGCATGCATCTGGAGTTCGTTTGCAGTAGCTAGCGGCCCTGGTGCGCCCATTCTCTCTCTCTTTGCCTCAAGCTTAGAAAATTGAGTGAAGGATTGAGGCAGGTAAAGGAGTTAGGTAGGCAAAGGAAGGAAGAACAGACTCCACCAGAAAAGGTCGTTCTAAGCAAAGCCTTGTACATGGAGGGCAGACAGCCACAGGCCAAGCAGAAGGGTGTGCCCAAGTGTCACCAGAGCCAGGCATCACCCTGGGATTTGCTGTGACAACAAGGCTATCAGAGAACAGACCTCTGCTCAGATGAGACCTGACTCGGGGAAGCAGACGGGGAAGCAATCACAAAGAAATGCATGGTGCCCGGAAGAGTACTCTGGCACTGCGAAAAGGAGACTGCACATGACTATTTTTTGTTTTGATTTTTTAAAAATTTATTTATCGGCAAGAAGTGGGGGGTGGGAGAACAGGCACACCAGGGCCTCATGTCACTGCAAACACTAACTCCAGATGCATGCACCCCCTTGTGCATTTGGCTTTACATGGGTGTTGGGGAATCCAACCCAGGCCAATGGGCTATGGGGCTTTGCAATCAAGTGCTTTAACCACTGAGCTATCTCTCCAGCCCTCAGGGTTTTTTGGTTTTCTAGGTAAGAGTCCCACTCTAGTCCAGGCTGACCTGGAATTCACTATGTGGTCTCAAACTCACGGCGATTCTCCCACCACTGCCTCCTGAGTGCTGGGATTAAAGGCATGCGCCACCATGCCGGCTTTTTTTTTTTTTTTTGAAGCAGGGTCTCACTAGGAAGCCCAGGCTGCCCTGAAATTCAGAATCCTTTTGCCTCGGCCTCCTGAATGCTCAAATTATAGGCATGTGCCACCATACCTTGCTTGGGGTATTTCTTCACTCAGAAAGAGGGGGTCTCCCTGGGGCCCTTGGGAGATAGGCAGAGGGTGGATAGCCAGCCGTTTCTGGCAGACTCAGGCTCTTCCTTCCAATGTCAATGGTCCTCCTTTCCCTTGTCAGGGACAGAGAACCTGCCTAGCATCATCAGCAGACACCAGCACAGGGATTCATTAAAGCAGATTTCTGGTTCCAGATGTCACAGCCCGGGGAAATCAAAACATACAATCTAGCCGGGCATGGTGGCGCACGCCTTTCATCCCAGCACTCAGGGAGGCAGAGGTAGGAGGATTGCCGTGAGTTCGAGGCCACCCTGAGACTATAGAGTGAATCCCAGGTCAGCCCGAACTAAAGTGAGACCCTACCTCAGAAAAGCACCCCCCCAAAAAAAACAAACAAAAAACACAACACGCATTCATCTCTGGCTGGAGATGGAACTTTAGGGAGTAGAAAGTTACACTGCTAGGTAGTCTTAGCATCGTTCATCACACCACTCAAACAGAAGCAAGCTCCAAGCTGGAGGCCCCTGGCTCCCTTTGCTAGGATGAGCACTAACTGAGAGCTGAGGAAACGAAGCAAGGGGGCTCAGAACTAAACACTCGAGCTGGAGAGGTGGCTTGGCAGTGAAGGCGCTTGCCTGAGAAGGCTGAGGACCCACGTTTCAACTCTCCAGATCCCACGTGAGCCAGACGCACCAAGGTGAGGCAAGCGCAAAGTCACACATGGCCACTAGGTGGCGCAAGCGCCTGGAGTTCAATTGCAGTGGCTGAGGTCCTGACGCACCAACTGTCTCCCCACCACGCTCCGCCCCCCCCCAATAAAAAAACAATAATATACACCTATGACACACACACAGCATAGGTGGAAAGACACCCTCACTGGATTTGGGGACCCACAGAACTGTCTGCTTCTAGCAAAATTCTCTCCTCTACTGCCACTTTCACCCCAAGCCCAGTCACTCTTACCAGAGAGCTGTTTCCTATGACTTGGTCTTCTCCCATAATACCCTGTCCTCTCACCACCCACATGCCAACGCGGCTCAACGTCAGTGTCTCAGGGAAATGCCACTTTCTGAGAAAGCCTTTCCAGGCTTGGCTTTACTAAAGGAGCCCCCCTTCCACCTGCCCCTAACTTCCAGCATCTTTCTCCCAGACTTGCAAGCCTGCCTCATTACATGCTTCCCTCCTGGACCATAAGCCCCTCCTTCTCAGTTCCCTTCGAACCAAGTCATGCCTACACAGAACGCACAGAATGCTTCCCAAACCAAGAGTGGCTGTGACACACTGCGGCTGAGTAAGAAAGGGGGCGGGGAGGGGTATAATAGCACACACCCTGGCATGATAAGCGCCAGGCTAGTGTCAGCCATGTGTCAAAAAGCGCATCTGCTGTTCGACAAGGAAGGCTACAAGTCCAAATGGGCATAGAATTTCAGGCCAGGACACCAGACTCATTATTGGCAAATCCTGGGTTATTTGAAACCAGCCTCTGTTACAGAGGTTTAAAAGAAGAAGAAGAAGGGGGGTGGGTGAAGAAGCAAGGGCCCAGCCTAGCCTCACTTGAGGCCAACTCGGGGTGCTAAATAAGGACGTTCTCACAGAGCAGTGAGCTGAGGACCCCCATAGAGGAAGCTGGCACCACCTGACCCCGGGGTTCTTTGAACTACAACTTTTCTGCTGGGACCACAAAGCATTTCATACTTGGACAGTCAACCTTGTGTCTCTAAAGGGCAAACATGGGGCTAGGGAAATAGCTCAGCTGGTAAAATGCTTCCTTGCAAGCAGGACCCGCATAAAATGCAGGGCGTGGTGGCATGTGCCTATCATCCAATGACTGGGAAAGCAGAAAGCTTACTAGCCGGTCAGCTCCGGGCCAGGGAGACAGCCTGTCTCAAAAATAAGTGGATGTGTTGGGGGCTGGAGAGATGGCTTAGTGGTTAAATGCTTGCCTGTGAAGCCTAAGGACCCCAGTTCGAAGCTCGATTCTCCAGGACCCACATAAGCCAGATGCACAAGGGGGCACACACATCTGGAGTTCATTTGCAGTGGCTAGAGGCCCTGGCGTGCCCATTCTTTCTCTCTTTACCTGCCTATTTCTGTATTTCTCTCTCTCATAAATAAGTAAATAAATAATAAAATATTTTTTTAAAAAAATAAATAAAAATAAGTGGATGTGGGCTGGAGAGATAATGGCTTAGCGGTAAAGGCGTTTGCTTGCAGAGCCAAAGGATCCCAGTTCGATTCTCCAGGACCCACGTAAGCCAGACGCACAAGGTGGCACATGCGTCTGGAGTTCATTTGCAGTGGCTGGAGGCCCTGGCACGCCCAATCTCTCTCCCTCCCCTTCTCTCAATTAAATAAATAAATAAATAAATAAATAAATAAATAAAATATATTTAAAAAGTAAGTGGACAGTGCATCTGAGGAACGACACTTGAACATATATGCGTACGCACATGTATGCAGGCAGATAGACACCAAAGGCTCAAAAAGCAATCCAGCAGAGTCTGGCCTATGGAGCCTGGGCTGGCTTGCCTGCTGGGGCAGGCTTCCTTGCACTCCCACTTCAGATTCCAGGTCACAGTATGTTCTCTTGTTGTCTCTCTGTCCCTCTCCTTCTCTCTGAATGGCCTGGGTCTCACTCTGTGAACCAGACTGGCCTCAAATTTGCTGTACTGCCTGCTAAGCACCATCCTGTGCTTCCAAAGCAATCCCAAGATCGCCTGCTCTACCAACTTCCACATCCACATCTTCCTCCTCCTAGGTCTAGGGAGACCCAACCTGTCTCTCTCCTCTGTGTCCCATCTATTGGTTTGGCCCTGCCGGGAGCCCTCACATCTTCCACTGTGTTTCTTGCTCTGGCCAGCTCTGTTTAAACAAGCTTTCTGAGGGCTGGAGAGATGGTTTAGCACTTGTCTGCGAAGCCTAAGGATCCCACTTTGATTCTCCAGGACCCACATAAGCCAGATGCACAAGGGGTGCATGCACCTGGAGTTCATTTGCAGTGCTAGAGGCCCTGATGCGCCCATTCTCTCCCTCTCTGTCTCTAATAAATAAATAAAAATAAAATCTTAAACAAGCTTTCTGAGGGTGTGCCCTGTCTTCGCTTTATTTACCTTTGTGTACCTAGTGTTTGTAGAATACATTAGGTTGTATTTATTTATTTATACTTTTGGGGGGTTTGAGGTAGGGTCTCGCTCTAGCCCAGGCTGACCTGGAATTCTCAGGGTGGCCTCGAACTCTCGGTGATCCTCCTACCTCTGCCTCCCGAGTGCTGGGAGATTGCATTTGAAGCACCTCTCCACCCCAAACAACTAGTGAAAGCCTCACCCGAGGTGCTCATTAATAACTGAAATAAAATGAAGAGGGCTGGAGAGATGGCTTAGCGATTAAGGCATCTGCCTGCAAAGCCAAAGGATCCCGGACTCTCCAGGACCCACATAAGCCAGATGCACAAGGGGACGCACGCATCTGGAGTTCGTCTGCAGTCTCTGGGGGCCCTGGCGCGCCCATTCTCTCTCGCTCAAATAAATAAAATAAATAAATAAAAATTTAAAAAATAAAAATAAAAGGAAGAGAGACTGGAGAGATGGCCCAGCTACACAGCCTGACAGCCCACATTCGATTCCCCAGTATCCATGTAAAACCAGATGCACTAAGCGGTGTGGGAGTGTGCAGCAACAGAAGGCCCCCATGTACCTATTCTCTCTCTACCAAGGAGGGCGGGAGGGAGAAGCTGCAACTATTGGGAAGTCAGGGACTCCTTGTAGGACAGTTCTGAAAACTTAAAAATCCATAAGAGGGCTGCTTACTTAACATGCTTGCATAGCCCTCTGCCCCCCAAAAAGGCATTGTGGCTGGACAGAGCTATCCCTAAAACTAATTGTAATGTTTTACTGACAAGCCCTAAGGGACAGGGAGACACACACACACACACACACACACACACACACACACACACACACACTACGGCTTTAGTGACTCAACGACTGGAAGATGATCAAGCTGCTTTTATGTTTTATGAACACTATTCTACTGGGCTGACGTGCTGGTCCTGGCCTGAGGAGTGAGACCAGACATCATTTTTTTAATTTCTTTTTTAAGGGGTTGGGGGGAGGGAGCTTAAAGCCAGGCGTGGTGGCTCTGCCTTTAATCCCAGCACCAGGGAGGCAGAGGTAGGAGGATCGCTGTGAGTTCAAGGCCACCCTGAGACTACACAGTGAATTCCAGGTCAGTGTGGGCTACAGTGAGACCCTACCTCGGGAAACTAATAAATAAATAAATAAATAAATAAATAAATAAATAAATAAGGGGGGGGGGAGAAATGGGTCATCAGGGCCTCCAGCCACTGCAAACAAACTCCAGGCACATGCGCCACCACGTGCATCTGCCTTCTGTGGATTCTGGGGAATTGAACCTGGGTCCTTAGGCCTTCCAGGCAAATGTCTTAACTGCTAAACCATTTATCCAGTCCTTTGTTGTTTTTTGAAGATTTATTTACTTGAGAAGGCAAGAATGAGAGTGCTAGGGCCTCCAGATTCATGCATCCTTTTGTGTATCTGGCTTACACAAGTACTAGGGAGTCACACCACGTGTCAGGCTTTGTCAGAAAGTGCCTTTAACCTAACCGCTCAGCTATCTCTCAGCCCCCGTTTTTTGGTGTTTTTTTTTTCCCCCTTTCCCAAGGCAGGCTGTCACTCCAGGTTGGTCTCAAACTCTGAGTGATTTTCCTACCTCCGCCTCCTCAGCGCCGGGACTAGAGGCATGTGCGGCCACACTGGGCTTACGACCACGTAACTGAACCTTCTCCAAACAGCACACGTTTTTCCAAATCACCTAACGGGCGACATCATGAATGTCCTTGGCCAATGCTGGAGAGGGACAACAGGATAGCACCACCAGTCCCTTCCCAGCACAGCTGGCACTGGGCCACAAACAGCCAGCCTTGCTTTGCAGGGGGATCTGAGTAAAGGTTCCTAGTTGCATTGGAGGCTGTGAGAAATGGTTTGTCCCTCCCACTTGTGTATAAATGAGACGAGAGATCTCCGAGCGGTCAGAAAGTTGGCTTTCTTTGCGACTCAGCCCTTGGTAATTCAAAGACACTGGAGTGATCTCGAATCCCTAACTCCCCAATTGCACTGGACTCAGAAACCACCAAAAGGTTCAGCTGCTGCCAAAAAATAAAAAATAAATAAATAAATAAATAAATAAATAAAGGAAGGAGGGAAAAAAAAAAGACAGAAAGAAAACCCCAGGAACACACCAAATCCATGTCCAACTCCTTTGCCCCTTGGAACAAAACCCCGTTTGCAGGCGCATACAAAGCGAGGAGGCAGGACAAAGGAGAGGCCAGGTCACACTCGACAAGGCGCTTTCTTGTCGGTTCCAAAACAGAACTATCCTCCATTAACTGGCTCTTGTTGCTCGGATGTTGGTGCAGGGGGGGGGGGGGGGCACAAATCTCAAAACAAAAGACAAGAGACTTGGCGGGTGGGGAGGCCCCAAGCCAGCTCCTTCACCCCTGCACACCCCCCCCCCAAGGGCCTTTGAATGGAGGCAGATCTGGGTCCAGAGCCGGCAGCTGTCTGTTATTATCCCAGCAAATCCAAGGGCCCTGGCACCAGGGAGCCAGTCCTGAGCAGGTGAACGCCATCTGCCTAGCTCTAAAGAGATGTCCACGTTCGTGCCTGCTGCTATCAGCAGGCTGTTTGGACCCCGGGGGTCACTATCTGGCATTTATCACAGAGGGAGAGTTCTTCTAAAAATACTTGGGTCAACTCTCACAGAATAATGTCTTCAAGTAGTGAGAGCGTGAGTTTTTCGGTTGGGAGTCAGGTAGACAAGGGACGGTCCGCTGATGTACCTTCGCAGGGGTTAATTTTAAGAGAGTATTTAATTGATCTATAATTTAAAAAAAAAAAAAGAGCCTTTCTTACCTGCCTTTTAAAAAGCACTCCCTGCATTAGCTAAAACGTTCCCAACACACCCCACAGCCCATTTCCTCCTCCTTCCCGGGGCCCTCCCAGTTTTAATGGGGGTTAGTGGCCCTGATGCAATCTGCAAAGAAAGGGTGGGTCCAGATTGGGGGTGGGGGAAGCTGGGTGAAAAGCAGGCTGGGTGGGCAGAACTCCTGGTCAGACTCACTAAAGGCTATGCCCTTCCATGTCTGGAGTAGAAAGCCCCCCCCACCACCACCATCACCACACCCTTCACCCTGCAATTTCAGAGTCCAGTATTTTCACTTGCTGGTCAGCCAAACAACTGAGATGCTAATGCTGTGATGGGGGAGGGCAGTCCCACCCTTCTCAAAGACACAGAGTGCTAAACCTCACCTAGAACACAGGTTGGAAAGGAGCCTGCCTTTGGATCTTGGTGGTGGTAGAAGGTTCGGGGGGGGTTAATGGCACCTGCATCTTTCTGGGGGCTCAGGCAATAAGAACTCCTTGGCTTGATCCTTGCAAGCCACGCTTGCTTGGGTGTAAGTTCACTGACAGACTTCTTCCTGAGGCAAAGGCCAGGTGGGGATTTGGCTTGGGGAGGGAGCACTGGCCACCCCAGAAGGGGGCAGCAGAGCAAAGGGTCTGACTGACACTTGGCCAACCTTTAGGCACACGGGCCTCGAGAGAATACCAGGCCGGGCTGACTTAGGGCGGCCGGCAGCTCAGAACGTCCGGGAGAAGGGATCTAGGCTTCCCGACAAAAGCCAGAGCAGGCAAGAGGGTAAAAAGCCTACAAAGCCAGAGTCAGCCCCCAAAGGCCCCCCAGGCCCTGGGGAAGCTCCACTGAGCCTGCCCAAACCACAGGACCTGCTGTGAGGTTTGGAAACCAACTAAAAAGATTATAAGCACAAGCAGCTCGGATCGAGCCAACCTCGCCTATGGCAGGGGGTCCTACCAAGAAGGAAGTGCCACAAGCTGAAGGCACCCCCTGGCTGGAACCCACTGCACCGAGTACCCCCTTCTAGCCCGCCCTATAGGGTGCTCTGCCCACTCAGATGATAAACCCAATTACTGTCGGTACCAAACCTAAGAAAGCGCATACAGATGCAGTCCCCGAAACCTTTCCCAAAGTAAGCTGTGTTGACATCTACAGGGGCCACCAGTCCCCTAGCCTAGTGCACCCCCTCAAGGCTTCTGGAAGCCCTTGGAAGCTTCTCTCTTTACATCTTTGCAGCAACCCATCCAGGAAGGTCACCGGCTCTGAGCTGTGCAGCAGTTCAAAGAAAGGGAGTTTGCTCAGATCAGAGGTCAAAGAGGGCTTCCTCTCACGGGGTGGGGGTGGGGGTCACTGCAAAAGACTAGGGGCTCATGGAGGCTAAGACACATGTGTCCGGTCACTCCTTCACGGCCCCTGGCCCTGGGCCCACACTCTCATCCGGGGGCGCAGCAAGACAGACCTCCTTTCGAGCTGTGCATCTCTGAACTCCAGGTCCCACCGGGGAAGCAGAGCCCGTCCGCATTGCACAGTTCCTTGCAGACATCTCCTGGTTTGTCCCTAGCGAGCTCCCTCTCCAGGGGTGGGTGATGGGTCTAGCTTCTTCCTGGAAATGTGACCTCCACTTTGAATGCACTTCAGAAAGGCAGGCCCAGGCAGGAGGCCAGGGAGGGGCTGGGATAGGAAGGAACATCCTGCCTGCCTAGGAGGGGAGGTGGCTCTAGAGCTGCCCACGTGTACTTGGGCTTTTTTTTTTTTCCCCTCTCTCTCTCCCCTTCAATAAGCAGGAAGTGTTCATTGGACCGACAAACAAGCATGTGGGGTCGCGGTAGGGTTAGGGCAATGGAGCCAGCACTTGATTTGTAGATGTGAGCCGTCCAAGACAATGGGTATACACGAGACAGAATAAAGCTCCAGATGCGGGCCACAGCCAGCTGCCCAGGGACCAGTAGGGTAATCAATCCTGCTGATATGTTTATTCTTCAAAGGTGGGGGGGGGGACGGACAGAACGGGAAGACCTTGGAGAGGGGGGATGTAGCCTCAGACTCACTGCTGGACAATGGGAGGCAGCTGGGAGGAAAAACCCTAGGAGGCTCTTGACAGTCTAGGGTTCCAGAGTGCTCTTCTGCCTCGGGCAGGATTCCATGACCCTCCCTCTCCCAGGGCCAGAACCTGGGGGGCAGAGAGCACACACCAAAGCCAGCGGTAGTAGCCCGTGCTACCGGACGCTAGGGTCAGTGCCCAAGCTCTTATAGGAAAGTGTCTCTTGAGTGCCCCTCCTGCTGTGCCAACCACCCCCTTACACACACTCGTCTTTAGTGACTGTTACTGGGGTCCACAAGAGCCAAGGGTTCCCAAACCTCAGAGCACCCGGTGGTAGGGTACCTAAGTGGCTGAAATGAATGCTAGGGGCCCAGCCAGACAGGAAGAAATAGAGAAGGAGCCAGCACCCAGGTTTTCCCCATCCAGCCCTAACATGTAACCCTAGACCTACTCTCTAGGAGACAGCATTGCTGGTTGCCTAGCAGGGGTGGGGTTATGGTACTGGTGACAAGCCAAACTAACCAAGAGTGTGAGAGGGACACACACACCCAATAAAAGCAGTTTTGAGGGCTGGGGAGATAGATGGCTCAGAGTTAAAAGGCACTTGGTTTGCAAAGCCACATAAATTTAGTCAGATGCACAAAGTGGCGCATGCATGCATCTGGGATACGTTTGCAGTGACAAAAGGCCCTGGTTCACCCATTCCATTCCTCTCCTCTCCCTTCCAGCCTCCCTCCCTCCCTTCTTCTCTTTATCTCTCTCTCTCTCTCTGCTTGCAAAAAGGGGAGTGGGTTGGAGAGATGGTTCAGTGGTTAAGATGCTTGCCTGCAAACTCTAAGGACCAGGGTTTGATCCCCCAGTACCCATGTGAAGCCAGATGCACAGGGGTGTGTGCATCTGGAGTTCGTTTGCAGGGGCTGGAGGCCCTGGCACATCCATTCATATTTATTCATTCTCGTTTTCTCTTTCCCTCTCTCTCTCAGCTTGCAAATAAATAAAAATATTTATAGCCAGGTGTGGGGGCTCGCCCCATTAATCCTAGCACTTGGGAGGTTGAGGTAGATGGATGTCTGTGAATTTGAAGCCAGCCTGTATCTGTTTGATTTTTTTTTCCCCCCGAGGTAGGGTCTCACTCTAGCCCAGGCTGACCTGGAATTCACTATGTAGTCTCCTGGTGGCCTTCAAACTCACAGCAATCCTCCTACCTCTGCCTCCCGGGTGCTGGGATTAAAGGCAGAGCCACTATGCCCAGCGCCAGCCTAAATCTAACTAATTCCAGGTCACCCTAGGCTAGAATGAGACCCTACCTTGAAAAAAAAAAAAAAAAAAAGTGTGTGTGTGTGTGTGTGTGTGTGTGTGTTTAAAAGCAGTTTTGAGGACTTAAGTAGCAATGACAAGGAGAAGCAGGAGAAATGAAAGTCTCCCACGTTCTCCCAGGTTCACCCAGATCTCGTAACTCTCCCACACTTTACCACATGTCCCAGGTCCACTCGGAACGGGCCTCTTTCTAGATCAGATCACATGTCATTAACAACTGTGGCTAGGAAGCTGCCCCCTCCCAACCTACCCCCGCCACACCTGGCACACACAAACTATCATAAAAATTTTAAAAGATTGGGCTCGAGAGATAGTTGGTTTAGTGGTTAAGGCTCTTGCCTGCGAAGCCTAAGGATCCAGGTTCAATTCCTCAGGACCCATGTAAGCCAGACACACAAGGTGGCGCATGCATCTGGAGTTCATTTGCAGTGGCTGGAAGCCCTGGCGCACCCCCCCCCCCGTCAAATAAATAAAATTAAATTTAAAAAAAATCCCCAGAACAAAAGAACAGAACAACTTGTCACTCTGGCCCTGATCTTCCATGGCACTCTATCTAGCCATCTGTCACATCATATAGAAATTTGCTGTGTGTGATTCCATCTGCCTAGAGAGACTCCTGGCTCTGATCCATCCCCACCCCCAGTCCCCGCTGAGCTTGGGGCCCAAGGAAGCCCCATAAACACTGCTGGACAGAATGATGTATCAGGATTAGTATTAGAGCTTCCATGTAAATGGTCAAGGCCTGGGACACCCATTCCTCAAGACTTAGGCTCTCCAGGCCACAAAGCTTCTTTTCAACACCTTCGAAAGCACATGCGGACATATCAGGCACTACCTGCGTTCCTACAGGCTGTCTGCCTCTCTGCCTGTCTCTCATGCAGGCCAGAGTCCTGGGAGGCAACTCAGCAACCCTCACTTGCCACTAAAGAAGCCCAGAGTAGCTGAGCTTGGTGGTTAGCACAAAAAAAAGAAGCCAGGACTCTTAACTTTTGTCATCTGGATCCAAAAGAAATTCTTCCTCAAAAAATGTGTTAGCTATGGGCTGAGAGATGGCTTAGCAGTTAAGCAGCTTGCCTGCAAAACCTATGGACCCAGGTTCGATTGCCCAGTACCCACGTAAGCCAGGCGCACGTGGTGGCGCACGCATCTGGAGTTCGTTTGCAGTGGCCAGAGGCCCTGGCGTGCCCATTCTCCCTCCCTGCCCCCTTCCCTCTCTCTTTCTCTCGAAATAAATGAATAAAATATTTTTAAAATGTTTAATAATTCCCAGTGCAAGGAAAAGTATACTTAGAATACACATTTAAGTATGGCTAGCATTAATCAAAACAGCCTTTTTGAAAATATTTGGCAAAGTAATTCAAGGGTGTTGAAAGGATCCCATACTTTCTGGCCCAGTTAATTCCACTTCTGGGGATTCATTCCAAGGAAATCATCAAAGATGTTGTATATAATGATGGGATGGGAGGTAAGGACAGGAAGGAATAGCCAATAAGGAAATGGTTCAATAAAACCCTATGCAGCCGCTGAGGCCTGATTATGAAGAGCTGGAAGCGTGTTTCTCAAAAGAAAATGCACCAGACCACAAACACAGGCGTAACCTGGGCGGCTTTTGTCAAGCCTAGCACTTACAGTCGGGTACCACCAGGAGGAATGTATTCCCTCCACTCCCCAAGCCTTCCCTAAACCTCTCTCTCTATGAGAGACAGGCTCACACTTCAGGTAGGAAGAGAAGAACGAAGGCTGTGTCTCCATCTGCCCTTCCGAGCCGCCCACCTATTTCAGGACTAGGCAGTGAGCAAGGAGAGGTGAGGGGCGGCCCAAGCCAAGGAAGTGTTAACAGGATACCTCAAGGAATGACATTTAACCAACAGGATCCTTCTGGGAATATTTAAATGCCCTCCAAGAAAAAAAAAAAAAAAAGCCTAACCAGGCAGGCAGGAGAATATACATACATATATACATATATATATAGCATGCATGTACTGACAGCCATAGTCTCCAACACAGACAGCGAGAGATACACCATTCCATTCCATTCCCTAACAGCAGCAATAGCCAACTTTTTACCCCAACCAGCCATCTGGGGCTCAAAGGGAAGGTGTCAGATTGATCACCAGGGTAAGATTAATTTTTTTTCTTCTTCTTCTTCTTCTTTTTCTTAAATCCCCTTAACTGAGAACACAGCTTGAGCCAATTCTGCTTTTCTCACAAATACCAAAACACCAAGCTATATAGTGGTACCAGTTCATCTTCACACTCCAGAGTTTGGGGGGAGGGCTGGGGAGGAGAATGCTTTCCAAGCCGTTCGAAGCACAGGCTTCGAGGGGAGCGGGGGGGGGGGAGGGTGCTGCCAGGGGCGGAGTCACCCAGCCTTCCTTCAGCTGAAGGCGGTGGCTTCTTTGGGGACCCTCGGCATCTCATCTCAAGCCAGCCGCTGTTCCCTACTGCAGACTCTACACCCGTGTGCTCCTTGTGCCAAGCTGGTGGCCACTGTAGACAGACTACCCTTCAACTAAGTATACTGACAGAGGGAAGATGTACCAGCCACCCCCCCCCATTAGTCATTCTTCCCCTTGGCCACACAGTGAGTGGGCATTCCTACAAGCGAGACAGCACCCCAACTGCCGCAGTCGGGGGAGGACCAGGAACCAAGTGGACAGGGCTCTGACAAGGCACATTCATTTTACTCCTTGTGAGAACCCTGGGAAACAGGGCCTGCTTCTTCACCCACAACCTGCAGGCAGGGAAACTGAGGCTCAAAAAGGAGCTGGTTCCCTTCTCACTCGCTTATAAGTGATGGGCCTAACTCTCTGAGGTAGGCTCCATGTCCTGTCTCTTTTTCTTTAAATAAATAATATTTATGAGAGACAAAGAGAGAATGAGAGCACCAGGACCTCCAGCCACTGCAAATGAACTCCAGATGCATGCGCCACCTTGTGCATCTGGCTTATATGGATCCTGGGGAATTGAACCTGGGTCCTTGGGCTTCCCAGGCAAGCACCATAACCGCTAAGCCATCTCTCCAGTCCTCTGTTGCCCCAGCCAGGTCTCCCACCTCCTTGCAGACATTGTGTAGGTACCTGGAACATTTTCCTTTTGTTGGAGGGGAGGCCAGGGTCAGAGCGAACCCGGCTGAATCCTGCTCCTGGGAAAACCCGTACACCATACGCTGTAGCCACAACTTAGGGGATAAACGGGCTTCCTGACTCACCTCCTCGCCCAGGCTCGGTGACACCCCCGCCCCCATCCCCAAGGAAAACTACCTGTGCTAACCAGTTCCCTAATCTGTTAATGATCAACCCTCCAGGCTGGCGCCAGCTTTCACCAAGACAATGGCCACCTCCAGGAGAATGGCCCGCAGCAGGTCCAGCACACATTTATTAGGTTGTAAAAGAAGGGGCAGCTAAGGCGAGGCATTTCCGGTATTCTGACTGTTCCGCTGACCCCTTCAGTCTTTGAAGGAGACAGGTGGCCTGAGGAAGGAGGCGACCCACAGGAGCAGTGCGGGAGACAGTGGTGGTGGTGGTGGTGGCTGCAAACTCACCTACCTGGCCTGGCTGCCATTCATCGCTGGGCGATGGGCGGTTGGGCAGCGCCCCTCCCCACTCTGCAATTCACAGCCACGGGGGTCGCAGCTTGCTGCTTTGGGGCAGTGACCACCTGCTTCACACCCTGTCCTGTGGCGGTGGCCGCGTGGGGGGGGGCGGCTGCCAGTCTAGGAGTAAGTCTAACACAAATGCCACTGGAAAGGATTGAGCTATAGGGAAGAAAAGCCAATTTCTGAGATGAGAAATGCTGGCTGGCATTGCCAGGGGAAAAAAGAGAGGAGAGAGAGAAGAAGAGAAAAAGGAGGGGGGAGGGGAGATGAAGGAAGGGAAGGGGAGATGAGGGAAGGGAAGGTGAGGTGAGGGAAGGGGAGATGGAAGGGGAGATGAGGGAAGGGAAGGGGAGATGAGGGAAGGGAAGGGGAGATGAGGGAAGGGAAGGGGAGATAGAAGGGGGAGATGAGGAAGGGAAGGGGAGATGAGGTATGGGAAGGGGAGATGGGAAGGGAAGGGGAGATGGGTAAGGGAAGGGGATGAGGGAAGGGAAGGGGAGATGAGGGAAGGGAGGGGAGATGGAAGGGGAGATGAGGGAAGGGAAGGGGAGATGAGGGAAGGGAAGGGGAGATGGAAGGGGAGATGAGGGAAGGGAAGGGGAGATGAGGGAAGGGAAGGGGAGATGAGGTAAGGGAAGGGGAGATGAGGTAAGGGAAGGGGAGATGAGGTAAGGGAAGGGGAGATGAGGGAAGGGAAGGGGAGATGAGGGAAGGGAAGGGAAGATGAGGGAAGGGAAGGGAAGATGAGGGAAGGGAAGGGAAGATGAGGGAAGGGAAGGGAAGATGAGGGAAGGGAAGGGAAGGGAAGGGAAGGGAAGGAAGGGAAGGAAGGGAAGGGAAGGGAAGGGAAGGGAAGGGAAGGGAAGGGAAGGGAAGGGAAGGGAAGGGAAGGGCAGGGAAGGGCAGTCAGGGGCAAGAGGAATGGCTGATAGATGGATGTGCGCTGACTTGCAGACCAAAAGCCCTTCAAGGGCAGTAGATAAGTAAGAGTGTTCCCTCAAACATAACTTGGATGTCCACTAGGAGCTGTTCTGGGAATTTAGGGCAGGATGAATAACAGGGCTCTGCCGTTCACCAGGGTCAAAACGGACAGAACATCCGCTGGAGCGGGAAAGGACAGGGAGCACTTAGCCTGCTGCCTACGCGGTCAAGCAGCTAGCAGGACAAGGAAAGCTGGAAGGCCACAGTGGTTCATGCGTTGCCGGCTTACTTGAAGAAGAAAAACAGAAAGCTGGCTGGGAAGGAACTAGAAAGATACAAGGCACAACGTTCTCTAGCCTGTCCTAAAACGTCAAGACTGAGCCGGGCGTGGTGGCGCACGCCTTTCATCCCAGCGCTCGGGAGGCAGAGGTAGGAGGATCGCCGTGAGTTCGAGGCCACCCTGAGACTACATAGTGAATTCCAGGTCAGCCTCAGCTAGAGTGAAACACTGCCTCAAAAAACAGAAGGAGGAGGAGGAGAAGAAAAATTAGATATTGTACTTTGGGGCTGGAGAGATGGTTTAGTGGTTAAGGCACATGCCTGCAAAACATAAAGACCCTGGTTCAATTCTCCAGGTTCCACGTAAGCCAGATGCACATAGTAGCGCATGCGACTGAAGTTTGTCTGCAGTGGCTAGAGGCCCTGGCGTGTCCATTCTCACTCTCTGTCTCTAACAAATAAAATCTCAAAAAAAAAAATTTTTTTTTCCCAAGACTGGAAAATGAGTCAGTCAAGGAGCTAGAGGAACTGGCTGAGGCCCTGGCTCCAACCCAGCCCAGTTTTATGAGCTCATGAGGAGATTCAGACTCGGTCTCCCATCTGCACTATTCCCCTTGCCCCTGACCGCTGCAGAAATAGTGACACAGTTTGAGGCAGTGAACGGTACTGATGAGGACTAGAGAATCCTGCTGATCTTGGGGGCTGGAGCAATTGCTCAGCATTTAAGGCACATGTCTGCGAAGCCTAAGGACCCAGGTTCAATTCTCCAGGTCCCATGTAAGCCAGGCACACAAGGGGGCGCATGCGCCTGCAGTTCGTTTGCAGTGGCTGGAGACCCTGGCATGCCCATTCTCTCTCTCTCTCCCTCTCTGTTTCTAATAAATAAATAAAAATAAAATCTTAAAAAAAAAAAAAAAAAAAGAATCCTGCCAGTTCAGTTTCTGCGGCCATGGGGAAGCTGGTGGTTTGCAAGGGCACAAGCCATGGCTAGTGCCCACCAGTGAGAACTACAGCCACCAAGGTGGCAAGCCTCTAGGAGCCTCAGCCATAGCTCATTCCTCTCGCCATCACCCTCTAACCAACACACCTGCAACACACACTGAAGATGGCACCGCCAAACCGCACGAGGCAAAGGCCTGGCCAGCCTAGTGCCTACACACCACAGAGACGCAGAAGGTCAAGGGTCGCTGTACTCGGGAAGAGCGGAAGGAACAGAAACAACTGCCCTGCTCTTTAGACACAGCTGTCCCTGGCCCCAAGTCAACTGAGCCAGGCTCGGGCAAAACCAATAACCTACCTTGTGCTCCCCGCCCCAAAAGTTGAAAATTCAACACAGCACCTGACATACAGATGGCTTGGCAGTTAAGGCGCTTGCCTACAAAGCCAAAGGACCCAGGTTCGATTCCCAGGACCCACGTAAGCCAGATAGATGCATGAGGTGGCACATGTGTCTGGAGTGTTTGCAGAGACTGGAGGCCGTGCTCGTTCTCTCTGTCTCCATCTCTTCTCTCTCTCTCTCTCTCAAATAAGTAAAAATAAAATATTTTTAAAACTTTAGTCATCAAATGCTTTTCTTTTTATTATTTATTTATTTGAGAGCGACAGACAGAGAAAGAGGCAGATAGATAGAGAATAGGCGTGCCAGGGCCTCCAGCCACTGCAAATGAACATCAGATGCATGCACCACCTTGTCCATCTGGCTTAAGTGGGTCCTGGGAATCAAACCGGGGTCCTTAGCCTTCACAGATAAGCGCTTAACCACAAAGCCATCTCTCCAGTCATATATATATATATATATATTTTTTTTTTTTTTTTTAACTGTGCCAGGTGGAGGCAGGGTGATAAAAACCCAGAATCCTTGCCATTTGGGACAATACTGATAATTACACTCCATGGGCAAAAGAGTCACGGAACCCTGACCTATGCTTTCCAAGGAATTCAGGGAACACCTCCAGGCTTCCAGGACAAGGAGAAAGTAGGTGTATTTTGATTTACTAAGTGGACTTGTTTGAGTGGGCAAAGAAAGAAAGAAAGGTACAGGGTCCTCGGCTCCCCGCTCCCAGCTCAAAGGACCAATGATCAGCCTTATGTAAGTCAATTCAGCTCCTAGCACACCTAAAAGTGGGGAAAGAAAGGGGAAAAAATGTGGGTCCCCAAACTCTGCCTGAGGGGCATAATTAGCCTTGCAACAGGCCTGGAGATACACAGATAACAGGTGACTTGCTGAAAGGGGAAATCCATGCCCTAGGAACAGAGTTTTTCCAGGAGGCTAGTGTTCTCCTGAAATAAAGCTTCCGTCTTCCCCAGAGATGATGGCGCTCCAGTCTCCTGCCTCAGCAACCATTCTCCCTCTGGGAGGACTCTAGAGGGGAGTAGATGCTTGGGAAAGCTGGTCTGAAGTGCCAATGGCTGGATGCTTTAATGACAGTTGAAATTCCTCTGCCCTGGAGGTAGAAAGGCTGAGGCGAGAAAGACCATCTGATTCTCTAGAAAGTAGCTCAGCTTCTATCTCTAAAGTGAGTCTGAAAGCCTTGGGGGAAGGAGAGGGAAGAAGGTAGGAACCAGGAAAGAAAGGAAGAAAGGAAGAAAGGAAGAAAGGAAGAAAGGAAGAAAGGAAGAAAGAAAGAAAGAAAGAAAGAGGGAGGGAGGGAAGGAGGGAAGGAGGGAGGGAAGAGAAAGGAAGGAAGGAAGGAAGGAAGGAAGGAAGGAAGAAAGAAAGAAAGAAAGAAAGAAAGAAAGAAAGAAAGAAAGAAAGTCTTTTCCATTCATTCAGGCTCTTTGGGTCCACCTTAGCATGAGGTTAAGTGGGGTCCAGCAGATATTCCGAGACTAATGAGTGTCGTTTTTAGAAAGCCAGCGTTGTGCCAGGATGCCCTAAGCATTTTACAAACCAACTCGCTTAATTCCCCAAGCAGTCATAGAGAGTGTATTTTATTTTTTTAATTTAAAAAAATATTTTATTATTTATTTGAGAGAGAATGGGCACACCAGGGCCTCCAGCCACTGCAAACGATCTCCAGACACACGCGTCACCTTGTGCATCTGGCTTACGTGGCTGCTGGGGAAATTGAACCGGGGTCCTTAGGCTTCATAGGCAAATGCCTTAACCTCTGAGCCATTTCCCCATCCCGAGACTGTGTTTTAACAAGCCCCACTGTACAGATGCGGAAGGCAAGAGGAGTAAGGGTGAGGTTCACTGTCCAAGGTTAGCGACCAAGGGAGCTGGCCTCTCAAACCCAGGTCTGTTGGGTCTCCAAAGTTGCAGCATGGACCTCTAAGCAGAGGTAGCCTTCTGGACATGAAAACTTAAAAGTGGAAATTAACTCTTTGCAGAGCCTTCGAGGCTGTGGAAATAGCCCCTTCACAACAAAAATCCCTGTTTGGCAATGAGGAGAATCAGGGAAAAGCTGTTCTCTCCCACATAGATTCTGGCAGAATCTAGCACCCAGTTCATCCTCTGTATCACTGGCATTCTCAGAACAATGCCTGTAGCCCCATCACGGGCAAGCCACTGGGGAGCAAGCAGAAAGGCCAAATCACCAGGATTTACAAAATGGATCCATTTCTTTACCACGGTCTAGTTCTTTTGGGAACACTTTAGGGTTTGTTTGTTTGTTTGTTTGTTTGTTTGTTTGTTTGTTTGTTTGTTTTGGAGTAGTAAGTAGATGAATGGCAGGGAGTTCATGGGACAGTGATGTATCCTGCTGAAATTTTCTGGACAAGTTCTGCAGGTCCAGTGGTCCCGCTGTGATTTGGAAAGCCGGCCCCCGAGAACAGGCAGGTCCCGGATGTCAGTAAATCTGCTGAACGAGGTGGTTTCTGGAGGGTGGTTTTCAAGAAATACGGCCTGATGTGTTGCCAAACTTCCCAGCTAGCTGAGTGCCAAACATGAACACAATGACAGAGAGAGAGAGAGAGAGGAGTTGGTCAGGCACAGGGCCAGCTGCGCTCTGCTCCCCAAGGAGGGAAGTCGTGTCCTGAAACAGCAAGTGCTCAGGAGCGGAGAGGAGGTGGACTTAGGGGCTCTGGTTTTCTGCCCGAGTGGGAGAACAGGGCTCAGAAAATCCAGACCTTTTAAGAGCCAAAAGGAAACTGGTTCAGGACCGGAGAGATGGCTTAGCAGTTAAGGTGTTTGCCTACAAAACCAAAGGACCCCGGTTTGATTTTCCAGGACCCACGTAAGCCAGGTGCGCAAGGTGGCGCATGCATCTGGAGTTCATTTTATGGTGGCTGGAGGCCCTGGCGCGCCCATTCTCCCCCACCTCTTTCTCTCTCTCAAATAAATAAATTAATTATATTTTAAAAAGAAAAGAAAGAAAACTGGCTCATCTCAGGAGGATGGAGAGGCAACATACCTGGGCCCAGAACCTCAAGCCAGCCTGAGGACCATTCAGTCCTGAGCAGCCAAGCGCCTTGTGGCATTTCCACGTCCGCCCCTACCTAAGTAAGGTCCCAGCCAGACAGAGCACAAAGCTCAGGGTTGTGCTTTTCCCAACCAGGCCGACTCATGAGCTCCGGTATTACAGGGAGGGGGCAGGGCCAGAATCCTGCTTCTCTGGTCCCAAGCATCAGGAGGCTCACAACTTCTCTGGGATCCAGACACCTACCTGCTTGAATAATGTAGACGGGGGTGGGGGTGAAGTGGGGGTTAAAACCTTTTTCTCCCACATCCCCCTGACAGCAAAGATCAGACAGACCCACCACACCAAAGCTTGTCAAGGGGGCACGGTAAAGAGGGACGTCACCAGTCATAAACACTCCTTCCAAGATGAGACACTGCATTCCTCTCGCCATCACCCTCTAACCAACACACCTGCAACACACACTGAAGATGGCACCGCCAAACCGCACGAGGCAAAGGCCTGGCCAGCCTAGTGCCTACACACCACAGAGACGCAGAAGGTCAAGGGTCGCTGTACTCGGGAAGAGCGGAAGGAACAGAAACAACTGCCCTCAGCTGTCCCTGGCCCCAAGTCAACTGAGCCAGGCTCAGGCAAAACCAATAACCTACCTTGTGCTCCCGCCCCAAAAGTTGAAAATTCAACACAGCACCTGACATACAGATGGCTTGGCAGTTAAGGCGCTTGCCTACAAAGCCAAAGGACCCAGGTTCGATTCCCAGGACCCACGTAAGCCAGATAGATGCATGAGGTGGCACATGTGTCTGGAGTGTTTGCAGAGACTGGAGGCGTGTGCTCGTTCTCTCTGTCTCCATCTTTTCTCTCTCTCTCTCTCAAATAAGTAAAAATAAAATATTTTTAAAACTTTAGTCATCAAATGCTTTTCTTTTTTATTATTTATTTATTTGAGACAGACAGAGAAAGAGGCAGATAGATAGAGAATAGGCGTGCCAGGGCCTCCAGCCACTGCAAATGAACATCAGATGCATGCACCACCTTGTCCATCTGGCTTAAGTGGGTCCTGGGAATCAAACCGGGTCCTTAGCCTTCACAGATAAGCGCTTAACCACAAAGCCATCTCTCCAGTCATATATATATATATATATTTTTTTTTAACTGTGCCAGGTGGAGGCAGGGTGATAAAAACCAGAATCCTTGCCATTTGGGACAATACTGATAATTACACTCCATGGGCAAAAGAGTCACGGAACCCTGACCTATGCTTTCCAAGGAATTCAGGGAACACCTCCAGGCTTCAGGACAAGGAGAAAGTAGGTGTATTTTGATTTACTAAGTGGACTTGTTTGAGTGGGCAAAGAAAGAAAGAAAGGTACAGGGTCCTCGGCTCCCCGCTCCCAGCTCAAAGGACCAATGATCAGCCTTATGTAAGTCAATTCAGCTCCTAGCACACCTAAAAGTGGGGAAAGAAAGGGAAAAAATGTGGGTCCCCAAACTCTGCCTGAGGGCATAATTAGCCTTGCAAAAGGCCTGGAGATACACAGATAACAGGTGACTTGCTGAAAGGGGAAATCCATGCCCTAGGAACAGAGTTTTTCCAGGAGACTAGTGTTCTGAAATAAAGCTTCCGTCTTCCCCAGAGATGATGGCGCTCCAGTCTCCTGCCTCAGCAACCATTCTCCCTCTGGGAGGACTCTAGAGGGGAGTAGATGCTTGGGAAAGCTGGTCTGAAGTTGCCAATGGCTGGATGCTTTAATGACAGTTGAAATTCCTCTGCCCTGGAGGTAGAAAGGCTGAGGCGAGAAAGACCATCTGATTCTCTAGAAAGTAGCTCAGCTTCTATCTCTAAAGTGAGTCTGAAAGCCTTGGGGAAGGAGAGGGAAGAAGGTAGGAACCAGGAAAGAAAGGAAGAAAGGAAGAAAGAAAGAAAGAAAGAGGGAGGGAGGGAAGGAGGGAAGGAGGGAGGGAAGAGAAAGAAAGGAAGGAAGGAAGGAAGGAAGGAAGGAAGGAAGGAAGGAAGAAAGGAAGAAAGGAAGAAAGAAAGAAAGAAAGAAAGAAAGAAAGAAAGAAAGAAAGAAAGAAAGTCTTTTCCATTCATTCAGGCTCGCACAGGTCCACCTTAGCATGAGGTTAAGTGGGGTCCAGCAGATATTCCGAGACTAATGAGTGTCGTTTTTAGAAAGCCAGCGTTGTGCCAGGATGCCCTAAGCATTTTACAAACCATCTCGCTTAATTCCCCAAGCAGTCATAGAGAGTGTATTTTATTTTTTTAATTTAAAAAAATATTTTATTATTTATTTGAGAGAGAATGGGCACACCAGGGCCTCCAGCCACTGCAAACGATCTCCAGACACACGCGTCACCTTGTGCATCTGGCTTACGTGGCTGCTGGGGAAATTGAACCGGGGTCCTTAGGCTTCATAGGCAAATGCCTTAACCTCTGAGCCATTTCCCCATCCCGAGACTGTGTTTTAACAAGCCCCACTGTACAGATGCGGAAGGCAAGAGGAGTAAGGGTGAGGTTCACTGTCCAAGGTTAGCGACCAAGGGAGCTGGCCTCTCAAACCCAGGTCTGTTGGATCTCCAAAGTTGCAGCATGGACCTCTAAGCAGAGGTAGCCTTCTGGACATGAAAACTTAAAAGTGGAAATTAACTCTTTGCAGAGCCTTCGAGGCTGTGGAAATAGCCCCTTCACAACAAAAATCCCTGTTTGGCAATGAGGAGAATCAGGGAAAAGCTGTTCTCTCCCACATAGATTCTGGCAGAATCTAGCACCCAGTTCATCCTCTGTATCACTGGCATTCTCAGAACAATGCCTGTAGCCCCATCACGGCAAGCCACTGGGGAGCAAGCAGAGAGGCCAAATCACCAGGATTTACAAAATGGATCCATTTCTTTACCACGGTCTAGTTCTTTTGGGAACACTTTAGGGTTTGTTTGTTTGTTTGTTTGTTTGTTTGTTTGTTTGTTTTGGAGTAGTAAGTAGATGAATGGCAGGGAGTTCATGGGACAGTGATGTATCCTGCTGAAATTTTCTGGACAAGTTCTGCAGGTCCAGTGGTCCCGCTGTGATTTGGAAAGCCGGCCCCCGAGAACAGGCAGGTCCCGGATGTCAGTAAATCTGCTGAACGAGGTGGTTTCTGGAGGGTGGTTTTCAAGAAATACGGCCTGATGTGTTGCCAAACTTCCCAGCTAGCTGAGTGCCAAACATGAACACAATGACAGAGAGAGAGAGGAGTTGGTCAGGCACAGGGCCAGCTGCGCTCTGCTCCCCAAGGAGGGAAGTCGTGTCCTGAAACAGCAAGTGCTCAGGAGCGGAGAGGAGGTGGACTTAGGGGCTCTGGTTTTCTGCCCGAGTGGGAGAACAGGGCTCAGAAAATCCAGACCTTTTTAAGAGCCAAAAAGGAAACTGGTTCAGGACCGGAGAGATGGCTTAGCAGTTAAGGTGTTTGCCTACAAAACCAAAGGACCCCGGTTTGATTTTCCAGGACCCACGTAAGCCAGGTGCGCAAGGTGGCGCATGCATCTGGAGTTCATTTGCGGTGGCTGGAGGCCCTGGCGCGCCCATTCTCCCCCCCCCACCTCTTTCTCTCTCTCAAATAAATAAATTAATTATATTTTAAAAAGAAAAGAAAGAAAACTGGCTCATCTCAGGAGGATGGAGAGGCAACATACCTGGGCCCAGAACCTCAAGCCAGCCTGAGGACCATTCAGTCCTGAGCAGCCAAGTGCCTTGTGGCATTTCCACGTCCGCCCCTACCTAAGTAAGGTCCCAGCCAGACAGAGCACAAAGCTCAGGGTTGTGCTTTTCCCAACCAGGCCGACTCATGAGTTCCGGTATTACAGGGAGGGGGCAGGGCCAGAATCCTGCTTCTCTGGTCCCAAGCATCAGGAGGCTCACAACTTCTCTGGGATCCAGACACCTACCTGCCTGAATAATGTAGACGGGGGTGGGGGTGAAGTGGGGGTTAAAACCTTTTTCTCCCACATCCCCCTGACAGCAAAGATCAGACAGACCCACCACACCAAAGCTTGTCAAGGGGGCACGGTAAAGAGGGACGTCACCAGTCATAAACACTCCTTCCAAGATGAGACACTTCCCTACACTGTAGCTGCTGCTGATGTGAAAACCCCTATCAGGGGCTGGAGAGAGAGATGGCTCAGTGGTTAAGGCACTTGCCTGCAAGCCAAAGGACCTAGGTTTGAATTCCTGGGACCTACGTAAGCCAGATGCACAAGGGGCACATGCGTCTGGAGTTCATGTGCAATGGCTATAGGCCCTGGAGTGCCCATTCTCTCTCTCTCTCTCTCTGTGCTTGCAAATGAATAAAATTTTAGAAAGAAAGAAAGAAAGAAAGAAAGAAAGAAAGAAAGAAAGAAAACCCATATCAGATCCATTATAATGCTATCACTCCCCATTATCTTTGCTAGGGGATTCAATTATTGGATTAATTTATAATCTGCCTTTTTTTTTTTTTTTTTTTTTTTTTTGCCTATTGCTCTCTTCATACAACATTCACATGAAGTAGAACTTTAAACAGTCCAAAAAGGGAACTGAATTTGACCTGGTTGGTGGCTGACACCAACTCATGATAGGTGCTGATATTTCTTCACTGGCATCCCACCCCCACCCCCCATACTCCTCTCCACATTTTGAAATCCCTAGAACCAAAGCTCTTATCTGTGTGTGGACTTAACACAGCAAGGCAAAGATAATCAAAAAGAAAATCCTGCTTGACACCAGGGACTTGCGCTCTCGGGGTGGATTTCACAGGCAGAGCCCATCCCCTGCAACCTGTGACACCTTCTTGCAATAAATGGCTTGGGGCTAGAGAGATGGCTTAGTGGTTAAGGCACTTGCCTGCAAAGCCAAAAGACCCCTGTTTGACTGCCCAGGACCCACATAAGCCAGATGCACAAGGGGGCGCACGCCTCTGGAGTTCATTTGCAGTGGCTAAAGGCTCTAGTGTCCCCATTCTCTCTCCCTCTCTCTGCCTCTTGCTTTCTCTGTGTCTCTCAAGGAAGGAAGGGAGGGAGGGAGGGAGAGAAGGAGGGGACGGGAGGGGAGGGGAGGGGAGGGGAGGGGAGGGGAAGAGAGGAGAGGAGAGGGGAAGGGAAGGGAAGGGAAGGGAAGGGAAGGGGAGAGAGGGAGAGAGGGAGGGAGGAAGGAAGCCAGACGTGGTGGCACACGCCTTTAATCCCAGCACTTGGGAGGCAGAGGTAGAAGGATCGCCGTGAGTTCCAGGCCACCCTGAGACTACAGAGTGAAGTCCAGGGTCCACCTGGGCTAGAGCGAGACCCTACTTTGAAAAATCAAAAATAACTAAAACCGGGCATGGTGGCGCACGCCTTTAATCCCAGCACTCGGGAGGCAGAGGTAGGAGGACCGCCATGAGGCCACCCTGAGACTACAGAGTGAATTCCATGTCAGCCTGGGCTAGAGTGAGACCCTACCTCGAAAAACAAAAAAAAAAATAAATAAAAAATAAAAAATAACTAAATAAATTTGAAAAAAAATGTCTTAATGAGCACCGGCGAACTGGACACTGTGGACACAGCAGCCTGGGTGCTAGAGACAAGATTCTTTGGGGACCAGGGACAGTGGTGACTGGGGCTCAAACTTTCACATCTCTCTCTCAGAGCCAGCCAGGGTAATCTGATGATCACAGTAGATAATTAAGAGTCTCTTATCAAAACAATTAGCGGATGAATGAACAACCCATCCCATCTCTTCACGCTGCAGTCATGTGGGGGAAGCAGAGGTAGGGGAAGTGACAGAAGGGCAGCCCTGATCCAGGGGACAGCACAGCTCTAACCTCCTCCAGCACAACGGTGACCCCAGTGTCTGCCTGGATCACCCTCCCACCTCCCTATCTGCTTTTAGGCAAACGGTTCTCCTTTTCCTGCCAAGCCTCAAACTCGGTAGATACCAGCCTTTGAAGGCCTTAGCACTCCTGAACCTCTATTTAGCAGTCCTCAGAGCTCTTCCATGCCTCAGACTTGCCTGGACCCCCCAATGTGACTCCACGCTCTGCCTCTAAATGTGCTCCATGGGGATGCCACGCCATTCCACCCAGTACCCTGGCCTGCAATTTCATTAGTGAATGTTTAAAATTCAAAGCTCTAGTCTGCAAAGCCAAAGGACCCAGGTTCAATTCCCCAGGACCCATGTAAACCAGGCGCACGCATCTGGAGTTCGTTTGCAGTGGTTGGAGGCCCTGGTATGCCCATTCTCTCTCCCCCTGCCTATTTCTGTATCTGTCTCTCAAATAAATAAATAGAAATAAAATATTTTTTTAAAAACGTCAAAGCTCTTCCATCATTTCCATGTCTCTCTGACTGTAAACAGGCCCATGGGTCCCATGCTGTTTGTTTCCACCACAGGAAATACACAAGGATTAGCCAGAAAGCCCTCTGGAAACACAATCCAAAGAAATTTCAGTTAGCGAGGTTGGCAACACTGCGAAAGAAAAGCCCAGAAGTTGGTCAGTCCTGTTTGATCCACAGACCTCAAAAACACGGGGGTGAGGGAGAGGGGCCTGAGGATAAGTGAGGGTCCCCCAAGATGCCTCTGGGACAGACAACCTGAAGGAAGAGTCAGACCTCCCAGTTTCTAAACCGAGACTGCAGGGGGTTGGGATTGGACGTGGGTCCATCTTAGGCCCAGAACAGCTAGGATCTCACTCTAGCATCACCCTTTAAGTGATAAATTCTGGGGGGGGGGGGAGTCTGATGACGCGATGTCCTCCCCAACTTTCTAATCCCCGACAGAAAAGGGAGGGAGGGGCCAGGAAAAAAAAAGAGAGAGAGAGTGTAAAGGAAAAAAAGGCAGGAGCCAGCCCAGACTTCTCCATCTGCTGGGTTTCCTTTCAAGTCCCGGGGTCTGCTAAGCCCCTGAAAGCCATGCTTCATCTGTCCACTTCCCGCTTTACAATCTGCTGCCTGGGCCGCTCCTGACAGCCATCAATCAGTCACGATGTGCTGACCTCGAGGCTCAGGGGACAGAATTTTCAAGTCAAATGTAGCCGTTAACATAAATAAACCATCGCCCTAAATTCATTCATTCATTCATTCATTCATTCATTCATTCATTCTCTCTCTTTCTCTCTGCAGCTGCTGCTGGGGACTTGGTAGGCACCCGAAAGCAATTGCAAGCGAGGCACAGTGGAGTGGCAATTTTATTTTTCTGAGTCATGACAATTATATGACGTGGTGATAAGAAACAGTTTCTCTGAATTTTGAAGTGCCAGCTATCTTGTTTTGTATCATCAAGACAGATCCAGCAAGGGCTAAAGGCTATATAACTCAACTGCCTTAAACAGGCAGACCTTGGACCTCTTCCCCACCCATCCTGAGCCCCTCTAACTGGAGTTCCCCCTCGCAACGTAAATGTCCTTCAAACACATTTACATGCGGGCGACTTACATATGCCCAATATAGTTCTGTGTGCCAGCATTTATTTTTAAACACGCAAGTCTCCCAATAATAAGACTCGCAATAAATGGGACTATCCTCAAAGCGGTTTTGGGGAAAGAGGAAGGAGGAGTAGGGGAAGAATGGGGGCTTTTCTCTGACCTCATCACCAGGAAGGTGCCCTATCTCCGGAGGCGCCAGGCATAGCAAGGGAATACTGGGCACAGGTAAGGATAGGTGGTCCAGGGTGCCCAACAACCCCAAAAGGACCATCCCAGAAAGAAAAGCCCTGGACTCAGAACAGGGCAGGTAACCCTGTAGGACTCACTCTAGCTGCCTGTAGAGCCTTGTTCTCAATGCTAGAATCAGGATGCTCCGTCACCAGCCTGGCCCACCTGAGGCAGAAGGTGGGGAAGATAATAAATGGCCCAGGAGGTGGTCCTGCTATGTTGATCTGTGTGATGTTGGGTTCTCTTGGGGGTCCATTTCTTCCTTCACCTGCACCTAGGAAGGAGTCTATGCCTAACTGGGAATAACTACCTCCTCAGACCAGGAGCTCACCTGTGGCCTGGCCTCAGGTAAGACGGCACTCTGCTCACCAAGTTACATAAAGCCCGTGGAACAGGGTTCTGACATCTGAAAGCCCCTGGGGTTTTCCCATTTTCTTCTTACGAACTGGGTTGTCACAATTTCTTTTCTTTTTCTTTTTTCTTTTTTTTTGAGGCAGGGGCTCACTCTAGCCTCTGGAATTCTCTCAGGCTGGCCTCGAACTCACAGCGATCCTCCGACCTCTACCTCCTGAGTGCTGGGATGAAAGGCGTGCACCACCAGGCCTGGCTGCCGTGACATTTTTATAAAAGCCATGTATACAATAGCAAGTCACTACAGCCAGGCCTGTCGTCTCAGCTACTTAAGAGGCTGGGGCAGGACTGAAAAGGTTCAAGACCAACCAGAGCAACTTAGTGAGACCCTGTCTCAAAACAGAAACATTTAAAGCTGGGCATGATGGTGCACGCCTTTAATCCCAGCACTCGGGAGGTAGAGGTAGGAGAATCGCCATGAGTTCAAGGGCACCCTGAGACTACATAGTGAATTCCAGGCCAGCCCAAGCTACAGTGAGACCCTACCTCATTATATATATATATATATATTTATTTATTTATTTATTTAAAAAGGGTTGAGGACTAGAGAGATGGCTTAGGGTTAAGGCGCCTGCCTCCTAAGCCTAAGAACACTGGTTCCAATGTCCAGCGGTTCCAATCTCCAGGTCCCATATTTAGCCAGATGCAAAGTGACGCAAGGGTGCAATGCCGCACTTGACCACAATGGGGCGCACACATCTGGATTTCGTTCGCAGCAGCTGAGAGACTGCTGGCACGCCCAACTCTGTCTTCCTCTCCCTCTCTCTCTGTCTGTCTCTGTGTCTCTCTCCAAAAAAATAATAAAAAATAAATTAAAAAGTTTAAAAAAAAAAGAAGGGTTGAGATGGGGGTTGGGAAGATGGCTCAGTCATTAAAGGCACTTGTTTAAAAAGTCTTCTGGCCTAGGTTCAGTTCCCAAGCCACCCAAGTAAGCCAGACACAAAAAGCAGCACAAATATCTTGTGTTCTGTTTGTAACAGCAAGAGGCCCGTGGGGGGGACACTTGCCTGCAAAGCCAAAGGACCCTAATTCAATTCCCCAGGACCCACGTAAGCCAGATGCACAGGTGGTGCATGTGTCTGGAGTTTGTTTGCAGCGACCCTGGAGCAACCATTCTCTTTCCACCCCCCCCCATCTGCCTCTTTTTTCTCTCAAATAAATAAAAGATATTATTAAGATGGGCATGGTGGCACACGCCTTTCATCCCAGCATTTGGGAGGCAAAGGTAGAAGGATCACCATGAGTTTGAGGCCAGTCTGAGACTACATAGTGAATTCCAGGTCAGCCTGGGCTAGAGCAAGATCCTACCTCGAAAAAACAAAATTTTGTGTGTGTGTGTGTGTGTGTGTGTGTGTGTGTATGAGAGGTTAGGGCTAGGGAGATTGTTCAGTAGCTAAAGGCACTTGCTTGCAAAGCCTGCTGTCTGCAGGTAAGTATCTTAACCACTAAGCCATCTCTCCAGCACTAAAATTATATATATTTGGGGGGGGGGGGTTCAAGGTAGGGTTTCGCTCTAGCTCAAGCTGACCTGGAATTCACTCTGTAGTCTCAGGGTGGCTGGGATTAAAGGGCATGCGCTAACACGCCTGGCTTAAAATGACATTTTTTTTTTTAAAATTTTTTGGTTTTGCCAGGTAGGATCTCGCTCTAGCTCAGGCTGACCTGGAATTCACTGTGTAGTCTCAGGGTGGCCTTAAACTCATGGCGATCCTCCTACCTCTGTCTCTCTAGTGCTGGGATTAAAGGCGTGTGCCACATTTTTAAAAAGAGGTCAATGATGACTCTCAGTTGGTACGGTGCATGTCTGAAGACCTGGGTTCAACACTCAGTACTGCGCAAACTGGGCACCGTAGCACAAGCCTGTAATACCAGATCAGAGGTTTGAGGGCATCCTTAGCTTGAGGCAAGACTAGGCTGCATACCTAAGATCATGTGTCAAAGTGGGAAAGAAGGGATGAGGGGGTGTAGCTCCAGTGGAAGAGTGCTTGCTGAGTAGTGTGAGGCCTCCGGGGTCACAAAAGAAAAATAAATAAATAAATAAATAAATAAATAAATAAATAAATAAATAAATAAATAAATAAGACTCCACAGACTGGCAGCTTCTAAGTGGTTATGTCTCTCAGCTATGGCCCACCCCACACACACACACTTTATCTTAGCTTGGCTCAGAAAGGGCAACTCTCGGGGACTAGTGAAATGGCTTAGTGGTTAAGCACTTCCCTGTAAAGCCTAAGGACCCCGGTTCAAGGCTTTTCCCCAGGACCCATGTAAGCCAGATGCACGAGGTGGCGCATGCACCTGCAGTTCATTTGCAGTGGCTGGAGGACCTGGTGCGCCCATTCTCTATCTATCTATATGCCTCTTTCTCTCTCTGTCATTCTCAATTAAATAAATTTTTTTTTTTTTTAAAAGGGCAACTCTCCCTCCCAGCTTTGGATAAGGAATACCAGCCAAAGTACTGAAAAAGATGGCCTCCCCTTACCCAGGGAACTGGGTGCCATCCATCTGGAAGGGCAGAGGCAAGCACCTGCTTTCTGATCCCTTAGCAAAAAGGTTTGTCATCCTAAGTGAAAAAACAGTATCTGGATGGAAGCTACTAGAAGCCAGGACCTGCTCCACAGTTAACAGCAGAACTCCCAAAACGTCTCCAAGGAACTGTGTGCACTCTGTAGCAACATCAGAGGCAAGCAGGTTAGGGTAAAGGGACTGGAAAGGAATAGTTTGCCTCAGTTTACCTGCTCACAATAAAACTCTGCTCTCAAGGAGAGGGCCATGCAGGGGAGGGTGTGACCCTTAGGATGAATGAAACAATTTGGGGGAGGGGTTGTTCAAAGCAGGTAAAAAAAACCACGAAGGTTATATATTTACCTTTCTGATGGTTTAAAATATACTACAAGAAGCTGAATCTTAAACCAAGGTGCAAAATATTTTTATTTATTTATTTGAGAGAAGGGGGGGAGAGAGATGGAAGGAGAGAGAGGGAGAGGGAAAATGGGCATGACAAGGCCTCTAGCCACTGCAAACGAACTCCGGATGCATGTGCCACCTTGTGCATCTGGCTTATGTGGGTCCTGGGGAATCAAACCGAAGTCCTTTGGCTTTGCAGGCAAGTGCCTCAACCGCTAAGCCATCCCTCCAGCCCCCAAGGTGCATTTTATTTAGTTATTTTATTTTATTTGAGAGAAAGAGGCAGAGAGAGAGAGTGAGAAAGAGAATGGGCACACCAGGGCCTCCAGCCACTGCAAATGAATTCCAGACACATGCGGCCCCCTTGTGCATCTGGCTTACGTGGGGCCTGAAGAGAGTGGAACTGGGATCCTTTGGCTTTTCAGGCAAATGCCTTAACCACTAAGCCATCTCTCCAGCCCCCAAGGTGCATTTTGTAAAAATATTTTATTTTCTTTATTTATTAGAGACACAGAGAGGAAGAGAGAGAGGGAAAATGGGCACTCCAGTTGCATACGGTAGCACGTGCATCTGGAGTTCATTTGCAGTGGCTAGAGGCCCTGACGCACCCATTCTTACTCTCCCTCTCTCGGTCGCTAATAAATAAATACAAATAAAAATCTTTAAAATACTCCTAAGGAATGAGCTGGCCTGTCATCCCTTGGGGCCAACGCTTCTCTGGGTCTGCCCTCCGCTTGCACAGCCATTCTCCACGAGATGTGAACCAGGGCACTCTGCACTCCCTGTCTGTCACCCCCAAGGTGAGGACACAGACTCTACTGGCTGACACAGCCCAAATTATGAACAGCTCCAACCTTGAGCAGTCAAAAGATTGCTTTTGGAGCCTCGCTGTCAAGGGCACAACTGCCCAGAGGCTCCCACCCTCGCCAAAGCCAGGCAGTGAGGAGACATCACGAATGGACTGACTGTCAGAACAGGCGACTTTGAAAATGGAGCTGACCCTCTTTCTCAGGCACTCTCAGAGTGGCGATCACCTTCTCTTAGGGGTAGAGAATGGGGAGCCCGTGATGCCCAGTATGGCAGTACCCGGAAATCATGAGAAAATGGCCAATTAGTCACTGGAGGAGCTGTTAAATGGTTTATTAAGCTTTGTAAGGGAAACAGATCAACACCCCTCACCGCAAATGCATTTATAGCCATAAACGCCCTGGAAAATTTCCTCACTCTAAGGAGAAATCGAAGTTTATACACGCGCATACCATGTAAGACCTTGCCCCAGCCTGATGCCCTCCGTGTGTAAAATCATCTACATAGAATGAAACATAG
Source organism: Orientallactaga sibirica (assembly GCA_036365145.1). NCBI lineage: Eukaryota > Metazoa > Chordata > Mammalia > Rodentia > Dipodidae > Orientallactaga > Orientallactaga sibirica. The sequence goes on along the minus strand of JAEOAD010002279.1, from coordinate 4,121,182 downwards.
CTATATGCATGGTTGGAGAGACAGGGGCCTATTATGATAGCAGCATGTACACACTCACACACACACACACACATTCTCTTCAAACCAGACGCCCAATCACTTCCAGATGTGATGTTCTAGGATGCCCTTTGTTAAGGAAGCAGAGAGAAAAACCACCCTCTTCATGCCCAGACACTTGGGTTCGGATTACACAAAACAAAAGATTATGTTCAGAAAACAGCGCAACTTCACAGCCAAGGCGAAAAACCCAAGAGTGACAACCGCGTAAAACAACCAACACAACGGTGTGACTGAATACACCGACAAGAGGCCGGAGGCTTCTGGCCTGCTCCGCTGCCAGCGTACCAGCACTAGGCTGTACCTGTGGTTTAACGGGCGCTGGGCTCACACAGCATCCAATCGGGAGACATGACACAGGATCTGGCACGTGCCTACGTCCAGCTGTCATCCTGCCCAAGGCCATGCCAATCAGCTAGGGCAGCTCGCCTCCTCACACGTCCACAGGCAGCCCTCACCCTGGGTAGATGCCCAGGGATGGCAAGGCTTGTGCCCACAGCACTGAGGCAGAGAAAACGTGGCAATGAAGTGATCAGAAGTAACGGGGTCCTCCCAGACTAGTTACTCCTGGCACCTGAAGCCAAGGGGAGGGCAGAGCCATGAAGGCAAAACTCTCTCTCCCGCCGGACATGGTGGTGCACGCCTTTAATCCCAGCATTCGGGAGGCAAAGGTAGGAGGATCACCATGAGTTCAAGGCCACCTGAGACTACATAGTGAATTCCAGGTCAGCCTGGGCTAGAGTGAGACCCTACTTTGAAAAACCAAAAACCAAATAAACAAAAATAAATAAAAAGAGATGGCTCAACGGAATGCCTGGCTGGACCTGAGATGGCCTACGCAAGGCTGCACATGCGCACAAGGTGGCAGTTTTAGACTGCAGTGGGTGGAGGTCCTGGGACCAATCCTCTCTCATTAAAAAAATCCTGGTTGGCGTACGCCTTTAATCCCAGCACAGGCAAAGGTAGGAGAATCGCTAAGAGTTCAAGGCCACCCTGAGAGACCACTGAGCCTGGGCCAGACTGAGACCCTACCCAAAAAAAAAAAAAAATTCAAAGCGGGTGTGGTCACAAGCACACCTTTAATCCCAGCACTGAGAGGTAGAAGGCATGAGTTCAAGGCCAGAGACTCAGTGAATTAAATGGAGACCCTCACCAAAAACCAAATTAATTAATTAATTAATTCATTCATTCATTCATTCATGAATGGGCTGGAGAAGATGCTGGGACTGGAAAGCCAGAGGATCCCAGTTCAACTCTCCAGGACCCATGGAAAGGCTACTGGGGGCCACTGAGGCCAACTCACCTTACCCCAGCTCCCAGTGACAAGCCAGGACTCAGATTAAATGGCTTTCCCAAGGCCACACAATGCCACAGTAGAAGAGCTGGGACTGGACCTCTACGGCCCTCTAGAGAAGCCCATGCTGCTGACCGCAGCCCCATCCACAAAGGGAAGTGACAGCTGGTAAAATTGGACATTAGCAGCCACGGAGGGTGGCAGGAACAGCAGGGTTGTTTTTTTTAAAATATTTTTAATTTTTCTTTATTTATTTGAGAGAGTGAAATAGGCAGGGGGACAGAAAGAGAGAGAGAGAAAGGGAGGGAGAATGGGTGCACCAGGACACCAGCCATTGCAAAGGAATTCCAGACGCGCGCCCCTTGTGCATCTGGCTTACGTGGGTCCTGGGGAATCGAACCAGGGTCCTTTGGCTTTTCAGGCAAGCGACTTAACCACTAAGCCATCCCTCCAGCCCTGAGTAATAGTCACAGTCACTTGTATCCCCCCAGCAGGAGAAGCGGAAGCAACGAGATGCAGTGTGGAGGGGTGTACAGTGGGCAAGAGGCCTGAGGAGGCTTTGGCTCAAGATCTGACTGTCACGGGTGACCTGAGATGCTCTAGCCAGGTGAATCTGCCCAGATGGGACCCATTTCCTTATCTATAAGACAAATGATTTGGACAGGAAATCTCCAAAGTCCCTTCACTCCTGTTCAATTCATGAGGGTCTGATTAGACTTTCTGCCAGACATCCTGTCTTTCTACACGTGACCTGAGACAAGGAGGCGGCGACTTCCAGGGGTCTTTGGCAATGGCTTCAAGAAGGCCACCTGCAGGCTGGAGAGATGGCTTAGCGGTTAAGGCGCTTGCCTATAAAGTCAAAGGATCCCAGTTCGATTCTCCAGGACCCACATAACCCAGATGCACAAGGGGGCGCATGCATCTGGAGTTCGTTTGCAGTGGCTGGAGGCCCTGGCGTGCGCTCACTTGCTCTCTCTCTCTCTTTGCCTCGTTCTCTCTCTCAAATAAAATATTTTTTAAAAAAAGATTTAAAATCAGTAAATTAAAAAAGAAGAAGACGACTACATGAATCTGAATCCTCCTCCCACCCAGGCATTGAGAGAAAAGACAAACTGGCCAACTTGCACCCCTGCCACACAGCCAATGCTGCAATTCCTTGGAAGGAGAGTCAAATACATCTAGGGTCAAGCTGAGTGCGTGCTGGGGACCAGAAGGGACAATAAAGTGTGGCCGCTGCTGGCACTCAGGTCAGGAGGCGAGCAAACAGACAAACACATGTCCTCCTACGTGGCATTGTTTTCCCAGCTCTACTGTCAGCATGTTGCGGGGCCTGACAACCAGGCCTTGCTAACAGAGCCAAAGTTGGACCCGGCGATAGCCGGTCACTTCCCCCTGCCGTGCCCCACGGGGACCATCACCGTGGAAAACATTGCTGCCTGGACGTGGAGGAGGTCCGGGCAGGCCTTGTCCTCCACAAAGCGCTGGGAGCCAGCCAGTTACAACAGTGCACCCCAGAGACCTTGAAGACCCCAGAGAAGGGAGTCGGAGGTTAAGGGAGTATCTGGCAGCCAGCTATGTGGTGAACCCTGGGAGAGCTATCAGACCCTACAGAGAAAGGACTGGGGGTGTGGGGGTGTATCTTCCTGCTTCCATGGGCACACCCAGCTGTGGGCAGTCACCTGGCAATGGGGAGCTCCTGGCCGCCCACAAGGATCCTGCACTGTGGCCATCTGGTGTCCAAGGAGGAAGGGCCAAGAGCCCCTCCCATTTCACATCTGCCCCCTGAGGTTATGGCTGTGCCCTGGGCCCACGCAAAAGAGCCACTGTTCTGTGGGAGACTGGAAGTCAGATCCCTGCTTCACCCAGCCACGTTCTCTGTAAGGCTGTGGAACTTGGTCAGTAAAAGCGGCATACCACGTGTTCCAATCTGGGCAACTTACTTAGTCTCTCAGCACATAGAAAGCGTGTAGCATGGTGCCTGGCCCAGCAAGGGCCGTGTAAAAGGCAGATACTGCTTAAGGCTGTCTTCAGGTTGAGCCCAGTCATTCATTCCCTCTAGCTGTTCCTCACCCAAAAAATCTCCCCAGCCCTTGGGTCCACTTCATTCCGGATGGAACTGGCTTCTCCATCCATCCGTCCTGGGTTTGGCTGGTTCTTGCGATCTTCTCACAGAGGACCCCGCGCCCTGCCTCAAAGACGATTTTAAGGATGGGGGCTGGGCTGGAGGAATGGCTTAATGGTTAAGGCGTTTGCCTGCAGAGCCAAAGGACCCAGGTTTGATTCCCCAGGACCCATGTAAGCCAGGTGTACAAGGTGGCACATGTGTCTGAAGTTCATTTGCAGCGGCTGGAGGCCCTGGCGCGCCCATTCTCTCCCACCAACCCCCTTTCCCTTCCTCTTTCTGTCAAATAAATAAATAAATAAATAAATAAATAAATAAATAAATAGGCAAACCAACAAACAAACCAATACTGCATGCCTGGAACCCTCATCCTTTTTCTAAAAATTTATTTATTTATTTATTTATTTATTTATTTATTTATTTATTTATTTGACAGAGGGAAAGAGGGGGAGAGGGAGGGGGGAGAGAGAGAGCGAGAGAGCGAGAGAGAGAGAGGGAGGGAGAGAAAATGGGCAAGCCAGGGCTTCCAGCCACTGCAAACAAACTCCAGACATATGCGCCACCTTGTGCACCCAGCTTATGTGGGTCCTGGGGAATTGAACCTGGGTCCTCTGGCTTTGCAGGCGAGCACCTTAACCTCTAAGCCATCTCTCCAGCCCCAGTATCAGTTCTTGATAATGACAGCGTCGCCATTCTCTTCGTGGCTGTGACACAGCACAGCCAGCCTGTGTTGCTTTCTCTCAGTAATGGCCAACTCCCGGCACACAGGTGGATCTGAGGACCACTTTCTCACTTGCTGTTAAATGAACCTGCCTTACCCTGTGCCTGCGAGATGATTTTTTTGGGGTTGGGTGAACCCACATATGTGACTTTACATTTATGCCTATTAAATTTCATCCTGTTGTTTTGGACCTGGAAATGGAAACAGGAGAGTCCACTCATCAGCTCTGACTCAACCAAGGCCACAGCTCCAAGGGCCTCGGCCAGCTCTGGCCTCTGTTTGCAGGACACCTGGACACAAGAGGCGGCTCTGTTAGCGAAGTCCCACTGAGAGGGGAAGTGCCTTGCTTTCAAAATTAAAGGCACACGGGTAAGCTGCTGCCAGCACCCAGCCTCCACAGCACGCCTCCTCCTCACGCCACCGATGTTTCATCTCCCTGGCATAAACACAGCAAATTTACTCATCTCACCAATGCTTCTAGAACGGGTACTAAGGAAGCCGCGCTTCTGGGGACAAAAGGCACTTGTGCCTAAGTGTGTGAAGAGCAGGGAAGAAAAGAAAAGCCAGGACTGGAGAGAAGCTTGCCTGCAAAGCCTAAAGACCCAGGTTCAACTCCCCAGAACCCCCATAAGCCAGATGCATAAGGTGGTATATGCATATGCATCTGGAGTTCGGTTACAGTGGCTGGAGAGCCTGGTACATCCATTTTTTTCTCTCTCTCTGTAATAAAAAACAAAAATTTCAAGCAGGGCTAGAGTGAGACACTACCAAAGAAAAGAAAAAAAGAAAAGGAAAAGAAGAGGAGAGGAGAGAGAAAAGGAAAGAAAAGAGGAAAGGAAAGGAGAGGGGAGGGGAGGGGAGGGGAGGGGAGGGGAGGGGAGGGAAGGGAAGGGAAGGGAAGGGAAGGGAAGAGAAGAGAAGAGAAGAGAAGAGAAGAGAAGAGAAGAGAAGAGAAGAGAAGAGAAGAGAAGAGAAGAGAAGAGAAGAGAAGAGAAGAGAAGAGAGGCTACCTTCCAGTCTCGGGGCTGTGGCGACCCGGATCTGTTATCAGAAACCTTTATGCAATGTGGCCCACCTGAATGGAGGCCTGAGGACTGACTGTGAATCCTGCAGGACTTGCTGGCTTCCACTGGCAGTGGAGGGCCAAGCCTTTTGAAACACATCTTTCCAGAGATTCAATTCCACAAACTCTCCCTGGGACCCAGAAAGGCCCCACAAGGCATGAGGCTGGTTTCTGCCTGTCCTCGGGAGCCTGCTGGCACAGTCCGTGGAAAGGGTGCTGCGGGAACAGCGAGGGGGGCTGGGGGACGCTTCGGCCACTCTCCCCTCCCCATTTCTCCCCGGCTGGATGAGGTAGCATCCACAGAGGGATTCCTGGGGAATCCAGGCAGGAAAAGGAAGTGACTGGGGGAAGGGCGGGAGAAATGAGTCCCTTAAAAGAGGACTAAGAGTGAGCAGGAGCCCCGTGTGATGTCATGAGACAAGTATGGGCGCTAGGGGGCCAGAGGAAGGCTCAAATTCCACCCTCGCCGCTTCCTGTGTGGCTTTAGGAACATCACTAAACCTCTCTGAGTGTCCACGACGCTTGTCTATAGAAAGAAAACAAACAGGCCCATTTCTAAGGTTCTCCTGGAACTGTTGAGCCCAGATCTCCAAGCCTTTGCCTGGGCCCTGTCATCTCTCCTGGTCCATTCTCAATACTATGATACAGTAGGCCATATGAGTCCCTTTTATATACTGGCATACACAGAGTAAATTATGAGATTGAGTGGGTACTGCCAACATAGCCCCCATCTCGTGGACCCATGCAAACCCTCCCCTTTTTTTTTTTGATTTTTCGAGGTAGGGTCTCACTCTGGTCCAGGCTGACCTGGAATTAAATATGTAGTCTCAGGGTAGCCTCGAACTCATGGTGATCCTCCTACCTCTGCCTCCCAAGTGCTGGGATTAAAGGCGTGCGCCACCATGCCCGGCAAACCCCTCTTTTTTAAAAAATATTTTTATTTATTTGAAAAAGGGGGGAGAGAAAGGGAGAAAGGAAGGGAGGGAGGGAATGGTCACACCAGGGCCTCCAGCCACTGCAAATGAACTCCAGACGCATGCACCACCTTGTGCATCTGGCTTACGTGGGTACTGGGGAATCGAACCGAGGTCCTTTGGCTGTCCAAGCAAGCGCCTTCACCGCTAAGCCATCTCTCCAGTCATTTATACACACACACACGCCACACACACACACACACACACACACACACATACATATACATATGTAATTTATTTACTTATGAGAGAGGGAAAGAGGCAGACAGAAGAGTGTCAACCCCTCTTGACAGCTCTGGGAGACCCCAGCTCCTAGGCTCCGGCCCCATCCCTACTCTCGCACTCTGAGATGGGTCTGGACTCCCATCCCATCGAGGCTCCAGTGCACCCTGGCTCCCTTGCCCACGGGGGTAGGTGGGTGTGGTGTGGGTGTGCATACACACAGCCTCCCAGGGTCACAGATAAATGATGAACACAAACTTCCTTCCCTGCCACCCGCTCTGGGCAGATGGGCCAAGTTCGGCAGCTTCCTAAAGTCAACAAAATAAGGTTTTCAAATCCTAAAAGGCTTCTCAAGCCCCTTCTAATCTGCCTGCCATTTTGTTTCGTCTGCTCAGCTCAAGTCAAGGGGGAACTTGACATTTGGAATACCCACTGCAAACAATGCCACGCCAGGGACAGGCCTGCGCTGCCAGCGTCAGCACCGGTTCCCAAAGAGGTGTGGACACTCCAGCGGAGGGTCCCAGCAGGCCAAATCTGTGCAGTGACCAATCTGAACAGCCACCACCCAGAGGCCATGTGCCTACCCAGGACCTGTGCACAGGGTGTCTTTAGGGATGCAGACGCAAAAGCAGCAGGAACATAGAGCACCTTGGGCTAGCATTTTTGTTTATTTATTTTTGGTTTTTTTCGAGGTAGGGTCTCGCTCTAGCCCAGGCTGACCTGGAATTCACTATGTAGTCTCAGGGTGACTTTGAACTCATGGAGATCCTCCTACCTCTGCCTCCCGAGTGCTGGGATTAAGGCATGTGCCAGCCACCACACCCGGCTATTATTTTTTGTTTTAAAGCATGTTTGTCTGGGAAAGACTTCTAAGAATTTTTTATTAATTAATTTATTTGAGAGAGAGAGAGAGATATGTGTGCACCAGGGCCTTTAACAACTGCAAACAAATTCCAGACGCATATGCCACCTTGTGCCTCTGGCTTATGTGGGTCCTGGGGAAACTGAACCTGGGTCCTTTGGCTTTGCAGGCAAGCACCTCACCAACTAAGCCATTTCTCCAGCCCTGGCGTAGTATTTTGGCATGGGCTGATGTGAGGCCCTTTCCCAGACCAGCTACCACGTTACGCTACCTCGGGAAACTTGCTCTGGTTCTGTTTCTGTTCTCTCCTGTGCTTCGGCTCAGGGATGTGCCAACCACCCTTGCACCCTGGCCGCACAAGGCCCCTGTGCTCTCTGTAGGACATGGGAGCAGGCTTCCTGACAATCCCAAGCCTCACACCCAGGAGAACTCGGGAAGTGGGTTTGTCTAACCCCTGATTTGCAATAACCAGCTCTGGTACGGCCTGCCACAAAGAAGGACTGCGCAGACTCCCAGGGCCAAGGCCACAGCTGCTCCCATCTCTGCCATGTGACGCATCAAGGGCTGGGAAGGCACAAGTACTCTGTCACTTAACTTCATCCCCAACCCTTGTGGTATTCTAGGTAGCCCAGACTCACCTAGAACTCACAGGTGTCCCTTCTGCCTCAGCCTCCAGAGTGCTGGGAGATAAACCACAAGAACCCCTTACAAGGCTTTCTTTTTGTTTTTCCTCACAAACTTTTCAGATGGTGAACTTTGGTTAAAAATAAATAAATAAATTCCCAGGCCCGGCGTGGTGGCGCACGCCTTTTGTCCCAGCACTCAAGAGGCAGAGGTTGGAGGATCGTTGTGAGTTCAAGGTCACCCTGAGAATACAGAGTGAATTCCAGGTCAGTCTGAGCTAGAGTGAGACCCTACCTTGAAAAACCAAAAAAATAATAATAATAATATTAATTAATTAATTAATTTAATTCCCAGGCCCAGAGAGATGGCTTAGCGGTTAAGGCACTTGCCTGAGAAGCCTAAGGACCCAGTACCCACATAAGCCAGATGTACAAAGTGGCACATGCATCTGGAGTTTGTTTGTAGTAGCTGGAGGCCCTGGTGTGCCTATTCTCCTTCCCTCCTTCTCCTCCCCCCCCTTTCTCTCTCTCTCAAATAAATAAAAATTAAATTTTAGCAACCTAAAAAAAAATAAAATTCCCAGAACACAACCGAGTCATGAAATAAGATATAATGACTAACTATTTTTTAAGCATTTTTATATATTTTATTTATTTATTTAAGTGAGAGAAGGAGGCAGAGAGAGAGAGAGAGAAAAAAAATGAATGTGCCAGGGCCTCCAGCCACAGCAGACGAACTCCAGACGCATGAGCCACCTTGTGCATCTGGCTTACGTGGGTCCTGGGAAATCGAACCAGGGTCCTTTGGCTTTGCAGGCAAACGCCTTAACCGCTAAGCCCTGACTATAATTATTATAACATCTTGTACGCATATACGTAAGTAATGCCCAACAACAACAAAAAAAACACAAATATGCATGCTCCAGATTTTTGTTTGTTTTCAAGGTAGGGTCTCCTTCTAGCCCAGGCTGACCTGGAATTCACTACGTAGTCTCAGGGCGGCCTTGAACTCACAGCGATCCTCCTACCTCTGCCTCCTGAGTGCTGGGATTAAAGGCGTGTACCACCACACCAGGTCTTTATTTTCAGTTCTTTAAGCCGGCCAGTTACCACTGGGCACTGCATCCAGGACACAGCCTCTGATTAGCCTATGTGACCCAAGCCCTCTTCTCTGCCTCGTCATACATAGCCCCATGGCCTTCCTGTGACACCCTTACCATCCACACCTCCCACAGGGCCAAGCACATGTGTCTGGCTTGCACAATCACCTTAAGGTTTTGTTTTATTTGCCATTTCCCCCGACTAGACTATAAACCCTTGAGGAATGGTAAAACACAAAATAATCATTCCACAGATACCTGGGGAAAGATCTAGCATGTGTGTCAAACTGAGAAACTATCTATTGAATAAATAAGGCCATGGGGGCTGGAGAGATGGCTTAGTGGTTAAGGCATATGCCTGCAAAGTCTAACGACTCAGGTTCAATTCTCCAGGTCCCACGTAAGACAGATGCACGTGGTGGTGCATGCGTCTGGAGTTCGTTTGCAGTGACTAGATGCCCTGGCGTGCCCATTCTCTCTCTCTCTCTCTCTCTCTAATAAATAACTAAAAATAAAATCTTTAAAAAATAAATAAGGCGATGAGTGAGCATGTGGCCTCTCACACTCACAGCCCACCTTGGGCAGCATTCTCCCAAGAGCCATGGAGGAGAATGTAGGCCTTAATGAGCTGACTCTCATCACAAATCCAGGGTTACTTCGAGGTCACTTTAGGTCCCTCTGCCTTTAAGCAACATATACCCAAGGGGTCTGAGCTCAAGTTTCCATACAGGCCCAGGCAGCCCAGGAAGCTCTCTTCCCAGCTGAGGCCAAACAGGGACCCGGCCACAAATATCCAGCAATTCTAAACATGACGTGAACAATGTAAAAATAGCTCCTGTCGTTCTATGCCCTCAACATTCTCCCCCACAACACGAAGGGCAGGACAAAGTGACACCCCTAACAAGCCTTCGCTTGTTCCCGCATGGACAGTCCCAGCCGCCTACATCTGGACCAGCTGCTGTGAGGCAGCGGGGGATTCCAAAATTACATATTAATTACCATAATTTTTCACAGGTACCTGAAACAGATCCTGACAACAGTGCAAGGAATCCCCAAGTGGGATGCCTGAGGTCCAAGTGACAGGCTAGTCTTCTCCACACATGCCTTTCTCACACGTCTTTCATTTCCACTGCAGCTCAGCTTGCAGAATGAATGCACGGGCCTCCCTCGGGCTCTGGATTAAGACAACATGGTTCAGGCGTGCACAGTGACACACACCTGTAGTCCCAGGAGGCTGAGTCAGGCGTATTGCTGGAGCCAAGAATTTGAGACCAGCTTGAGCAACGTAATAAGACCCTGTCCAGATTCTGTCCATTATTTAAAAAATAAAATAAAAAAGTAAAATAAAAGTCGGGCATGGTGGCGCACGTATTTAATCCTAGCACTCGGGAGGCAGAGGTAGGAGAATCGCCATGAGTTCGAGGCCACCCTGAGACTACATAGCTAATTCCAGGTCAGCCTGGACCAGAGTGAGACCCTACCTTGAAAAACCAAAAAAAACAAAAAAAAAAAAAAAAAGTAAAATAAAAGTCGGGTGTGGTGGCACATGCATTTAATCCTAGCACTTGGGAGGCAGAGGGAGGAGGATCACCATGAGTTCGAGGCCACCCTGAGACGACTGAGTGAATTCCAGGTCAGTCTGAGCTAGAGCGAGACCCTACCTCAGAAAACAAAACAAAAATAAATAAATGAAAGAAAGACAGGAAGAGGGAAAGAAAGAAAAATGAAGCATGCTAGCACCTCTCCAGAGACCTCAGCTACCACTTTACCTACCACTGTCTGGTTTTTTTTTTTTTTTTTTTGGTTTTTCGAGGTAGGGTCTTGCTCTAACTCTGGCTGACCTGAAACCCATGCTAGTCTCAGGTGGCCTTGAACTCATGACAATCCTCCTCCCACCTCTGCTTCCCAAGTGCTGGGATTAAAGGTGTGTGCCACCACACCTGGCAATTTGTTGTTGTTGTTTTAATTTTATTTGAGACGGGTGGGGTACGGGGAATGCATCAGGGCCTCTAGCCACTGCAAACAGAACTCCAGACGCATGTGTCACCTCGTGCATCTGGTTTACCTGGGACCTGGAGAGTCGAACCTGGGTCCTTGGGCTTCGCAGGCATGCGTCTTAACCACTAAGCCACCTCTCCAGCCCTATAACTTGTTTTTAAAAGGGGGAAGGAGGAAGAGAGAGAAACGGAAGACTCTTTTTTTAGGTATATTAAGGTGAGCTGAATGCAGAGGTTTTTTTTTGTTGTTGTTGTTTTTGTGTTTTTTTTTTTTTTTTTTTTTTTTTTTTTGCCAAGGCCTCCAGCTACTCCAAAGAACAAACTCCAGCCGGGCATGGTGGTGCACGCCTTTAATCCCAGCACTCGGGAGGCAGAAGTAGGAGGATCGCCGTGAGTTCAAGGCCACCCTGAGACTACATAGTGAATTCCAGGTCAGCCTGGGCCACAGTGAGACCCTACCTCAAAAAACAAAACAAACAAACAAAAAGAACAAACTCCAGACACATGCTCCACCTTGTGCATCTGGCCGTACATGGGTACCCGGGAATCGAACCAGGGTCCTTAGGCTTTGCAGGCAAGCACCTTAACCACAGAGCCATCTCTCCAGCCCACAAATGCAGAGGTTTCTTAAGAGAAAGTACGTAGGATGATTTATGCAAAACAGGCACACACACTCTGAGTGTGAATGCATCTACACAGCCTGCAGGAGGAGTGTGAGCTCTGGAGTTCATGGGCTTGGATCTGAACTCAAGACTGCAACAGAGATGGAGGGTGTGGTAGTTTGAATAGACGGCCCCCAATATATTCAGTATTTTATTAGTTTGTAGTTTGCATCTGCAGCCACCTGGCTGGAAGCGGTGTCACTTGGGTGGATCTTAAGGTGCTGTGGTGGGTTTGAGATTTCAATCTAAAGATATGCCAAAGTGTGGACTTGAGCTAAGCCTAAGAACGTCAGTTCCAATCTCCAGGTCCCACGTTTAGCCAGAGGCAAAGTGACACAAGGGCACAATGCTGCACTTGCCCACAAGGGGGCGCACACATCTGGAGTTCTTTTGCAGCAACTGAGAGGCTGCTGGCGCGCCCATATCTATCTGTCTTCTTCTCCCTCTCTGTGTCTCTCTCTCAAAAAAAAAATTATATATATATATGCAAAAGACTGCCTAGTTGGAGTTCCTGAAGTGTGCTGTGCTGTGTGGTTTTGGGCTTGTGGCTTTTCTCTCTCTCTCCCTTCCTAGTCCTGTAAGAGCAGGGCCAGCTTCTTCTGCCATTATGGAATGGCCCCTGGATCTGTAAGCTTCAATAAATAATCCCTTCCTCCATAACTGTGCCTGGTCTGGAAGTTCATCTCAGCAAACCTGAAGCTGTCTGCTATAGGGGGTTAGGAACCTCAAGTGTGGTTCAGCCTTGCCAGATGCTTCTGGAAGGACGTGAAGGGAGTGGGACCTCGTGGCTCACGTGTCTTAACACATCCTCCTCCACCCCTCCTCCCCTACCGTAAGGGTGAGCACCTTCAAGAAGGGACAGGGTTGTGTGGCTTTTTGGTAAGCTACTACATCTCTGTCATGTCACGTGGCATACAACTTCTGCTCCGTCAATATTTACAAAATTAACTGGATAAACTAACTTTACAGCCCCTGACTCTCTGCATTCTAGCTATCCTCCAAAGCTGGCCTGTCTCATTTCAGCTGCGGTCACATTTGCAAAAGGAGTGGGTGTCCCCTGGTGTGCCAAAACCAAATCTGAGAAGCAGGGGGGCCGCCTCCTCACAGGGTTCTGTTCAAGACAAGGTGGACGGTATGAAGCCCACCCGTGTCCCCACGCTGGGTAGGGGGGCTCCTGCCACACCTGCTGGGGGAGGAGGTGCCGTGGCTCCCGTGAAGCCCCACAAAACCTGTCCACAGTGAGCAGAGGCAAGCACACACACTTTATTTTTAGCCACGAATGATGAAAAGTGACGCTCAGAACTGCAAATTTTGCTTCATCACCCTCAGTACCTTTCCCGGATCCCTGATGGCTTTGCAGGGAAGCGGCCAGGACAAGGGCAGGGGAGAAGGTCCTGGGGTGTTTGTTCTCAGGGGGAAGAAGGGAAGAGAAACCAAAAACATACGGGAAGGAGCCGGGCGTGGTGGCGCATGCCTTTAATCCCAGCACTCGGGAGGCAGAGGTAGGAGGACTGCTGTGAGTTCAAGGCCACCCTGAGACTACATAGTTAATTCCAGGTCAGCCTGGGCTAGAGTGAGACCCTACCTCAAAAAAACAAACAAACAAAAAAAAACATACGGGAAGGAAGAGGGGTCTCCACAAAGCCCAGCCCACATGGCTGGAGCTTGTGGAGGCTTCTACACATGGCTCTGATACCACCAGCTAACATGAGACGTACTGCCCTTCATGGCCCACGCCACAAGCAAGGGCTGTCACTTCACCCTAGCCTGCTGGGAGGTGGGGCAGAACCAGGCTACGGAATGACAGAGGCCAAAGTCAAGCTGGCTGTTGCATTCTGAGGCAGCAACGTGGGTCCCTCCGCTCCTTCCTCCTTTCTGGGGGCGGTGTGTGTGTGGGGGTGCTGCTGTGTGAGTAAATCCAGAGATGCCCAATGCCCAAGAAGGTGCCCCTGCCACCTGACCAATCATCCTTCCACAGTGAAATGGGGGGGATGCAGATAAAAAGTGCCAAAGGTTGGGCTGGAGAGATGGCTTAGCGGTTAAGGCACTTGCCTGCAAAGCCAAAGGACCTCGGTTCTATTCCCCAGGACCCACGTAAGAGAGATGCACCAATTGGTGCATGCATTTGGAGTTCCTTTGCAGTGGCTGGAGGCCCTGGCACGCCCATCCTCCCCCCCAATAAATAAATAAAAAGAAGGACCAAAGGCTCTGCTCTGAGGTTCTGGCTAAGTCTTTCTGGTCCCTGGGCGCATAGCCCAGAGAAGCTCCTTGCCCTAGAAAGCTGCTGGACAGTTAACAAACATCTCCCCTCACCACTCTGAACCCTCGCAGTGTACGCACACTCAACAAGCCCTAGGAAATCACAAGGAATCATGATTACAAAGTCCCTCCCTCCACCTTTGCCCAAACTACACCAAGGCACAAAACACCACCAGCCCGTCGCCCCTGCAGTCCGCAAGGATTTACTGATCGCCCCCACTGTCAAAGCACGCACCTATCTATGGCAGAGGGGAGGACGCATCTTGAGTTTAGCTGTTTCACGCTGTAAAATGCCAAGTTACACTGTGAATGTTAGAGCCAGCTGGGAGCTACGGTGCAGGACAGTAACAGGAGGCTTGACCAAGCCAGGGAAGGGGACAGATCTTCTAGGAAACACATTCCTGGTGAGACCAGAGAGATGAGCAGGTCTTAATCGGGGGGGGGGGGGGGGAGACACAAGCATGTTCCAGGCAGGGAACCAGAACCTGACCTTCTGGGAAACCAAGAAAAGGCCATAGAGCTAGCTGAAAGGGTCAAGTAAGAGGCCACAGTGTCCAAAGAGAGGCTGAAAAGGCAGGCTTTAAAAAAAAAATTTATTTATTTATCTGAGAGAGCAAGAGAGAAAGAGGGGGAGAAAGAGAGAGACAGAGAGAATGGGCGCACCAGGGCCTCCAGCCACTGCAAACGAAACTCCAGATACATGTGCCCCCTTGTGCAGCTGGCGAACATGTGTCCTGGGGAATTGCACCTGGGTCCTTTGGCTTTGTAGGCAAACGCCTTAACCACTAAGCCATCCCTCCAGCCCAAGGCTGGCTTTTCACCAGTGACTGTCACCACGCTCAGTGATGCCCCTCTGGTCTGAACAGCTTTCCCACACAGACTAAGGCAGGAGAGCAGTGAGGTGGCCCAGCGCATAGTAGACGGGGGATCAGGGCCCCAGGATTCTGCCCCCCACCCTCAAATAATAAATCAATATTTTAAAAGAGAAAAAGATCCCTCCTGTTGGCTGAGGAGATGGCTCAGTGGTTAAGGGCACTTGCTTGCAAGCCTGCCAGGCCATGTCCAATTCTCCAGTACCCATGTAAAGCCAGACGCACAAAAACAAAACAAAGTTCGTCCTGTATCTTTCTACACTCTGGTCTGTGATGGCTGTCAGAAAGGGCCAGCTACTCGGGTGGACTCCTCCAGACTCAGGATCTGCAGCGTGGGGACAGTCTTGTAAAGAACTGGGGACAAAGCAGGAGAGATGGCTTAGGGGTTAAGGCGCCTGCCTCCTAAGCCTAAGAACACTGGTTCCAATCTCCAGCGGTTCCAATCTCCAGGTCCCACGTTTAGCCGGATGCAAAGTGACGCAAGGGCGCAATGCCACACTTGACAAGGGGGCACACACATCTGGATTTTGTTCGCAGCAGCTGAGACACTGCTGGCATGCCCATCTCTATCTGTCTCCCTCTCCCTCTTTGTCTCTCTCTCTCTCTCTCTCTCTCTCTGCATCTCTCTCCAAAAAATAATAAAAAATAAAAATAATAAAAAGAAAAAGAACTGGGGACAACGCCCAATTAGTGTCCTTCTCTTTGTTTTGGGTGGGAGGAAGGGCAGAGAGGAAATGACAAGGAATGCAGAAATGGAACCACATCCCCCACAACCTAAGCCCCTGCCTCCACACACAGCACTCTGAAGTTCACGGGCACGTGGTGCTAAATTTCACTTGGCATGCGTAGTTTTCAGTGGCGGTGTTTGGAGAATATGTATAATCCAGATTTCCTATTTACATTACACTGGTTTCACCAACACAATAGCTCCAAACGCCTTCTACTCCATCCTGTCATCTGTGCGGATTCTTCTCAGACACAGGCAGCCTGTCAAATCCTGAAAAGTCTCACGAGTGCTGGGGCAGGCTTGATCTCCGTTCTTTTTGCTTGGATGGGAAACTTCTGCGAGGGGAAGAAAAAAAGGGCTGGCCCCGGCCATCAGACACTAACCCACACACTTGGCTCCTTCATATTTATCCACAGCAGAAACACCAGAGCCCTGTAAAAACACATCCTTATTGACACTGCTCAGTATTTGCCCTTCTAATAAAACTTCTAATAAAACTAGCTAGTAAGGCTGCCTGAAACAGGGAGCCCCACGCACTGCCATCAGGGTACCACCTTCACTTGCAGGAAGGAGCTAGGCATTGAGGGACCTCAAAATCCAGGGGCTCCCACTATCTTTCCCATCATCTTCTTTCAGACAGAAGCGAACCAGGTGACCTCAAAATTAAAAGGACAGGAAGGAAAACTCTGTCCACCTTCTAAGGCCATCTCCGAAAGCATACATGGACAGTTTTCCTTGAAGCTTTCTTTTGAAAGTCCCTGGTGCCCATAGAAGTCGTTTCTCACTCCGCAAAGCCAGGTGGTAGCTCAGGTGGCTGGTTACACAGCAGCTTCCTAACAGAAGCTTTTACTGGCCAGACCAACAAGAGAAAATAAGGAAGGAACTTTAAGGCTCTTTGTAGCAGGAATCTAAGCATGCTCTTTGGATTGGGGGTGTTATAGGCTGACTTGTGGCCCCCCTCCACCAAACATGCTCAGGTCCTTCCCTACCCTAGGTACCTGTAAATGGGAACTTACTCGGGAGAAGGTATTTGCCACTGTGTTTAAGCTAAGTATGAGGTCACTTTGGATACAAGAGGGTCCTGATTCAATGAGGGGAATCTGGCACCCGAGTCACGCGGGGGAAACTCCGGGTGATGACAGAGGCAGAGAGATCAGAGTGACACAAGCCGAGGAATGCTGAAGACTGCAGACAACAGCAGAAAAGACAGGTACGGAATAGATTCTTCTCCAGAAACTTCAGAGAGTGCAAGCTGGCCCTTGGGTTCCCGAACTGTGAGAAGGTCAGCCACAGAGATATCTTGAAGCAACAAGGAGACGTGGGAGGAGGAGTGAAAGACGAGGAGTAATAAGGCGAGGTCAACAGAGACAAGAAGAAGGGCCAAAAGGAGCCTGAAGGAGAGATGGCTTAGCGGTTAAGGCATTTGTCTGAGGAGCCAAAGGACCCAGGTTCGATTCCCCAGGACCCACGTAAGCCAGACGCCCAAGGTGGCGCACACGTCTGAAGTTTGCAGTGGTTGGAAGTCCTGATGTGCCCATCCCCCCCCCAATAAAATTTTTTTTTAAAGTTTTTCAAGGTAGGGTCTCACTCTAGCCCAGGCTGACTTAGAATTCACTCTGTAGTCTCAGGGTGGCCTCAAACTCATGGTGATCCTCCTACCTCTGTCACCCGAGTGCTGGGATTAAAGGCGTGCACCACCACGCCTGGCAAATAAATATATAAATGATTAAAAATTTAAAAAAAATTGTTTGTGTTTTCGAGGTAGGGTCTCACTCTAGCCAGGCTGACCTGGAATTCACTACGTAGTCTCAGGTTGGCCTCGAACTCATAGCAATCCTCCTACCTCTGCCTCCCAAGTGCTGGGAGGAAAGGTGTGCATCACCACGCCTGGCCTTAAAATAAAATTTTTTTAAAGGAGCCTGAGGCTGGAGAGATGGCTTAACGGTTAAACGCTTGCCTATGAAGCCTAAGGACCCTGGTTCGAGGCTCGATTCTCCAGGACCCACGTAAGCCAGGTGCACAAGGGGGTGCATGCATCTGGAGTTCGTTTGCAGTGGCTGGAGGCCCTGGCACACCCATTCTCTCTCCCCTGCCCCCGCCCTATTTCTGTATCTCTCTCTCTCAAATAAATAAAAGTTTTTTTTAAAAAATAAAGGAGCCTGAATGTGAAGGTGGCAGATAAAAGACAAAGACAATATACCCCCACATTCCCACCCCTATGGCCAGTCCCGTGCATTCAATTCCATGGCTAGAAACTTCACAGGATAGCATCAGCTATTGACGGCTGAGCTTCCACACAGAGGAAGCCAACCTGCTTCCATCCGGGGGCTGGGCTGGGCTTTGTTTTGGGTTTCTAATACCTAAACTTGGTGGGAGGAGCTGGCCTAGCAGTGAGATGGAGTTGGATGGCAGGTGTAGCACTGGACAGGCCCCTGACATCCCGAGACTCGGGCAAGAAACCCAGTTGCTGCCAGTCACCCACTGCACAAGGACTGGCTAAGCAGACAAGCAAACTGGGCTGAAAATGCGCGCAGAGAGAAGATCTCCTGGGGTAGAAGATGTTGACAAATTCCGGGCATATGAAACAGCCACTGAAGCAGGGGAGATGAGTGGCTCTGGGCACCCTATCTTCCATCCCGGAGCTTGTTGAGTGAACAGCACGGTGGGAGCCCCACCAGGGTGCGCGGGGCTCACAATCTACTGTTTCTGCTGCGGCCCCTGCGGCGCAGGGCACTCAGCACGCGCTCAAATGTGAGACAGACAGAACAACTTCAGGTACCCAAGACCTCCAAAGCCAAGTATGAACTACAGGCCAAGGTTGGGGACTTAGCTCAGTGGAAGAGAGCTTGCCTAGTTAAGTACAAAGCCCTGTGTGGTGGGGTTTGATTCAGGTGTACCCCATAAACGTAAGTGTTCTGAATGCTAGGTTCCCAGCTGATGGCGATCGGGGAACCAACGCCTCCTGGAGGCGGTGTATTGTTGGGGGCGGGCTTATGGGTGTTATAGCTGGCTTCCCCTTGCCAGTGTTGGGCACACTCTCCTGTTGCTATGGTTCACCTTACGTTGGCCAGGGGGTGATGTCCACCCTCGCCTCATGCCATCATTTTCCCCTGCCATCATGGAGTCTGTAAACCAAAGTAAACCTCTTTTTTTCCCCACAAGCTGTTCTTGGTCAGGTGATTTCTACCAGCAGTGTGAACCTGACTGCAACAGTAAAGTGGTACCGAGGAGTGGGATTGCTGCTGGACACGTGACTGTGCGGGTTTGGCCTTTTGGAGCTGATTTTCAAGAGGAATGTGGAAGGATTTGAAACCTCGGCCTAAGAGACGCCTTGCAGTGCTGTAAGTACAGCTTGATGGACTGTTCTGTTCAGAGTTGAAAGGCCTGAATACAGTAAGAACTACGGACTGTGAGGTTTGGCTTATAAGGGTGAAAAAGAGCTTTACCTGGACTGGTCTAGCAGTTGGTGTGAAAAGCTTGTTGTTATGCCCGCCCGTGTCCTGAGAAGTTGTGTAGGGTTGCTTTGCGTAGAAATGAACTGGTGTGAGCAGAGGGATATGGCACAGAAAAAAAAAAATCTTTGGGCCTAAACTGCTGCCCGTTCACCAGCAAACTGAGAGATTACAACCATTGAGGATTGGGCCAGTTGACCTGCACTGGGGCAACAGGAAGAATGTAGACTCTTTTGAAGGGGCCTGAATGCTAAAGGACCGTCCTGTTCTTCAAAGTCTGATTTATTTCCCCCACCTGGTATTATGGAGCATAAGAAATGCAGGAAAGAGAGGGTCATTGAGTTTGCAATGTGATCTTGTAATTTAGAAGTGGCCATGGGCAGTGTGAAGCAGGTTTGCTGGATGCCTGCATGGAGATACCATGGGGCCATGAAGGTGGACCATGGGTTGCAGTGGAGACCCAGTGGAGATGCCGGGACCATGAGATGGCTGCTAAGGAGGGCTGCCGGCCCCAGATGAAATTTTCCAGGAGTGAGAATAGCCTAGCTGGAGGGGCGGCATTGGAACTCCAGAGACTTGTTGCTGGTTAGAAATATCGGACTTGGAGATTTGTCATTGACTAGAGCTGTTGGACTTGGAGCTACAGAGTTTGATGTTTGCCCTGGTTGTTTTAATTGTTTTATTGGTTGAATATCTCTGTGCTTTGCCCAAAGCCATCCTTTGCAGTGGGAATGTTTATTCTGTGTCATTTTGGGGTTTTGGAAGGACTTTTTTGGGGTATTATGGTTCAGCTAAAAGACCTTGGATTATGGGGATGTATGAACATCATTAGGATTGATTAAAAAAAAAAATATGGGGGCTTATAAAGTTGGATGAATTCATTGCATTTTACATCATGTATGGTTATCAGTTTATGGGGGCCAGGGGCGGAATGTGGTGGCTTGATTCAGGTGTCCCCCATAAACTTGTGTTCTGAATGCTAGGTTCCCAGCTGATGACAATTTGGGAACTAACGCCTCCTGGAGACAGTATTGTTGGGGGGCGGGCTTATGGGCATTATAGCCAGCTCCCCCTTGCCAGTGTTTGGCACACTCTCCTGTTGCTATGGTTCACCTTATGTTGGCCAGGGGGTGATGTCCACCCTCTGCTCATGCCGTCATTTCTCCTGCCATCGTGCAGCTTCCCCCTCGAGCCTGTAAGTCAAAATAAACCTTTCCCCCCCCCCCCAAGCTGCTCTTGGTCGGATGATTTCTACCAGCAATGCAAACCTGACTGCAACACCTTGGGTTCAGTCTTCAGTGATGGGGGGTGGGGGGAAGAAATGCTGAGAAGTGACAGAGGAGTGCTCAGCACTGAAACATCTCTATCACACCCTCCAAGGCTCAGGGTCCATTGCGGAAGAGGTGGCGGAAAGAATCTAAGAGCCAAAAGAGGGGTAAAGGCTGCTTACAACATGCTCCTCCAGACACAAAATGGCCTGGATATCTATGACCCTGCAGTGCCTGACACTCCCTACACAAGACTATCTTAACAGGAAGAAAAGATGACAACAAAATAAGATTGGGCTGGAGAGATGGTACAGCGCTTAAGGCACATGCCTGCATAGCCTAAGGATTCGATTCTCTAGGTCCCACATAAGCCAGATTCACTTGGTGGTGCATGTGCCTGGAGTTCATTCTCAGTGGCTAGAGGCCCTGGCACACCCATTCTCACTATTTCTCTCCCTCTCTCTCCCCTTCTCTCCCTCTGTACCCCTCTCTCCCTGTCTCAAATAAAAATTTTAAAAATCTCAAAATAAGCCAGGTATGGTGGCGCACGCCTTTAATTCCAGCACTTGGGAGGCAGAGGTAGGAGGATGGCTGTGAGTTCGAAGCCAGCCTGACACTACATAGTGAATTCCAGGTCAGCTTGAGCTCCTTGGAAAACCTAAAAAATAAATAAGAAAGAGACTGACTGGGAGGGGCAGGGGATATGATGGAGAGTGGAGTTTCAAAGGAGAAAGTGGACGGAGGGAATTACCGTGGGTTATTGTCTACAATTATGGAAGTTGCCAATTACAAAAATAAATTATAATAAAAAAAAGAAATAATCACAAGGAGAGAAGGGAGGAGGAAGGACACCCTGACCATCTTGGGGACAAAAGGAGAAAACGAATCCAGGTGCGTTGGTGATGTCTGTAATCCTAAGCCCGGCATGGCTGAAGAGGCAGGAGGGCTACCACCAATCTGAGGCCAGCTTGGGCTATAGAATTCAACCCTCTCATAAAAGCAAAACCAAATAAGGGCAGAACGGGGGCCCCAAAAACTAGCCTTGGCCCCAGCTGGGAAAACAGAGAGACCAATAAATCAACAGCTCTCCCCACATGAAACCAAATGCCATGACACCAGCAAACAGCTGCCTCTGGCTCCAGCCTAAGAGAAGCGTACGGGCTTTTCCAGACAAGACCTGATAAAGGTGTAGTCACGCTGCCTGTTTGACAAGGGGTGGTAGGGTATCCACAAGAATGTGGAAGAGCCCTGGGGGGGGGAGAGACATATCAAAACTCATCATTTCGCAAATGTCTCTTCAACTGGCCCCAAGTTCAGTTAGGATTCATAACAACTTCACCCTTTTTCTAAAAATAGTGAGTTCGAGGTCACTCTGAGACTACATAGTTAATTCCAGGTCAGCCTGGATCAGAGTGAGAGCTTACCCCGAAAAATCAAAAATAAATATATAATAATTTTATTTTTGTTATTTATTTTATTTATTTGGGGGGGGGAGGCAAATAGAATGGGCGTGCTAGGGCCTTCAGCTGCTGCAAATGAACTCCAGGCGCATGCGCCACCTTGTGCATCTGGCTTACGTGGGTCCTGGGAAAACCGAACCTGCATTAGTGGGCTTTGCCGACGAGTGCCTTAACCGTTAAGTGATCCCTCCAGCCCCAACTTCATCCTTTTTACCCTTCTTCCCCCCTCCTTTAGGTTCAAACACCCTCCAACAAGTGCCCTGAAATGTGTACCAGGAACTGCCGGCCAGAATGCCTTCAGCCTCAGCTACTTCTGGTCACTCCAATCCTTCTGCCCCAGGTTGAACTGCACCAAACCCTAAGCCCAGGTATGTTTGCTTTTATTTATTTACATGACAGCAACAGAAAGAGAGAGAAAGCATGGGCACACCAGGGCCTCCAGCCACGGCAATGCCTGTACCCCCTCGTGCCTCTGGCTTACGTGGGTACTGGGGAATCGAGCCTTGAACCAGTGTCCTTAGGTTTCACAAGCAAGCGCTTAACCGCTAAGCCATCTCTCCAGCCCTCTAAGCCCAGGTATGTAACCAGAAATGCCTTTAGCACTGCCATCTCTATTTGCTTCGTTTTGCCTGCTACTCTGGGACTGTGGAGGCCCAGGAGACAGGATCAATTCCCCCATTACACAGTGACCACCTGACAACCCGGGTGCTGAGGCTCTCTTTCTGCCTTATTATTATTTTATTTATTTTATTTTTTTTTTGGTTTTTCAAGGTAGGGTCTCACTCTGGCCCAGGCTGACCTGGAATTCACTATGTAGTCTCAGGGTGGCCTCGAACTCTCGGCGATCCTCCTACCTCTGCCTCCCGAGTGCTGGGATTAAAGGTGTGAGCCACCACGCCCGGCTTATTATTATTTTTATAATTTATTTATTTACTTATTTGAGAGTGACAGAGAGAGAGAATGGGCACACCAGGGCCTCCAGCCACTGCAAACGAACTCCAGATGCATGTGTCACCTTGTGCATCTGGCTTACATGGGTACTGGGGAATCAAGCCTTGAACCGGGGTCATAAGGCTTCACAAGCAAGTGCTTTACCACTAAGCCATCTCTCCAGCCCCTGTTTATGCTTTCTGAACCCTGCACTGCTGCCTCCCATGAAGATGGGACTCCAGGGTTAAAAGTATCTTCCAATAAGGCTGTCGTGGGGAGGAAAAGAAAATCAGGCCAACACCCCTTAATGGTGCTCATGTGCCCATTATATAGAACTGTAGCTTCCTTCCTCACCAGCATCAGCAGGAAGCAAGGCACATGCCAGAAGGCTGGAGAGATGGCTCAGCGGTCAAGGTGCTTGCGCGCAAAGCCAAAGGACCCAGGTTCGATTCCCCAGGACCCATGTAAGCCAGATGCACAAGGGGGCACATGCATCTGGAGTTTGTTTGCAGCAGCTGGAGGCCCTGGCACACCCATTCTCTCTATCATCTCCTCTTTCTCTCTGCCTCTTTCTCACTCTTAAGTAAATAAAATGAACATAAAAAATAATTTTAAAAAGACACATGCAGGAAACCCACACCAAAACACAAGGCAGCCCCACGAGGCAATGGCCTTGCTTTTCTGAAGTGATTTAACAGTCCAAGATGGGTTGTGATGCAATTTACGAGGAGGGCCACAGCCAAGAGAGAGTCCTCGTCTCCCCCCCCCCCCCGTGTCTGGCCTGTGGATGGTTTGCTAAGGCATGTTCATGGCCCTGGTTTGGCTAAGGATCTCGACAGCAAGTACTTTTCTAATTGATTCATTAGCGCTGCAGTCAGCAACTCTTTGAACACAAAGGGTCTTTCTCGGGTCTGCATGGCCGCACTGCCAGGACCATTCGGGAAGTAGCCAGGGGCTGGCGATGAGTACTCCCTATGAAGGTGGGAAGACCTCAGTCCAGAACCAAGAACAGAACCCCCACAGCTCTTTGTCATGAGAGAGAGCCCATGCCAGGGCCTCCAGCCACTGCAAACAAACTCCAGATACATGTGTCACTTGTGTGTCTGGCTTATGTGGGTCCTTAGGCCTCACAGTGGGAAAGCATCTACTCAAAAAGTCTTTATGAAAGCTGGGTGTGGTGGTGCATGCCTTTAATCTCGGGAGTCAGAGGTAGAAGGATCGCCAAGAGTTCGAGGCCACCCTGAGACTACATAGTGAGTTCCAGGTCAGCCTGAGCTAGAGTGAGACCCTACCTCAGGAAAAAAAAAAATCACAGACCTTGAGAACAGGACTGTAATGATTTTTAAGTGTAAATGAACTCTAAATTTTAAACAATCTTAGCCAGGCATGGTGGCACACGCTTGCAAGCACCTGGAAGGTGTTGGGGAGGGGGATTGTGAGTTTAAATCCAGCCTGAGGCATGTAGAGTATTTACTGATCCCTGATGGTCTAACAAGGAGGAGGAGTCTTGGGCAGATTCCCCAGGTCAGAAGTTTGACTGAAGCTTCTGAGAATCTCGTTTGGGGCCACCTTGGGGCCAGGCACACCTTACTGTGGCCGTCCTCGAAGGTCACCAAGGCTCCCTGGAAGGTCTCCTGGCCCATCGTGTCTGGTGCTGCCCTTCTCCCTCCCCAAACCAGCCACCAGTCCCCATCTTGTAAGACCATGGCCCAGATGGCATTTGTGAGCCAGTGGGTCTCAGCTACATAACAGGCTCCAAAAGCGAAAAGGACGAGCCCCAGAAGGTTCCTTCGGTCTTAAAGAAAGAAGGAAGGGGGAAGGGAAGGGAAAGGAGGGAAGGGAAGAACCAATGGCTTAGCGGTTAAGACACATGCCTGCGAGGCCTAAGGACCCCGGTTCGATTCTCCAGGTCCCACATTAGCCAGATGCACAAGGGGGTGCATGCATCTGGAGTTCATTTGCAATGGCTGGAGGCCCTGGCACACCCATTCTCTCTCTCTCTAATAAAAATAAAAATAAAGAACCAAAGGTCAACATTTCAGAACTAGCCCCTCCTGCCTCAGGGTGCCTGAAGGAATCCAGTCCAAAGCCCACTTCAGTCTGACAGGAAAACTAACTAACTGGTGTCCCTCAGAAATAGCATTCTCCAGAGAAGCCCAGAGGGCCCAGACTTCCTGGCTAATGGATAAGGTGGCGTCTTCAAGTGACATCGTGGAACAAGACCAAATGTCTCCACAGACTGTCCCTGGAGAACCTTTGTCAGGAACTTTCTCCACTGGGTCACCTCGCTTCCTGTGAGGTTTCATCTGTGACGAACACACCCTGTGTGGATAAGGCACGTGTGAGAGCTATGCTGTTCGTCAATAGCTCCTGAAGTTGGGTCCTGGAGCAAGTTCCTTGCTGTTTTCCCTACTCAAAGCCAGAGGAGGGCTGGGGAAATGGCTTAGTGGTTAAGGAGTTTGCCTGTGAAGCCTAAGGACCCGGTTGATTCCCCAGGACCCACATATGCCAGATGCACAAAGGGGCGCACACGTCTGGAGTTCATTTGCGGTGGCTAGAGGCCCTGGTGTGCCCATTCTATCTGCCTTTTCCTCTCTGTCCCTGAAATAAAAAATAAAAAAATCCTCTTGGAGCTGCGCAAGGAGGCACATGCCTTTAATCCCAGCACTCAGGAGGCAGAAGGATCGCCATGAGTTCGAGGCCACTCTGAGACTACAGAGTGACGTCCAGGTCAGCCTGGACCAGAGTGAGCCCCTACCTCAAAACACTAAATACCTATATAAAGCAGCAGCCAATCCCAGGCCCAGTAGTGTAAAGATGTTGTGGACAACTTTCCCACCCACAGACGTGAACGTGAGGGACCTGAGAGGAATCGTGGATTACCAGCCAATTCCTACCTCAATGCAGAGTGGGTTGACTCTCACAGATCACACCCCCAAAAACAGTGTCACCAGGACAGGCTGAGACTGCCACCTCTACTGCTCTGAACAGATCCTCTCACCTAGGAAGCCCACAGCCTGGGCACCTTACTGTCTAGGAAGTCCCTGGTCTTCTGAGGACGCATGGTCACTCCCCTTCCCCCCAAACTCCCACCCTTCCAGGACCACCTTCCGGCGCAATCCTTCCCATACATCTGACACATACTAGGTAGTGGCTAACAATGACGTGGCAAGGTGAAGCAGGTCCAAGTGTGCACACTGTGCTATGCCCATCTGGGCATGAGGTCATTCTGCAATTACCTGCTTCTCCTCTAACTGCAGACCTTTCATCTAAACTCCGAGTGTGTTGGGGGGGAGGGGGCTGGAAAGATGGCTTAGCGGTTAAGACACATGCCTGTGAAGCCTAAGGATCCTGGTTCGATTCTCCAGGTCCCAGGTAAGCCAGATGCACAGAGAGTTCGTTTGCAGTGGCTAGAGGCCCTGGCGCACCCATTCTCTTTCTCCCTCTCTAATAAATAAAAATAAACTATAGGGAGGGGAGGGAAATATCAGGTAGTTTTTTTTTTTTTGTATGTAAGTATAAAAGTTTTCAATAAAAAAAATAATAAAAAAAATAAAAAATAAACTATAAAACTAAATTTCCAGTGGGAACCATGAATCACCCCCTTGTTCCTTCCTTCACAGGGCCCATGAACACTAGCCCACCATAGGGAACCCTCTCTGAAGCTGTCCTGACTGCACTCGGAACTCTGGGTGGACCTGGCACGCAGGGAGTATGGCTTTTCAGCATGCATCACCCAGACCTGCCATCTCCTTACTGCCTATGGGTTCCCAGCCAGGGCTTGATGTGACGACAGAACTGGAACAAAGAGAAAGGTAGGATGGTACCAGGTGCCCTGTGCCTGCCCAAGGCCAAAAACAAAAGATTCCTGGTGAGCCTGGTATAGTATCTAGCTAAAGCAAAAAGGAAACGAGGTGGCTCGTTCCCCAGCTCTGTCCTTACAAGACCCCTATGGCCCAGGAGGCTTTCACACCAGGGCTTTGCTGGCCTGCCTCTCTCTGTATCTACCACACATGCTACTGAAGGAGTGCTGGAAATCACGCACTCTGTCCTGCACCTGTGCATGTGGCAACCTGGCAGACACGCCCATGGGATCCGTCACACCAAACACCTAGACAAGATCCATCTGGAAGTTATACAGACAAGGCCACCACCAGAGACACACCTAACAGGCCTCCAAATTTAAGGTTTCTTGCCAGGCGTGGTAGCGCACGCCTTTAATCCCAGCTCTCAGGAGGCAGAGGTAGGAAGATAGCCGTGAGTTCGAGGCCACCCTGAGACTACATAGTGAATTCCGGGTCAGTCTGAGCTGCAGTGAGACTCTACCTTGAAAAACCAAAAAAAAAGCTTCTTGACACACTGAAGAAGTCCTCCTAAAAATCCAGGGTCCCGCTCAGGGCATTAGAAAAATGGGATTCGAGCCGGGCGTGGTGGCGCACACCTTTAATCCCAGCACTTGAGAGGCAGAGGTAGGATCACCATGAGTTCGAGGCCACCCTGAGACTACATAGTAAATTCCAGGTCAGCCTGAGCTAAAGTGACACTCTACCTCAAAAAACAAAAAACAAAAAGAAAAGAAAGAAAAACGGGATCGGGTTTACTGGAGGTGATGTTTCAAGGTTACTAGATAAGGGGAGTGAATGAAAGCATACTTTCTTTTTTTTAATATTTATTTTTTTGTTTTTTTTGGTTTTTCGAGGTATGGTCTCACTCTGGCCCAGGCTGACCTGGAATTAACTATGTAGTCTCAGGGTGGCCTTGAACTCATGGCGATCCTCCTACCTCTGCCTCCCGAGTGCTGGGATTAAAGGCATGCGCCACCACGCCCGGCTTAATATTTATTTTTATTTGAGACAGAATGGGCATGCCAGGGCCTCTAGCCACTGCAAACAAACTCCAGACTCTTGAGCCCCCTTGTGCGTCTGGATTACGTGGGACATGGGGAATTGAACCTGGATCCATAGGCTGTACAGGCAAACGCCTTAACCGCTAAGCCATCTCTCCAGCCCAGGCATACCTTCTTAATCAGGCCACCTCTCTTTGTGTGAGGGGGTGGTCCCACACAAGGGCCCTGAAGCCCAGCTTCCTCTCCTCTGCCCACCCCTTCTGGCCAGGTCCCCATGCATGAAGCTGCCCCGTGCCATCCGCGCTCTTGTTTTGGAATGTGCCCGGAATTCTGGTGGCAGGAACATGAAGCTTTAACTACGCAGAGAAACCAGCTGGGGAGGCAGCCTCATGAAATAATGAAATGCCAAGCCAACCCCTCCATCTTCTCCAGTCTCTCAGGTCACCTACCAGATTAGAAGGCCTGTTGCTAAGGCAACCGTATCTTGCAAGTGCCGGGACTGAAGTTCCCCATAATTTTAACCCTTTAATGAACTGGGGGGGGTGTACATGAACCCCAAACCTGCGCTGGCCTGAGCTCTCGCAATTAGAGCAACAAGGGCCAAGAGTCCACAGTTGGGAGGAACAGGAATGGGCTGCCCAGGCATCCAACCTTTTGCTTTCTCTCAGCTCCCCACCAGAGACAGCCCACAAACTTTTCGCACACCTGGCGATGCCAAAAAAGCTGCAAGGGAGATGGGACTAAACAAAGGCAAAATGGAACAGAACACTGCCTTGTCCTTCCTGGCCGGGCTCCCGTGCCCTTGTGCTGTGGAACAGCGCCGGGCCCTTCTGTGGTTAAGCAGAAGGCGCGCAGGGGACAGATGGCCAAGCAAACACTGGCACTTTCCAGTTGTCTGATAGGTGCCTGCTGCCAAATAGGCGCGCGCGCACACACACACACACACCCTAACCTCCTCCCAGGCCCCCACCCCACCCCACCCCAAAGATGAAGCTTGGGTGCAGTGGCACCTGCTCCAATGGCCCTTCTCCCTGCATTCCAGCCACACCTTCAAGTCATCCTCAGCGTCCGCCCCCTTGACTGCCCAGGCGCACCCTCCTCCCCACCCCACCCCCCCAGCCGCCCCATATGCTTCTCTTGAGACTCAGGTTCACGGGGTCTCCGACCCCTCAGATCTGACAGGAGCAACTTCCACCAAAGCACCAAGGGCCTAAAGGGCCGACACAGGCTCATCCGCTACCTCTGCATGGAGGGAATGTGGCTCACCAGGGGCAGCACAGGCTCCTGACCCACTACTACTGCTACTACTGAGTGACACGCAGGTCTGTGCGGTGGCCCCAGAGGACCACACGGTGCTTAGGGAAGGCACAGCAAAGAAAAGTGACCCAAGCCCCCAGTGAGAGAAAAGTCCAAAGAGAGAAGACAGGGCTGGAGAGATGGCTTAGCGGTTAAGCGCTTGCTGGCAAAACCAAAAGGACCCAGGTTCGATTCCCCAGGACCCCCGTAAAGCCAGATGCACAAGATTGCACACGCGCCTGAAGTTAGTTTGTGGTGGCTAGAGGCCCTGGTGCACCCATTCCCTCTATCTGCCTCTCTTTCTCCCTCCCTCTCTTAAATATGTAAATAAAATATTTTAATATATTTTATTTATTTGAGAGGGGGAGTGGAGGGAGGGAAGAGGATGGGTGTGCCAGGGCATCCAGCCACTGCAAACAAACACCAGATGCATCTGGCTTATGTGGGTCCTGGAAGATCAAACTAGGGGGTCCTTTGGTTTTGCTTTAACCGCTAAACCATCTCTCCAGCCCCCAAAATAAAATACTATTTAAAAGAAGAGAGGTGGGAGCAAGGAACGGGGCTGGCAACCTTAGACTCCAATTTCAGTTCTGTAACTAACAGGGAGAGCTGCCCGTGTCTCCTCACGATGCCTGGCACAGCGGCCAACACTGGGCACTGAGTGAGACCACTCTGCTACACATGCCGATCGACAGCTGCGTTGGGAAAGTGAGGGACCCCCCCACCCAATGTGAGAGTGGGCTGTGCTTCACAAGCTCACTTTTCTCTTGGCATCATTAGTAATTCCATCAGCACCTCGCTCTTCTCTCCTCTCTCTCTCTCTCTCTCTCTCTCTCTCTCTCTCTCTCTCTCTCTCTCTCGCCAGCCTCTGGATTCTGGGGAAGGAAAAAAAAAAAAAGGACACCTGGAAGGAACTCCAGTCTCGTAAATTAAAGCACTCGTGTCCTCTTTGCTAGCAAATAACCACCAGTGTCAAATGAAGACGCGAACGTGACTTATTAGCAGGTGGACTAGCACTTAGTCCTTGCACTTACAGAGTGTTTAAGGCAGGTTCAGGATGAGGCCGTGGGATGGGGAGAGGGTGAAGACAGGACCTGAACCACCACCACCCCATTCCCCCTGCCCAGGAACAAGGAGGAAGAGGTTAAGCTGGAACCTTATGTGTGGCCTGGACATTGGGCAGAAAGGGGCTGTCCACCAGACACAGACTTGTTTTGTTTTCCAAGGTAAGGTCTCACTTTAGCTCAGGCTGACCTGGAATTCACCATGTAGTCTCAGGGTGACCTCGAACTCACAGAATTCCTCCTACCTCTGCCTCCCGAGTGCTGGGATTAAAGGGGCATGCCACCACGCCCAACCTAAGCAAGAGTTCTAAGAACTTTTTCTTAAAAAATTTAAAATTTTAAGGCAGGCGTGGTGGCGCGCGCCTTTAATCCCAGCACTGGGGAGGCAGAGGTAGGAGGATCGCCGAGAGTTCGAGGCCACCCTGAGACTACATAGTGAATTCCAGGTCAGCCTGAGCCAGAGTGAAACCCTACCTCGAAAAACCAAAAAAAAAAAAAAAAAAAAAAAACGAATTCCAGACGTATGCACCACCTTGTGCATCTGGCGTATGTGGGTCCTGGGGAATTGAACCTGGGTCCTTAGGCTTCGCAGGCAAGCACCTTAATGGCTAATCCATCCCTCCAGCCACCCAAGAACATTTTTTTTAAAGATATTTTATTTATTTTGGGGGGAGAAGAGGCAGAGAGAAAGAGCGAATGGGCGCGCCAGGGCCTCTAGCCACTACAAATGAACTCCAGATGCATGCACCCCCTTGTGCATCTGACTTACGTGGTTCTTGGGGAATCGAGCCTCGAACCGGGGTCCTTAGGCTTCACAGGCAAGCGCTTAACCGCCAAGCCATCTCTCCAGCCCCCAAGAACATTTTTGAGACCATAAAAAAAAAAAAAATGAACTTTTTTTTTTCTATTTTAATCCACCAGATGGGCAGGTTGCCACCCAGTTTATCCACTGTTTGGTCTCGTTTGTATCCAAATCCTTTGGCTCATTCAACAAATCCTTACTGGGTATTTACTATGTGCCAGGCACTGTGCATACAAGAATTAGGAGGCACACACCTGTCTGCCCTCAGGGAGTACCTCGTATCTGGCAAGGACGTCATTTGGCAGTTCTCTAGCCCTGCCTTGACAGTGGCAAACCTTCAGCATCTAGACACGGGGGGCTGGGGGGCCTCTTGGACTCTCTTCCACGGTTGTCCCTGTGATGTGGCCTGTCCACCTTGCTTGGGCGAAGAGGAACATAAAAGGCAGCTGAACCTCATGGGAGCACACTGAGAAATTTAACAACTGCTGGGGCTTGATCCTATTAGAATGCACCTTGCTCTCTCCAGGACAGACAGGACCAAGGTAGGAAGCTTGGCCTCTGGCTCAGGGATAGGAGGGACCAACTGCTATGTTCCTGGCCTCAGTTTCCCCTGCTGGTGAATGAGGGGGTTGACCAGTCTGATCTCCAAGGAGAGCCAAATACACACTAGGCGACTAGAACTACCTCGGCCGGGTGGAACTAAGGAACAAAGGATGAGGCCGGGAGGATTTCAGGCGAAGCAGGCATCTCAAGGATGGGTCCCCACCTACGCTCAAGCACAGGCGGGAACTTCTGCCCACAGTTCTGAATAATAATAGAAGTAACATTTAGGTAAGGCTGGGGATTACGCTAAAACCTCACTTAAGAGGCAGGGATGTTGGCATCTGGGAGCAGGAAACGGGCCTGGAAATGCAGTTAATACCTACCACAGAGCAAAGCGGATCACCACGAGCTCCTGACAAGAGCGTCGTCCGCCCCACTACCTTGCCAACTGCACACGCACTGAGAGCACCAGGCCAGAGGCTGGAGGTCAGTTTTGGAAGCCACATTTTTTTTTCTTTTTTTTAATCATCTCTTTTTAGTTTTATTTGACGTAGAAAGGGAGAAAGAGAGAATGGGCGCACCAGGGCCACTGCAAACGAACTCCAGACACATGCGCCCCCTTGTGCATCTGGCTTATGTGGGTCCTGGGGAATTGAACTAGGGTCCTTTGGCTTTGCAGGTAAATGCCTTAACTGCTAAGCTATCTCTCCAGCCTTTATTTTTATGAGAGAAAGAGAATATGAGAATTGGGGCACCAGGGCCTCTAGCCACTGCCATCAAACTCTGGGCGAGTGTACCACCTTGTACACACGTGTGACCTGTGTGCATGTGTCCCCTTGTACATCAGGCTTACATGGGTTCTGGAGAGTCAAACCTGTGTCCTCAGGCTTCACAGGCAAGCGTCTTAACCGCTAAGCCATCTCTCCAGCCCAGAAGCCACATTTTTCAAAGGAGCATTAGCAAACCAAAAGCCAGGGAGATGGCAACCCATGGGTGTTAGAGACGAGTTTCACGGGAAGAACAGAGACACGCATGAAGTGTGACGATTACACCCTTCCCCAAAAAGCTATTTATTGCAAAAAAAAAAAAATCTTTCTAGCTGCAGTACCAAGGACTCAGGCTAACCCTCTCCTGAAAGTGGCCTGGACTGCCCTCCCAGGTGATGAGTTCCCTGTCGCTAGAGGGAAAACAGGAGCTACAGGGAGAGCCAGAGACACTCTTCAGACTCCGAGGAAACTTTAAAGGTTGTCAAGTGATAACATGCAGATGGGGAGAAGGAGGGGGAAAAAAGAAAAAGAAAACCAACCACAAAGGGAACATCTAGGCCCTTCGTGTTTTAAAATAGCCTTTCCTTAAAAAAAAAAAAAGTCTAGAATTCCTAAGGAGGGCATGGAAAGGATTTTTGCCTGCCTCTCAGTGACCTACAGAGAGCTTTTTATAAAACTCCAAGCTTCCCTGGCATCCTTGGTCAAACCCCACCCACCTTCTTCGCCCGCTGCAGAGGTCACTGCGTTTTTGTGGCAAAAGCTACAGGTGGTGACTGAAAAGCTGGATAAGAAAGCAAACCTCTGTTACGTAAAAAACTTAAGTGTTCCGGGCACTGCTGTGGTACAGTCCGAAGTGAGTTTTGAAAAGCGGACTGTGTCGGATACGCAGCAGGGCAGTGTTGGCACCTTGGGAAGGCCTGCCACCATACTGGTTTTACTCAGCAGTGTCACCCAGTGTGGCAGGCTGAGGACAGAGCGCCATGATTAACACCACCTACCCTGGGGAAGTTCTGGTTGGTGATCACAATGGACTCAACCTTGACCTTCACTACCGAGGATCGAACTCAAGTCCACCTCAACTACTACCACTCCAAGGTTTTGTTTACCTGCTCAGTTCTCCAACCTGGACGTGACCAGCACATTAAATGTACTCAAAGGGGGCTGGAGAGATGGCTTAGTGGTTAAGGCACATGCCTGTGAAGCCTGAGGACCTCGGTTCAATTCTCCACGACCCACGTAAGCCAGATGCACAAGGTGGCACATGCATCTGGAAGCCCTGGTGTGCCCATTATCTCTCTCTCCTTCTCCCTCTCCCAGTCTGTCTCTCAAATGAATAAATAAAAGCGAAATATAAATATATTTAAAAAGAGAAGGGGAGGGGAGCTGAAAAAGAGGAAAACTCTTCACTGATTTATCTATCTCCTTATATATAGCCAACCCAAAATATTACACTAAAATTATTCTGCATCCCCAAAATCCATGGCAAGATTAAGGAACTATGTAGAAGTTTGGTGAGGAAAAAAAAAGTTACAGCATGAAAATATGGACACCTCAATTTGCATCCCACAAAAGCAGAAACTGTTCTGTGTGGCACACAATACTAGCCACAGCTGTGCTCAACAAATAGCAAAAAAGTGTTTCAGGGCCTGGAGAGATGGCTTAGCGGTTAAGGCACTTGCCTGTGAAGTCTAAGGACCCTGGTTTGATTCCCCAGATCCCATGTAAGCCAGATGCACGTGGTGGCCCATGCGCCTGGAGTTCATTTGCCGAGGCTAGAGACCCTGGTGCGCCCATTCTCTCTTTCCCTCTCCCCACTCCCCCACACCTGTCTCTAACAAATTAAAATCCGCCAGGCATGATGGTGCATACCTTTAATCCCAGCACCTGAGAGGCAGAGTTAGGATCGTCCTGAGTTAGAGTGAGACCCTACCTCAAAAAACAAAACAAACAAAAAAAAAAAAAAAACAGTGAATTCCAGGTCAGTCTGAGCTACAGTGAGACCCTACCTCATAGAAAAAAAAAAAAAAAAAAAAGGAAAAAGAATCATAATAAAATCCAAAAAAAAAAAAAAAAAAAAGAAAAATTTTAAAAATTTTTTTAAAGTGTCCATTTTATTTTTTTTTAAACTTATTTATTTGCAAGCAGAGAGAGAGAAGAGAGGCAGACAGAGAAAGAATGGGCATGCCAGGGCCTCTAGCCACCGCAAACGAACTCCAGATGCATGTGCCCCTTGTGCATCTAGCTTACATGTGGGTCCTGGAGAATCAAACCGGGATCCTTTGACTTCGAAGGCAAATGCCTTAACCGCTAAGCCATCTCTCCAGCCCCAAAAAAATTTTTTTAAAAGTGTTTGCAAGGGCTGGAGAGATGGCTTAGCGGTTAGGGAGCCTGCCTGTGAAGATTAAGAACACCCGTTTGATTCTCCAGGTCCCACGTTTAGCCAGATGGAAGGGTGCAGTGCCGCACATGCACACAAGGGGGTGCATGCATGTGGAGTTTCGTTCACAGTGGCCGAGAGGCCCTGGCATGCCCATTCTGTTTCTTCCTCTTTCTCTTTCTGTCTCTCTGAAAATAAAATAATTTTTAAAAAGTACTTGGGCCGGGCGTGGTGGCGCACGCCTTTAATCCCAGCACTCGGGAGGCAGAGGTAGGAGGATCGCCGAGAGTTCGAGGTCATCCTGAGACTACATAGTGAATTCCAGGTCAGTCTGAACCAGTGAGACCCTACCTCAAAAAAAAAAAAAAAAAAAGTACTGTGAAGTCTGTGATCCAAGTGAGCTAGGCTGGCCTGGGAGGAAAAGGCTCTCATCAGAGGAAGCCCGCCTGGCCCTTGGTGCTTCCACAAGGAGCAGGCTAGGAGGCCATGCAAAGTGCACCATCTTTCCACACGACCACTGAGAAGGTTCTGGACGGCTCTCCTTCAACCTCCACATCCTCACCTGCAGAGTGGGGAGTCAGGCCTAGCTACCTTAGCAGGATGAACCTGGACACTTATGAGATAACACAGAGGGGCGGAGCGAGCCCCCACAAACCCACCCTCGAGCACCATCTGTTTGACTGGTGGCTCTCGGCCGACCGACCTCACAGTTACTTCCACCTTCAGTGGGAGATGCCAGCTCAGGACAAAAAAAGGATAATCAAGGACCAGTTCCCAAAATTGCATTATGCAAAAGCTCAAGCTGCTGGCTCGCTTATAAATATGGAAATTCTGATAAAATACAATCCGCCGCAAGATTTTGCTCCTTTTGCGGGAAACCGAACAGACCTAAGTTTCAAAGAGTGAAGGGGAAAACATTTGGAAAACTGACAAGGGCCCTTGGGTGGAACTTGATACGCCACAGATGGTGTAGGATAAGCAGAGAAAACTGCCCCCAATGAAGCAGGCCCTCCCAGGCTGAGGATTTAGAACACCTCTAGGGCAGCCATGTCCTCAGCAGGGTGCAAAGGAGGGGCTTCAGCAAAGCCGCCTCCTCTTCCTCCCCCTCTCCGTAGCACAAGTGACATCCACAGTCAAAGCCAAGGGGCTCTTCTGGACCATTCCAAATCCATTCAGGTCCCAGCCCCACAATGGTAATGCTGGGCAACAGTACAAGAATTCAGAAATTTTAAAAAATAAACAGGGCTCGTGGGATGGCTTAGTGGTTAAGGCACTTGCCTGCAAAGCCAAAGGACCCAGGTCCGATTTCCCAGGACCCACGTAAGCCAGATGCCTGAGGTGGCGCATGCATCTGGAGTTTGTTTGCAGTGGCTAGAGGCCCTGGCATGCTATT
This sequence comes from Orientallactaga sibirica, assembly GCA_036365145.1. Lineage (NCBI taxonomy): Eukaryota > Metazoa > Chordata > Mammalia > Rodentia > Dipodidae > Orientallactaga > Orientallactaga sibirica. Next base: position 4,085,429 of record JAEOAD010002279.1, on the reverse strand, counting down.
CTCTCTATCTCTGTGTGTGTGTGTATCTCTCCCCTGTCTCAAATAAATAAATAAAAATATTGGGCTGGAGAGATGGCTTAGCAGTTAAGGCACATGCCTGCAAAGCCCAAAGACCCAGATTCAATTCTCCAGGTCCCACGTAAGCCAGATGCATAAGGTGGAGCATGTGTCTGGAGTTCGTTTGCAGTGGTGAGAGGCCCTGGCATGCCCATTCTCGCTCACTCTCTATCTCTCTAATAAGTAATAATTTTTTTTAATTTTTAAAAAATTAATAAAATAAAGCCAGGCGTGGTGGCGCACGCCTTTAATCCCAAAACTCGAGGCAGAGGTAGGAGGATCACCAAGGCCACCCTTGGATTACAGAGTGAATTCCAGATCAGCCTGAACTAAAATGAAACCCTACCTTGAAGCACATAAAATAAAATAAATAAATAAATAAACAAATAATAAAAGGCCAGGCGTGGTGGCGCACGCCTTTAATCCCAGCACTCAGGAGGCAGAGATAGGAGGATTGCCATGAGTTCAAAGCCACCCTGAGACTACATAATGAATTCCAGGTCAGCCTGAGCTACAGTGAGACCCTACCTACCTACCTCGGAAAACTTAAAAAATTAAATTAAAATAACATAACATTTTTTTTTAAACTTCTGACTCTTCCTGACTGGTAGGAAGACCTGGTCATCCTCCTTCACGCCTGAGTGCAGTTCTCACTGACCAGTTCCCAAAATTGCATTATGCAAAAGCTCAAGCTGCTGGCTCGCTTATAAATATGGAAATTCTGATAAAATACAATCCGCCGCAAGATTTTGCTCCTTTTGCGGGAAACCGAACAGACCTAAGTTTCAAAGAGTGAAGGGGAAAACATTTGGAAAACTGACAAGGGCCCTTGGGTGGAACTTGATACGCCACAGATGGTGTAGGATAAGCAGAGAAAACTGCCCCCAATGAAGCAGGCCCTCCCAGGCTGAGGATTTAGAACACCTCTAGGGCAGCCATGTCCTCAGCAGGGTGCAAAGGAGGGGCTTCAGCAAAGCCGCCTCCTCTTCCTCCCCCTCTCCGTAGCACAAGTGACATCCACAGTCAAAGCCAAGGGGCTCTTCTGGACCATTCCAAATCCATTCAGGTCCCAGCCCCACAATGGTAATGCTGGGCAACAGTACAAGAATTCAGAAATTTTAAAAAATAAACAGGGCTCGTGGGATGGCTTAGTGGTTAAGGCACTTGCCTGCAAAGCCAAAGGACCCAGGTCCGATTTCCCAGGACCCACGTAAGCCAGATGCCTGAGGTGGCGCATGCATCTGGAGTTTGTTTGCAGTGGCTAGAGGCCCTGGCATGCTATTCTCTCTCTCTCTGTGTGTGTGTATCTCTCCCTGTCTCAAATAAATAAATAAAAATATTGGGCTGGAGAGATGGCTTAGCAGTTAAGGCACATGCCTGCAAAGCCCAAAGACCCAGATTCAATTCTCCAGGTCCCACGTAAGCCAGATGCATAAGGTGGAGCATGTGTCTGGAGTTCGTTTGCAGTGGTGAGAGGCCCTGGCATGCCCATTCTCGCTCACTCTCTATCTCTCTAATAAGTAATAATTTTTTTTAATTTTTAAAAAATTAATAAAATAAAGCCAGGCGTGGTGGCGCACGCCTTTAATCCCAAAACTCGAGGCAGAGGTAGGAGGATCACCAAGGCCACCCTTGGATTACAGAGTGAATTCCAGATCAGCCTGAACTAAAATGAAACCCTACCTTGAAGCACATAAAATAAAATAAATAAATAAATAAACAAATAATAAAAGGCCAGGCGTGGTGGCGCACGCCTTTAATCCCAGCACTCAGGAGGCAGAGATAGGAGGATTGCCATGAGTTCAAAGCCACCCTGAGACTACATAATGAATTCCAGGTCAGCCTGAGCTACAGTGAGACCCTACCTACCTACCTCGGAAAACTTAAAAAATTAAATTAAAATAACATAACATTTTTTTTTTAAACTTCTGACTCTTCCTGACTGGTAGGAAGACCTGGTCACCCTCCTTCACGCCTGAGTGCAGTTCTCACTGCCTAACAAAAAGAAAAGTTCTGCCTAAGACCGGAAAGGTCTTCCAGAGACGCTTGGGCGGATCTCTGAGGAGCGGGGAAGAAGAGTTTAAACCTGGCAGTGGTTTCCCAGGCAGCAAACAGCAAAATCCAGAATGTTCATTTCTCGTTCCCCAGTCTTCCTCAACTGTCTTCATCGCGGTCTACAACTCAGGGGAAGGACACACGTAGGAGACCACACAGACCCACACAGCCCCAGAAAGAAGCTGCCTTCCTTTGCTCAACAGTCACTTCTTTCCTCTCTCCTGACCAGAAGCTCCCAAAACACGCTGTGCCAGCGCTGAGAATAGAGGTGCTCAATTAAAAACAAATGGGGGCCTGGAGAGATGGCTTAGCAGTTAAGGCGCTTGTCTGCAAAGCCAAAGGACCCAGGTTCGATTCCTCAGGACCCACATAAGCCAGACGCACAAAGGGGACCCCTGCATGCGTCTAGAGATTGTTTGCAGTGGCTGGAGGGCCTGGCGCACCCATTCTCTCTCTCTCTCTCAAATAAATAAAATAAAATATTGGAGAAAAAAAAGAGGAGGAGGAGGGGGAAGGAGGAGAAAACCAGGCGTGGTGGTACACGCCTTTGATTCCAGCACTGGGGAGGCAGAGGCAGGAGGATCGCCATGATTTCGAGGCTACCCTGAGATGACATAGTGAATTCCAGGTCAGCCTGGGCTAGAGTGAGACCTTACCTTGAAACCTCCCCCCCAAAAAAAGAAAATGACGTGGCACAGTGGGGGGCCACCTGGGTACCCCAAAAGGAAGAAACCTGTATCCCATCTCAGCTATTGCATGCAGGTAATCCTTCACAGGTATGGTCTGCAGTGATGGGCCCAGGAAGTAAACTGTCTTTCCAGGAAGGACCACCCAAGGGAGATTACCCCCGCACCCCAACCTGAGAGCTCCCAGCCCTGAAGCTTCAGGAAACCTGACTTTTTCCTAAGCCAGGTAGTTGGTTTTATTTACCCAAGTTCTCGTTTATCTTCTTAAGCTGTCCAAACATTTGTGTGAATGTCTCAACCACATGCAGGCTGCCCTGGGAGCTAGTCCGGCTTCAGTCGTGCGGCCTTGCACTCCCCACCACCACCTCCAAGAGCCTCCCCGCATGGTTATAAGACTTGAACTCTTCTTCCCAGGGCCTCAACTGACTGGAAGGGGGTGGATGAGAAAATGGTCTGGAGGCCTATGGTTGGCCTGCCCAGACTGCATGTTTGTGTGGGGCGTCCTGGACACAGGGCTGTCTGTAATCCTCATAGCCTCCAAGGTTTAGGGCATCAAGGTCTGGGAGGGCTTTGAGTGCCACCGTAGCACACCCACATGAGATTTTCTCTCTTCTTTAGTATTTTATTTTTATTTATTTTTAATATTTTATTTTTATTTAAGAGAGAGAGGGAGAGAGAATGGGAGCGCCAGGGCCTCCAGCCACTACAAATGAACTCTAGATGCATGCACCCCCTTAGGCATCTGGCTAACGTGGGTCCTGGGGAATGGAACCTGGGTCCTTTGGCTTTGCAGGCAAACACCTTAACCACTAAAGCCATCCCTCCAGCTCTATTTATTTAGTTAGTTATTGAAGTGGGAGAATGGGCATGCCAGGGCCTCCGGCCACTGCAAATGAACTCCAGAAGCATGCTCCACCATGTACAGCATCTGGCTTATGGGGGTCCTGGGGACTCGAACCTGGGTTCTTTTTTTAAAAATATTTTATTATTTATTTATTAGAGAGAGAGAATGAGCACGCCAGGGCCTCTAGCCACTGCAAACAAACTCCAGATGCATGTGCCCCCTTGTGCATCTGGCTTACGTGGGTCCTGGAGAACTGAGCCTCGAACCAGGTCCTTAGGCTTCACAGGCAAGCATTTAACCACTAAGCCATCTCTCCAGCCCAAACCTGGGTTCTTAAGACTTCATGGGCAAGCACCTTCACTGCTAAGCCATCTCTCCAGCCCCCACACACACACACTTGAGATTGTCAATCCAGAAGTGTGGTGTCAGGATGGCCGAATAGTCTAAGGCGCCGGACTCAATCCAGAACTGTGAACCCCTTGACTGAGAAGTGCCCTTTGTGTGGCAAATCTTGGAAACGGGGTTAAGTGTTCCCTTCTCCCGGCTGGCCATCCTGGGGAGACAGGAACAATAGAGCCTTCGGCAATGGTATGAATAACCAACATTTCTCTGCCCGTCAGACGGAAAGTAGTACAATTCAAGGAAATAAATACAACCAAATTAGCAATCTGATACCACAATGGGGAGTTAGGAGTAAGAGAGGTGCCTGTCATTTGTATGCCCCTGTCCACCACCACCACCATTCAAGTCTTTTCTAGCCCTCAGACAACTTTCATGGAAACCAAGAAGTTACGTGTGAGGGTAACGGTACCATTATCCCCAAAACCACCCTCTGGGTCACCAATTAAATTAGTAGAAGAGGGCTGGAGAGATGGCTTAGTAGTTAAGGCGCTTGCCTGCAAAGCCAAAGGGCCCAGGTTCGATTCCCCAGGACCCACATAAGCCAGGTGCACAAGGGGGCGCACGCGTCTGGAGTTTGTTTGCAGGTCCTGGCACACCCATTCTGTGTGTGTCTGTGTGTCTGTCTCTCTCTCTCTCTCAAACAAATAAACAAACAAAATATATTTATTGTAAAAATTAGTAGAGTCCCTAAACTTACAAAAATGGCAGGGCTGGATTCTTTGCTCCCACTGAAAGGTGTATTGTGGGGAAATACGTAGGAAAGGGCATTTGGTTCTGGGGCAGATAAGATCTTCACAAGACTTAAAATGAGGTTTCCCAAATCGGATGGCTTTCCAGGAACAAGGTGATCTGTACCAGGAAGCCACCTTCCCAGATGCCAGAGGGAAAAGCACAGATACACAAACAGCAAATTCATGAAAGGCAGGCCTCAGGGGGGTCCAACTTTGGTCTCTGACTCAGTAAGAATTCTTCTTTGGGGCTGGAGAAATGGCACAGTGGTTAAGGCACTTGCCTGCAAAGCCAAAGGACCAAGGTTTGATTCCCCAAGACCCATGTAAGCCAGATACACAAGGTGACCCGTGCATCTGGCATTTGCAGTGGCAGGAGGCCCTGTAACACCCATTCCCCCCCTCAAATAAATGAAAATAAAATATTTTTAAAAAAGAATTCTGGTGGCTGGAGAGATGGCTTAGTGGTTAAGGCGCATGCCTGCGAAGCCTAAGGCCCCAGTTCAATTCTTCAGGTCCCATGAAAGCCAGATGCACATGGTGACGCATGTATCTGGAGTTCATTTGTAGTGGCTAAAAGGCTCTGGAGTGCCCATTCTCACTCTCTTCTTTCTCCTCCCTCTCTCTGTCTCAAATAAATAAATAAATAAATAAATAAATAAATAAATAAAAAAATCTTTAAAAATAAATAAAATCTTTTTTAAAAATAATAAATAAAATAAATAAAAAATAAATCCCTCAGACTTAACACAAATATGGAGTCTGAGTTTCACCTTAGAATGAGGTGGGAAGGTGGAGGCCAGAGCAGATCTATGCAAACTAATATCCCAAAGAACTGACTATTTTAAGCTCTTTACGAATATCCCCTTCGCATACACAAAACTCATGTGCTTCTTCTAAGTCTGGGCTCCCCTTCCATGCCCAGGCAGGTCACTCTACTGATGCCAGGGAAGGTAAAAAATTGGCAATACAGAACCAAACAGACTTCTTTACCAGTTGCCTGCAATGCCAGCTTTTTGGGTCTCACACAACTTGCCATTGAGAAGTCCAAATTAGTGAGGTTTGTGCTAACCTTTTTTTTAAAGATTTTATTTATTTTATTTTTTTTATTTTATTTTATTTTATTTTTTATTTATTTTTTTTTGTTTTGGTTTTGCGAGGTAGGGTCTCACTCTGGTCCAGGCTAACCTGGAATTAACTATGCAGTCTCAGGGTGGCCTCGAACTCTCGGCGATCCTCCTGCCTCTGCCTCCCAAGTGCTGGGATTAAAGGCGTGCGCCACCACGCATGCCCGGCTTTAAAGATTTTATTTTTATTTATTCATTTGTTTAAAGAGAGAGAGAGAGAATGAGAATGGGCACGCCAGGGCATCTAGCCACTGCAAACTCCAGATGCATGCGCCACCATTGTGCATCTGGCTTACGTAAAACCTGGAACATTGAACCTGGGTCCTTAGGCTTCACAGGCATGCACCTTAACTGCTAAGCCATCTTTCCAGCTCTGTGCTAAACTTTTAACACTCCGATAAACTGAGAACTCACCAAAAATGTAAGCCTAGCACTTCCTTGGAAACTGCAGTGGGAAATCAGGCCGAGAGAGAAGGAGCCGAACCTTCCCAGAAGGGACAGGATGGAGGGAAGCAGCGTGGAGGAAGAGGGTCAAGAATCCGTTTCCTGTGATTCCAGCAACGAGACAATGCTACCCAACCCTCCCCTCACGACTGCGCGGGAAAAACACCCAGCAACACGAACAGGGTACAGAGATGAGGCAACAGCACAAAATTAAAAAGTAGCTGGCATGTTGACAAAGGCTCCATTGTGCTGTGTGGTGAGGCAATCAGCACGCAGAGGCATCATATGCCATGTCAAAAGGCCCTGGGCAGCCCAGGTACCAGAACGCAAGACCTGGGGTTAGAGTTTCTTTAAAAAAAAAAAAAAAAAAAAAAAAAGCGTGGTGGTGCATACCTTTAATCCCAGCACTGGGGAGGCAGAGGTAGGAGGATCGCCGTGAGTTCGAGGCCACCCTGAGACTACATAGTGAATTCCAGGTCAGCCTGGGCCAGAGTGAGACCCTACCTCAAGAAACCAAACACACACACACAAAAACTCTTGCCCACAAACACCTTCCCTGAAACTCCCTCTTAAGATGCCAGCCATCACCAGAGAGGCAGGAAAGACCCAGGCAATAAAAGTGGAGACAGCAACTTCCTTGTGAGTGAGGTCCCTAATGTCCCATTGTCTTTACAGCTCAATCTGTGCCGCTGGCACCAAAAAAAAAAAAAAAAAAAAAAAAACGCATCCAAAATAAACAGGTCTGTATTACTAAGCTCCTAACGGGGAAGGGAGGAAGCATATATATCTAAATTAATTAATATGTATGAAGTGCCCATAGGGCCCACTGCTGGAGCACAGCGATGGCAAAGTGAAGTGTTGGGGGGCAGAATCCCAGCCCTAGGGGAAGGGGGGAACAGATTAGTCAGGTAAAAGGCAGTGCAAAACCAGGTGTGGCAGCACACGTCTTTAATCCCAGCACTGGGGAGCAGAGGTAGGAGGATCACTGTGAGTTCGAGGCCACCCTGAGACTACATAGCCTGAGCTAGAGTGAGACAACTACTTTGAAAAACCAAAACAAACAAAAAAAAAGCAGTGCAGAGAATCACAAGAGGCTACTTTGGGTCAAGGCAGCATCCCTGCTCCGCCAGGAACAATGTGGGAAGTGAAACGCAGAGTCAAGGCTCGGAAGGGACAATGATGATGCTACACCTTACAACCCGAGGGACTTAATGTTCTTGGGCTGACAGCCGTACCCACCACTCTCAACCGGGGGGGATGGGTCACAAGTCACAAGCCTGAGACATTTCTGATGCCAAGTCATCTCCTCGTTGGCCTGGCCACAATCTCTCCTTTAGACACTTGATGAAATCAAGGGCACTTTTGTTATCCTGTGGGTTTTTTTTTTTTTTTTTTTTTTGGAGAGAGACACTGAGAGAGATAGAGACAGAGAGAGAGACAGAGAGAGAATAGGCGCACCAGCAGCCTCTCATCCACTGCAAACGAAATCCAGATGCGTGCGCCCCCTTGTGGTCAAGTGCGGCACTGCGCCCTTGCGTCACTTTGCATCTGGCTAAACGTGGGACCTGGAGATTGGAACCAGCATTCATAGGCTTAGCAGGCAGGCGCCTTAACCGCTAAGCCATCTCTCCAGCCCTATCCTGTGGTTTTTAAATTTATGTTCAATATGTGTACATTGTGTGAGTGTGTGTGTGTGTGTTGCTACAGCATGTGCAGAGGTCAGAGGACCTAGGGAAATGAACCTAGGCCAGCAGACTTTGCAAGTACCTTTAACCACTATCTCATCTTCCCAGGTCCCTGCTACTATTAAAAACAAACACAAATGCTGAAGACGGAATTTGGGATTTCATGCTTGCTAGGCAAGCATTCGCTCTAGCACTGAGCCCCAACCCAGTCAGAGAAATCCTTGTTCTGGTTGCAGGGGGAGTGTTCAAGGTAGGGTCTCACTCTAGCCTGGGCTGACGTGGAATTCACTCTGTAGTCTCAGGGTGGCCTTGAACTCACAGCGATCCTCCTCCCTGTGCCTCCCCAGTGCTGGGATTAAAGGCGCGCGCCACCACGCCCGGCCCAGTGCACCCTGGAAGGCTGGAAGGTAGAGTCCAGGCGTGGGGCAAAGAGGAAGCCTGAAGGCACAACTCGATAACAAGATTTTCAAGGTGCCCTTACGCCCGGCAGCTCCGTTTCTATTTTATTACCTGGGATTCCCTGTAAGACTTCATTTAAAGGAAAGGTTCTCTTGCTACAAAGAACTGAGTCAGAAGTGACTGAAGCCCACAGCCTGTAGGGTCCCTCCTGGTTGTTACAGCAAACTTTCCTTAAATCTTTCCAGCAAAAATAAATAAATAAATAAATAAATAAATAAATAAATAAATAAATAAATAAAAAGAAAATAAAACACATGCAGGGCGGGTCAGGCTTCCTAAAGAAGGCAAGAGTTCACAACCGGGCTCCTTGGGTCAGGAATAGGGATGACCAGGGTGGCCTGCCTGTGGGCAGAGGGGCAGTGAGCCAGCTGACCATAGCTGGTGGGGAGAATCAAAGGGACAGGCAGCCAGGTGGACAGATGAAAAGCACCTTGAAGTCCAAGGTCAAGAAACCCACATGGAGGTCTGACGGCAAGAAATCGGCTAATGTTTGAAGAGTCATATGATCAAAAAGAAAGAGAGAGCGCCATGAGTTAGATGAGCGTGGCAGACAGTTCCCACGTCCCACGTGGAGGGAAGACTGAAAAAGGCCTACCCTCGTCTGCTCTTGTGTTCTGCCTATGCAAGGGCAGGTGCAGCGTTCAAGGTGCTGTCTGAACGAGAACGTCAAGCCTCCAGCTCCAATCTGACCCATGGAGATAGATACTCAGGACAGACTCGGATACTCGAGACTCCCCACCAAGAAGAGAGCTGGAATGCAACTCTGCTTGGGCTACGCAGTGAGTTCCAGGTTCAGTCTGGGCTAGAGCAAGACTCTGCCTCCAAAAAAATAAAAGTAAAAGAAAAAACGGTGTGGTGGCGCACACCTTTAATCCCCAGCCCTCTGGAGGCAGAGGTAGGAAGATCATTGTGAATTTGAGGCCAGCCTGACACTACATAGTGAATTCCAGGTCAGCCTGGGCTACAGTGAGACCCTACCTTGAAAAACAAAACAAAACAAAAAAATTTGAGCCAGGTGTGGTGGTGTACGCCTTGAATCCCAGCACTTGGGAGGCAGAGGTAGGACTGTCGTTGACTTAGATGCCAGCCTGGGACTATATAGTGAATTCCAGGTCAGCCTGGGCTAGAGTGAGACTCTATCTCAAAAAAACAAAGGAAAATGAGAAGGAAGGAAGGAAGGAAGGAAGGAAGGAAGGAAGGAAGGAAGGAGGGAGGGAAGGAAGGAAGGGGAGGGAAGGAAGGAAGGAAGGCACGCCAGCCAGGCGTGGTATCACACGACTTTAATCCCAGCACTCGGGAGGCAGAGGTAAGCGGATCACCATGAGTTCAAGGCCACCCTGAGACTACAGAGTGACTTCCAGGTCAGCCTGAAGTAGAGTGAGACCCTACTCCCAAGGAAGATAAAAATAAAAAGCTCAATGGTGTCCTGGGCAGTTCCTGATTTGTTTACCCCAGTATCCTCAGAATCCCCACATCCCACGAGGGGCTTTTGTGGTGTGAAAAGCCATTCTCGGGGCATCCCAAGGGAAATCAACACGTGGAATGGAAAGGCATTCAAGATCCCCTCCCTCGTGCTTCTTTCACACACGCTTCCGCAATTAGCTGATCCCGCCTCCCGTGTCCCTTCTGCGGCACCATCTGGCACTCCGATTCGAGCGGCCCTTCTTCCGTGGAGTGCTGCGCATCGTTCTGAGATTCTCCAGGGCCTTCCTGGGAGCTGGTTCTGCCAGAGCAGGTAGAGGGTTTCCAGCTAGAATCATTTACAAAAGAGCCATGGAAACACAGACTACACCCCCGGCCAACTTCCAGCCTGGCGTGTGGCACAGAGCACAATGAGCTGATCTTGCATGGCCATGTTATTTGATTGATAATGGCTGGATGGAATGCTGCACTGAAACTCTCTGGACCCAAGGTCGGCAGCGAAGAGTTACTGTGAACGACTCGCAACGCCTGATGCAAAGTTTGAGGGACGAAGGCTCGGGTGTGTGCCAGGCATTTACCATCTGTCTTGTATACCGCGACCAGCCTCCAGAGCAGATTTTTTTTTTTTTTTTTTTTTTACTCTCAGCTTTGTCATAGACTGGACATGGAAACGTGGCTCTGGAAAGTCACTAGAGCCACCTGCCTTTTCGTCAACAAGACAGGATAATAAGCCTTGTCTGTCACTCCCCTAGGATTGCTGGAAGGTGCCAACAAGCTCGTGTATAGGACACTATTGTATAAAGAGCCCAGTGCAGGGGGTTATTGTATTTAAGGGATTACAGTTCATCTCCACAGAGTGGGTCTGAGGCACAACACAATACAGAAGACGCTCCCAGATCAACAAAGAATTAGCACAGGCGCGGGACATAAGCGCTGGCAGCCTCGCCAGTGGTACAGAAGGGAACAGACCAGGACTTGGTTTCTCTGGTCCTCTGTAATACAGAACAAAGGTGAATGTTCAAATGCCACCCACTGGGCCCCATAAGTGACTGTTATAACAGGACCAATCATAGGGGTAGGGGATGGGGGAAGTGAGATGACGCCGCTGCCAAAAGACCGCTCAAAGGGCAAGGAAGGGTCTGCCAGCAACCTTGGCCTCAGACCCTCTTTCCACTCTTCTGTGACCTCATCAGGCCACTGTCTGTATTCTCTGCACAGAACTACACGTTCCCATGCAGGCGTGGTGGCGCACGCCTTTAATCCCAGCACTCGGGAGGCAGAGGTAGGAGGATCACCGTGAGTATGAGGCTACCCTGAAAATACAGAGTAGAACTACACATTCCCATGGCTCCGTCCAGAGCTGAGCCCAGGTTCCAGGCACACAACCATGCCACAGCACAGGGTCAAAGCTGCACACTGCTGATAGGAGTGGAGGAGGGACGGGGACTCGGAGGAACGGGAACTCAGCTGAACGGGACGAAAGATGTGTTAAGACACCAACTGCATGTGCACCTTCCACTCGCATGCCCCACGTGCTTGGATGTCCTAGGCAAGGCTAGGGCCACTTAATGCCGATTTTCGGCATGCAGGGTAGCGTCTGCTGGTGCCTCCCTATGATGCGACACGGGAATGTCAGGAATGGACACACATGCCCTACCTAGGTGACATTTCGGGTGTGTCTTGCCAATCACCAGGACTTCAGGTGCACTCCCCCACCTCCAAGCTGTTTCCACTGCTATCAGGTGAGATTAAAATCACCCACAGGGGGCTGCTGGGATGGCTTAGTGGTTAAGGCATTTTGCCTGCAAAACCAGAGGACCCAGGTTTGATTCCCCAGGACCCACATTAGCCAGATGCACAAGGGGGGGTGGTTTGCATGCATCTGGAGTTCGTTTGCAGTGGCTGGAGGCCCTGGCGCACCCATGCTCTCTCTCTTTCCCTCTTTCTCTGTCAAATAAGTAAATAAATAAATAAATAAATAAATAAATAAATAAATCACCCACAGGACTGCCAAAAGTACCAACAATAATAATAATAATAATAATAATAAACTAATATCAAGAGATGAAAACACAACAATCAAAATAGCTCCTGTCCACAGGGGCTCTTGCACAAACCTGTGCCATGCTGCTGGGCATTCTGCCCACATTTTATTTAATCCTGCCCAAGTCTGACAAGCTCCTGGCCTCTAAATCCAAGACAGTAAGGTAGAAGTAGGGAAATGTCTCTGCCTTTAAGCCCCAACATCTCTCTGCCAGTAACCACAATGTCATGGAAAGTGCCCCACACCTCCAACGCACAAACCTCACCTGAGACCCTCATCGTGTTTCACAGACATGGGTTTTGCTCACTTCACAGATAAGGCGCCTGGGGCTGGAGAGATGGCTTAGCGGTTAAGCGCTTGCCTGTGAAGCCTAAGGACCCCAGCTCGAGGCTCGATTCCCCAGGACCCACGTAAACCAGGTGCACAAGGTGGCGCATGCGTCTGGAGTTCGTTTGCGGTGGCTGGAGATCCTGGTGCCCCTGTTTTCTCTCTTACTCTCTGCTTCTTTGTCTGTCTGTCTGTCTGTCAAATAAAAATAAAATAAACAGATAAGACGCCCAAGGCAAGGGGGACCCATCAACTCACTCAAGCCACCAGCCAGCAAAAGACATGTCAACACCCAGCACCAGATTCCTCTCAGGTGCGGGGAGTGATTCAAGTGGCTGTGTGTGACCCTGGTATCTGAAGCTGGGCTCCCAGGAGGGGTATGAAGCAGGACCCATCAGGCTTTGTGAGCACGACTCGTAACCTCCTTTCTCTGTGACTGAGGGTGGCCAACTACAATGTGGGATAGCACCTGCCTCACAGGAATGGTTACAAGGACTAGACTGCTACACACACACACACACACACACACACACACACACACACTTTCAGCACACCAAGAGCCCTCTGCATGGCAGCTACCTACCAACACTCACTGACCACAGTCCACACACACACACCTGCCCTCTGCTTTCTTCTTTCTTTCTTCTTATTATTTTTAAATATATTTTATTTATTTTGTTTATTTATTTATTTTAGAGCGAGAAAGAGGCAAAGAGAGAGAAAGAGAATGGGTGCACAAGGGCCTCTAGCCACTGCAAACAAACTCCAGATACAGGCGCCCCCTTGTGCCTCTGGCTTACGTGGGTCCTGGAGAGTCGAACCAGGATCCTCTGGCTTTGCAGGCAAAAGCCTTAACCGCTAAGCCAACTCTCCAGCCCCTGCATTCTCTTTCCCACTTCTTCTTTGGGGCCAGGGCCACACCATCCCCTTCAGGAAACCCTCCATGCCTGAAGCAACACAACTCCCTTCCCTGGGACACCTTCAAAGTCCCGTGTTTCCTCCAGCACTGACCACCGCCTGCCCTCGTCCACTGTTTGCCTGCATCTATCCAATGGTCAGCACAAACCTCACCCACTCTCCCACAGGCCGGGAATTACACTGACAACTGATAACCACGTGACTGAGCACCCACTGGCCATACAACTAACCTTGACTGAGACCTCAAGCCCAGAAGACATGGTTCTAAGCACTGCACCCTTCCCCGGCTTGCTTGTGGACAATCTTTCAGAATGGGTAAACTGAGGGCTGGACAGATGGCTTAGTGGTTAAGCACTTGCCTGTGAAGCCTAAGGACCTCAGTTCAAGGCTCAATTCCTCAGGACCCACATAAGCCAGATACACAAGGTGGTAAATGCATCTGGAGTTCTTTTGCAGTGGCTGGAGACCCTGGTGTGCCCATTCCACACCCCCTCTGGCTCTATGTTTGTCTGTCATTCTCAAATAAATAAATAAAAAATAAACAGAATGGGTAAACTGAGCCAGCAGAGGTAGGAGAGGACCACTGTGAGGTCGAGACCAGCCTGGGACTACAGAGTGAGTTCCAGCTCAGCCAGGACTAGAGTGAGACTCTACCTTGAAAAGGACAAAAAAGAAGAATGGATAAACTGAGGCCCAGAGTGGCCTAGGAATTAACCCAAGGCCATGCCGCTGGAGAAAATTGTCTCAGGACATAGCAATGTCAGACTACCTCCCAAAGACCTCACTGCAGAGCCAGTCTCTTTTCCTCCGCTCTGCTTCCCTGTCTTTCCCTTTGCTGGGGGATGGCGGGGGCATGGATGTGCACAAAGTGCAGTGACGGGGGGGGGGTAGCAGTTAATGGAAACCGGCGGGCTGGTACAGCCACGGCTCAATGTGCCCAGATCCTCCTCCCAGGGTCACCAGCACCAACCCACCTTGACCTGACTGACAAGCCTGGCTTCCTTCTTTCTCTTCCCCTCCAGGGCCCCCAGAACCTCCCCTCCAGGGCCCCCAGAACCAACGGGGGAAGTAGGTTGCTAATGGCAACGGCCTTGGGAGCAAGGTGAGACCAACCAGCCCGCTGCTGCTGAGGCTGGAGGGAAATTTCCAACAGCCGCTGGGGCCCCTGCCCTTCAGTCAGAGTGGCATCCTCCCTGTCTGGGACTCAGTTTCCTTGCTTATAGAAACAGGGGGAGGGGATCTGGCCCATCTGGCCTCTGTGGGTGCCCCCAGGTGATTTTTCTTTTTTTCTTTTTTTAAAGCCAGGAAAGCCAGCCAGGCATGGTGACACACGCCTTTAATCCCAGCACTAGGGAGGCAGAGGTAGGAGGATCGCCTTGAGTTCGAGGCAACCCTGAGACTACATAATGAATTCCAGGTAAGCCTGGGCCAGAGTGAGACCCTACCTCAAAAAAAGGGCGAGGAGGGGGGGAGGGATGGAGAAATGGCTTAGCAGTTAAGGTGCTTGCCTGCAAAGCTAAAGGACCAAGGTTAAATTCCCCAAGACCCACGTAAGCCAGATGCATAAGGTGGTGCATGCATCTGGAGTTCATTTACAGTGGCTGAAGGCCCTGGTGCGCCCATTCTCATTCTCTCTCTCTCTGCCTCTCTCAAATAAATAAAAAATAAAATAAAATTTTTTTTTAAAAAAAAAGGTCAGGAAAGCCTCCCGATTGGAATATCAGGGCCTCCAGTCACTGCAATCAGAACTCCAGATGCACATGTGCGACCTTGTGTGCTTGCGTCACCTTTGTGCGTCTGGCTTACGTGGGACCTAGGGAGTCGAGCATGGGTCCTTAGGCTTCGCAGACAAATACCTTAATCGTTAAGCTAGCTCTCATGCTCCAGTCATTCCTTTCTTATCATCCTGCTGTACTGGAAGGGCAGGCGCATCCCAATGCTGCCCACAGAACAAAATGGCCACTGGCCGGAACCTATCCTCAGAGTCCAGCAGGGGCTCATATAAGGGAAGCCAAGCTGAGCCAAGCTGTCAGAGGTGGGGTGTGCTGGTAAAATGCCAGTGGGACCTGCTCACTGGTTCCGAGGCCAGGCCAGGGGACAGAGCAGCCAGGTCGATGCGAGGCCTGGCTCTCCTGAAGCTACTCACAAAGAAGGGGGCACCAGCTCTAAGAAGACAGCACTTCTGCACAAACACCCTGGAAAGACTCAATTTATTACTCCCCTTCCCAACAACCCATGAAAGCTCATCATCTGTCAGGCGTGGTGGCGCATGCCTTTAATCCCAGCACTGAGGAGGCAGAGGTAGGAGGATCGCTGTGAGTTCAAGGCCACTCTGAGACTACATGATGAATTCCAGGTCAGCCTCGACTAGAGCGAGGCGAGGCCTTATCTCAACAAACCAAAAAAGGGAGGGGTAGGGAGTTCATCATCTATGTCCTCCACTCCCTCAGCTGTCCAAGCCTTTCTGGGATTGTTGCCAAACACCTAACATGGTCTAGAGTGGCACCACCTTTTTTTGTTTTGTTTTGTTTTTTGTTTTTCGAGGTAGGGTCTCACTCTAGCTTAGGGTGACCTGGAATTCACTATGTACTCTCAGGGTGACCTCAAACTCCTGGAGATCCTCCTACCTCTGCCTCCAGAACGCTGGGATTAAAAGCGTGCACCACATTGGGCTGGAGAGATGGCTTAGGGGTTAAGGCGCCTGCCTGCTAAACCTAAGAACGCTGGTTCCAATCTCCAGACCAATCTCCAGACCCCACACGTTTAGCCAGATGCAAAGTGACGCAAGGGCGCAATGCTGCACTTGACCACAAGGGGCACACGCATCTGGATTTCGTTCACAGCAGCTGAGAGGCTGCTGGCGTGCCCCTATCCTCTGTCCTCTCTTCTTCTCCCTCTCTGTCTCCCTCCAAAAAAAAAAAAAAAAAAAGCATGCAAGCATGCGCCACCATGCTGGGCAAGAGTGGCACCACCCTTAACCACCCTGTGATGCATGACATCATGATCCCCATTTCATCAGAGGTGAACTGAGATTCAATCACAAGGCAACGAAGAATGCTTACATCATACCTGCCCTCTCCCTTTCTCCTCTTCCTACCCAGCCAAAGAATGCCAAGCAAGCCCACACTCACTCAGCCCTGGCACCTTAGAAAACTAAAGCGAACTGACAGGCCAACAGTGCCAACTGCACTACATAAGCTTCGACTGTCAGGGAGCTAACTGACCAGTAGGGCACTAACTGGATGAAGAACAATTTCTGAGTTGGAGAGATGGCTTAGTGGTGGAGGCGCTTGCCTACGAAGCCTAAGGACCCATGTTTGACTCTCCTGGTCCCACATGAGCCAGAGGACAGTGGGCAAACACGCAAGATTGCACAGGCACACAAGGGGGGGCGCAAACATCTAGAGTTCGATTGCAGTGGCTGGAGGCCCTGGTGCGCCAATCCTATCTCTCTTCCTTCCCCACTTCTCCCCACTACCCCATTAAAAAAAAAAAAAAAAAAGAAAAAGAAAAAGAATTCCTTCTTCCAGTCCTCATTTTGTGAGAAAACCATAGCTTAATTACAACTCAGGGAGCCAGGGAAACTGGGGACAGTGGGAAGACGGGTGTCAGCAAACCCCAGCCTTGTTGCAACACTGTGACCCTGTCCTGCAGCAAAGGAGCCTCTGTACATTGCTGCCCCCTCCACACTGTCCCCACCTGATGGCACGGGAGTCCAGCATCTGCTGTCAGAGCTTTTGGCGAGTTCAGGGTGGCAATGACACTTTGCTCAGCCTCCACAGGTGGAAAACAAACCTTTGGGGAGCAGTGACGCCTGTCTTGCTGTGTGCTGCCCACCCCAAAGCCCCCTGCACAAATGCAACTATCCATTCGTTGAGCACAGATGGCTGGCCAACCAGAGGACACTGTCTGGGGTCCACTCTTACCCGTGCCAGTCCACTGGCCCCTGTGCCTCACGCCCATTCTCAGATTGGCTAATACTATCATGAGACACAGCATTTCCAGCAGCTACCCTCACGGCCCCATGGCTTTGGGGAGTGTCAAGTTGGAGACAGGTCCCAGGAAAGGAAGAAAAAAAAAAAAAGCATCTCAGGAGAGGGCCCGCACTTGCCAGTCTCCCCCAGGAGCAAGCACCCAGGAGTGCACACAAACTGTTTGTATAAAGTATCAGCTTCACAAGGGGGCTCTGCAGCTGGAGCCTTCCTCTGCAGTTTATCTCAGCACAACAGGCAGCTGTGGTAGACAGCCCAGTCCTCAGGGAGGCACAGGCAAGGCCACCCAGGGCAGTGGCTGGCTGTGAGGCACCCCAAAGCAGGATCAGAAGTCCGGCACAAAAAGGAAGGGAGGCAGAGGGGCAGAAGGCAGGCAGGGTGAAGGAGGAGCAGAGAGGAGAGGGAAGGAGAGAGTCTTTGTGTGGCACCAGGCTCCGCCCCCATGAGCCATCAGTTATGCAGGGCCCCCTCCCCCATCCACCTCTTCCAAACCCTCTCCATCCCCCACTGTATCTTTCTCTCTCTCTCTCCATCCTCCAGTATAGCTCTCTCCCCCTCCCTCTCTCCTTCTTCCTCCCCCGTGTACACACACACACACACACACACACACACACACAGAGGCACAGGGGACCTGCAAAATGAAAACTGCCCTGACCCCAGCCCCTTCTTCAACTTCCCAAATTCCCACTCTCACAAATTTACTGGGTCTGGTTCCACCACATCAACTGTGTAGTACCTCACCTCACTGCAAAGACCTCATTCTGGCCCAGCAAGGATATGGCGGCAGGAAGGAGACAGTACTTTTAAAAGCTTCGGACAGCCGGGAGTGGTGGCGCACACCTTTAATCCCAGCACTGGGGAAGCAGAGGTAGGAGGATTGCTGTGAGTTCGAGGCCACCCTGAGACTACAAAGTGAATTCCAACCTGAGCTACAGTGAGACCCTAGCTCGAAAAACCAAAAAAAAAAAGGGGGGGGAAGGTGGTGGCTGGAGAGATGGCTTAGAGGTTAAAACACTTGCCTGTGAAACCTAAGGATCCAAGTTCAACTCCCCAGTATCCACCTAAAGCTAGATGCACGCATCTGGAGTTCGTTTGCAGTGGCTAGAGGCCCTGGCACACCCAACACTCACTCACTCTCTCTCTCTCAAATAAGTGAATAAATAAAATATTAAAAGGGAGGGGCTGGAGAGGTGGCTTAGCGGCTAAGGCGCCTGCCTGCCAAACCTAAGAACGCCGGTTCGATTCTCCAGATCCCACGTTTAGCCAGACACAAAGTGACGCAAGGGCGCAATGTTGCACTTGCCCACAAGGGGGCGCACGCGTCTGGAGTTCGTTCACAGTGGCTGAGAGACCACTGGTGCACACATTCTCTATCTGTCTCCCTCTCTCTGACTCTCTCCAAAAAAAAGGGGAGAGAATAATAGGAGGAAAAGATCATGATGTCAAACTGAAAAGAGAAACTGATTGAGAGGGGGAGGGGATATGATGGAGAGTGAAGTTTCAAAGGGAAAAGTGGGGGGAGGGAGGGAAATAACATGGGATAGTGTCTACAATTAAAGAAGTTGTCAATAAAAATAAAAATTAAAAATAAAAATAAAAATATCAAGCCGGGCATGGTGGTGAACACCTTTAATCCCAGTACTTGGGAGGCAGAGGTAGGAGGATCGCCATGAGTTCGAGGTCACCCCTGAGACTACATAGTGAATTCCAGGTCAGCCTGAGCTACAGTGAGACCCTACCTCAAAAAAACAAAAATAATAATACTAACAATAATAATAAATAATAAATAAATAAAAATATAAAAATAAAAATGTCAGCCGGGCGTGGTGGCACATGCCTTTAAAACCAGCACTCGGGAGGCAGAAGTAGGAGGATCATCATGAGTTCAAAGCCACCCTGAGATTGACTACACAGTGAATTCCAGGTCAGCCTGGGCTAGAGTAAGACCCTACCTTGAAAACCAAAAAATAAAAATATAAAATAAAATAAAATAAAATAAAATAAAATAAAATAAAATAAAATAAAATAAAATAAAGTAAAAAGGGGGAAGGAGGGAGAGATGGCTTAGCGGTTAAGGCATTTGCCTGCAAAGCCAAAGGATCCCAGTTTGACTCTCCAGGACCCACGTAAGCCAGATGCACAAGGGGGCACATGTGTCTGGAGTTCCTTTGCAGTGGCTGGAGGCCCTGGCACGCCCATTCTCTCTCTCAAATAAATTAAAATGAAATAAAATAAGCTTCGGACAGCACTTGCACACCCTTGCTACCTGTAACAACCTCATCTGACCATACCCTCAGCGTGCAGTTTATCGTCTGAAGGAAGAACCGGCTTCGGGGCCACCTTAGTCTGTTGTCAGCCTGGACACCTGGAAGCCATATGGGAAAGTCTCATGCGAGTGACAACACCCGAGCCAGGGGCTCTTGTGCCTCCTTTACTCTTCTTGTCACCTGGAGTGTAATTTTGATCGTTTCAGTTTCAAGTTACATCAAACACCTAAATTGAGCAACCCAGCTCCCCAGACCAAAGGTAGGTATTCAAAGCAGCACTTATTTACAAACGGAGATGCAAATCTGTCCTGCAAACCTGGACGCCCTTGACACACATCTCAGCCACTGTCCATCCCAACCCAGAACCAGAGTGTGAGGACCCCTCACCCCTGTGCACAACAAATAACAGTCATGACAATGACACAACCAGCAGGCATCTATCGCAACTCCAGTGAGAGAGCTGCCAGCTCTGAAATTCTGTATGTATGTATGTATGTATGTATGTATGTATGTATGTATGTATGTATTTATTTATTGGGGGCAGATAGACAATGGGCATGCCAGCCTCTAAACTGCAAGTGAACTCCAACCCTAAATAAAATTCTTTTGGGGGGGGATGATTTTCTAGGTAGGGTCTCCTTCTAGCCCAAGCTGACCTGGAATTTACTCTGTAGTCTCAGGGTAGCCTCAAACTCACGGTGATCCTCTTACCTCTGCCTCCCGAGTGCTGGGATTAAAGGCGTGCGCCACCACATCCGGCTGTGAAATAATATTCTTAAAGAACAAAGCCTAATAAGGCCATGGGGGATGGAGAGATGGCTTAGTGGTTAAGGCGTATGCCTGTGAAGCCTAAGGACTCAGGTTCAGTTAAGCCAGATGCACATGGCGGTGCATGAGTCTGGAGTTTGTTTGCAGTGGCTGGAGGCCCTGGAGCGCCCATTCTCCCTCCCTCCCTCCCTCCCTCCCTCTCTGTGTCTCTAATAAAATTAAAAAAAAAAAAAAAAAAAGATGAAGCCTAAATGTTTTTTTTTTTTTTTTTTGTTTTTTGGTTTTGCGAGGTAGGGTCTCACTCTGGTCCAGGCTGTCCTGGAATTAACTATGTAGTCTCAGGGTGGCCTCGAACTCTCGGCGATCCTCCTACCTCTGCCTCCCGAGTGCTGGGATTAAAGGCGTGCGCCACCACGCCCGGCAAGCCTAAATGTTTAAGATCTACCTACAGACTGGTAAAGACTTTCTTTGGCCTCCTGGACACACAGCTTCCAAATCCAGGGCACTTAAAACACTCCACTTTGAGGGGCACTGCCGGCAGATATCCCAAGCACATTTAACAAGCAGGCAATCAATAAATGGCTGGGGGCCATGGACCTCAGCTCATGCCATTACAGACTTCTCAATGGCTGAAAGCAAAGACCTCTGCCTGAGAATGGCTTCCCCACTCCCACACCCAAACAGAACCCACTGTGGTCCTCCAGGCTTTCCCCACAGGCGTGCCTAGGCCTGATCTGAGAAGCCCACAGGGTTGACTGTACACTAAAAGGGCAGGGGTTGCTGGGCACTGGCTGGATACGGGGCACAGGCTTCATGATTCTTCTTAAATGCTGAGACACAAGCTGCTGTCACCAGCTTTTTTACACTTGAAAGACACCAAGGCTCCGAGTATCAAGTGTCATTCAGGTGGCAGGAGGCTGACACTTGGTACCACCCACTCCCTAGCATCAGAACGGCAGAGCCTGCCCGCTGACAAGTGGGTCAGCCGCAGACACCTACCCAATAAGACACTTTTACAATGCTAGCTGTCTTAATGTTAATAGCGGGTCCCTGTGGCTAAATGACACACAAAACTGAAAATACAGCTCCAACAGCTTAGGTAGAGCGTTGGTCATAGGTGATGGAAAGGTGACGAAGAGAAGAAAAAGTAGCTGTTGGGACTGTATTTAAGATACGAATAACCGTCGGGCGTGGTGGCTCACGCCTTTAATCCCAGCACTTGGGAGGCAGAGGTAGGAGGATCTCCGTGAGTTCAAGGCCACCTGAGATTGCATAGTTAATTCCAGGTCAGCCTGGGCCAGAGTGAGACCCTACCTCGGAAAAAAAAAAAAAAAAAAAAAAAAGATACAAATAATCAAGGGCTGGGGAGATGGCTCAGCGGTTTAAAGGGCTTGCTTGCAAAGCCTGACGTCCCAGGTTCGACTCCCCCAGCACCCATGTAAAGCCAGACACACAAGTGGCAGGAGGCCCTGGCATTAGCTCTCCACCCTCTCTCAAATAAATTAATAACATTTTTATTTATTTGCAAGCAGAGAGAGAGAGAATCATGCACCAGTGCCTCTAGCCACTGCAAATAAATTCCAGATGCACGTGCCACTTTGTGCATCTGGCTTTATGTGGGTACTGGAGACTCAAACCTGGGTCCTTAGGCTTTACATGCAAGCACCTTAACTGCTAAGCCATCTCTCCTGCCCAATAAAAAAAAAATTTAAAAAGAGGGGAAAAAAAGGCTTTATGTAAGCTGAGTTTATAATATTTCTAAATTGAATCTTTTAAACATATACGATTGAATTAGTAAGTAAATATTATGAGCTGGGGAAATTTCTGCTGACAACAATGAAGCCATGCCAACCGATTAACTATGGCTGTGCCCAGCCTGGGCACAGTTCAGATCCACGTCGCTTCTGCAGTGCCTCACAAGGCCCAGGTTCTCAACTCTAATGTGTCTGCCTGGTCCCACAACACCTGGAAGCAGATGTTTACAGACAAATCCAGATCTTCTTTGATCGCAACTTCCGTTCCTGACATGTTTTCCCCCCAATTTTTTTCTTCCGCCCTTAGGGACTGCTGACCTTCACTTAACATCATTCAGACAGCTATCTTGTGACAGGTATGGGCTGGGTTCTGTCAAAAGTTCCACATGTGGGCCTGGAGAGATGGCTTAGCGGTTAAGCGCGTGTCTGTGAAGCCTAAGGACCCCGGTTCGAGGCTCGATTCCCCACGACCCACTTGAGCCAGATGCACAAGGTGACGCATGCATCTGGAGTTTGTTTGCAGTGGCTGGAGGCCCTGGCACACCCATTCTCTCTCTGTCTCTTTCTCTCTCTGTTGCTCTCAAATAAATAAATGAAAAATAAACAAAAAAAATTTAAAAAGAGTTCCAACATGCTCTACTCATTATTTCCAGGAGTTGCACAAGGAACTGCTGGAGACTCAAAAAAAAAAAAAAAAAAAAAAAAAAAAAAGCTCCAGAACCAATGCTGGGCAGAAGAACGAGATGCCAGGGCTCCAAGCCAAGGAAGGGGTTTAAGGCCAGGCCCTGGCCTCCTCTGGTCTCAGGCACAAACCTGCAACAATGCTGTGCCTCTGAAAGAGCTGCCAACAACCAGTGCCTAAGTCCAAACCAATCGCCACTTTGGGGAGGCTGGGGGCTCCTTTTAGTCTAGACTCCGTCGCTACTCATCAGGAGTGGGCCTCTGCTGCTGAGTTAAGTTTCACTGGTGAGTGGCCTGCAGGGCACAAAGGAAGGAACTGCTGGGGGGAGGGGAGGCCACAGAGCTGGAGGGCTGGGACAAAGGGGACAGAGACAAAGGGACAGGAAGAGACAGCCCGCTTTCTCCTCTAAGGAAGGAACTCTCCATTGGGGTCTCACAGAAAATTCGCCATCACACAGTTTTCAGAGGTGGATCCATGCCCCTCTCGCCTGGGCTGGACACTGTGTCTTAAGACTTCTGTCCCTTCGGGTCCCTTCCCAGCCTGGTGACTCAAAAGTCAGCCGGGATGCCCTTAATGAGGCTTGCCTCTGTGGTCTGATCTACCACCCCGAACAGAGAGACAAAGAAAATTTATTTGATGGAAAGAAACCCCTCTAAGTGTCAACCGGTGACAGCCATAAAACCTGCTTGGGGGGGGGGGGACGACAAGGTGTGGCGTGGCAGCACTCAGTCTGTGACGTTGCTCCACCCCATCCGGTGCTCTCTAAAACCCTATCTCCCTATCTGCTCGCCCCTTTGTTTGGTTTTTTGGTGATTTTTTTTTTTTTTTAATTTTTATTTTTTGGTTTTTCGAGGTAGGGTCTCACTCTGGTCCAGGCTGACCTGGAATTAACTATGTAGTCTCAGGGTGGCCTCGAACTCTCGGCGATCCTCCTACCTCTGCCTCCCGAGTGCTGGGATTAAAGGCGTGCACCACCACGCCCGGCTTTTGTTTTGTTTTTAATCCTTCCTTCCTGAGGACCACTTTTACCTCAGCCCAAGACCATCCTGACGATGAATCTACACTGAAGGGCAATGTCCACAGGGACACAGGGAAAACAAGATCTGAATGATGGGGGGTGAGGTCAGGCAGGCGACGTCTGAGGCAAGCAACTTTGTGGTTGTCTTTCTGGAGGCTCCTGGTTTGTTTTGTCTTCAATTCTGGTTATATTTTGATTTAGCAAGGAAGAGACATGATTCCATCATATATTATGTTACCAAAACCCTGGCATCAGTGCCCAGAACCGTGCCAAGAAAGGCCCGAGGAAGACAACAGGTCTTAGTTCCCTGAGACAGTTACTCCCTGAACCTTAAGAAGCTTCCAGAAGCTTGCTGGGTTTTTTGATTAGACTAACTGATGGAGGAACCCCAGCAATGCCACTGTCTCACCTCCATACCTCTGCACTAAGGTTTTAGGAATGTACAGTCATGCTCAACTCTTTTTTCGGTGAGGGGGGGGGGGAGTACGGTTAAGGCATTTGCCCGCAACACCAAAGGACCCAGGTTCGATTCCCCAGGACCCACGTTAGCCAGATGCACAAGGCGGCACATGCATCTGGAGTTCCTTTGCCGTGGCTAGAGGCCCTGGGGCACCCATTTCTCTCTCTCTCTCTCTCAAATAAACAATTGGGGGGGGGAGTACAGCAAGAACTCTTACCCACTGGGTCACCTCCCTAACCCCCACCAAATATATGTCATGCACTGGGGCCTCACTTGTGTGCTTGAGGCTTCTAGAAAGTAGAGCTCTGGATCCCACAGTGGGGACAATGGGGCTTGAAGAGGACCTCCCTAGCTCAAAGAGCCTGAAAACCCAGAGGAAAGGGTGCTCTCGTGAGAGGGAGGGAAATGGACGATCTAACCAAAGAGGCTGCTCTGGGCACCTCTTTCCACGCCCCCCCCCCCACACACACCCAGACATACCTAGGTGGCCCAGCTGGGGGTAGCCTCAGCTCCCATTCAGGACAGGCTGCCCCTCCCCCCCAGAGGCAGAGTTGACTGAAGTTTCTGTGGTGTGGACAGGCCAAGACACAGCTGGCTGTTCCCCCCACCCTCTTGCTTCCCCACTGTCTGGGCCTTGACCCCCTGCACGGAACACTACCACAACCCTCCCCCCCCCCCCCCCCCGTGCATAGCAACTGCCTGCCATGTACGCAGAGGATTCGGGCCCCAGTGGGCTCTGGACAGGGACCAGCCTCTCCAATGCATGCAGCGACAGCTTCTGTCCTCGTGAAAAGAACGCCATGGTGACACATGCTCAGCATTAAAAACATTTTCAGAGAGCACGCGGGAGGGGAAGGAGCCATCTGTGTATCTGGAGTCCGCAGGGCAGCTCTGGATGGCACACTGGCTTCCTGAGGAGCTGTAGCCCGCGGGAGGACCCCAGCCTGGCCCTCACCCTCACCAGGGAGGACTATTCCAAGACAAGATCACTGACTCCCAGGAAAAGGGGGGTGCTGTGGCTAGCACCTGTGCATCAGAGCTCCCCCTTTCCCACAATGCCTAAATCCCAACGGGGGGGGGGGGAGAGACTGTATTGTTAGTAAAATCTAGAAAAATTAACTGCTAAGAGAACGTGGGCCCCTGAGAACTTCCTGCGTTCTTGTCACCTGGCCTCTTGTGGATATTGGTTCCCAACAGCCCCTCTAAATGTTGCTAAAATAACAGCATCACAAGAGCACCTCACTTCCAACTGTGTCCCCAGCTGGCTCTTCGCAAGGGACGATCCTTATTTTGACCAAATCCCACCCGTACCTGCACCAGGCCCTCTGATGGCCCAGCTCAGCCCAGCTCCTACTTATACTGGGACCACAAGGGGCTCTGCTTCCACTCTTTTACCAAGAGGGTTAGCACTCAGTAACGGAGTCCACGCCACTGACCCCAATCACATGGTGCCTGGCCAGACAGAAGAGAGAAGGCAAGGCTGGGGAGATGGCTTAGTGGTTAATGTGCTTGCCTGTGAAGCCTAAGGATCCAGGTTCAATTCCCCAATACCCATATAAGCCAGCTGAACAAGGGGGTGCATGGATCTGGAGTTCGTTTGTAATGGCTAGAGGCCCTGGTGCGTCCATTCTTTCTCTCTCTCTCTCAAATAAATAAGTAAAATGTTTTTAAAAGAAGGAGGAGGGCTTAGCAGTTAAGCGCTTGCCTATGAAGCCTAAGGACCCTGGTTCGAGGCTCGATTCCCCAGGACTCACGTAAGCCAGATGCACAAGGTGGCACATGCATCTGGAGTTCCTTTGCAGGGGCTGGAAGCCCTGGTGCGCCCATTTTCTCTCTCTCCTCTCTCTCTCTGCCTCTTTCTCTATCTGTTGCTAATAAATAAATAAAAATAAGCAAAAATTAAAAAGAGAGTGAGAAAGCAATATGGATGGAGGTCACACAGGGAGGCAGGTGTGCATAGCCCTGTGCCTTCGCGGGGACAAACCCATTTGAACCAGCGCAATGGCACGTGCAGACAGGTGACTAGCATTTTAAAACACACGAGCCCCTGATAAAGAGGACAGCTAAGGATTGCACCAGGGTCCTTAAGTTCTGCGGCCACATGGCAGAGGCATCAAATATTTGAAGAAAGACAAGTCAGACCGGAAAACAAGTGGCTACAATGATCCACCGGCGCTTCTTTTGGATAAAGACTTCTCCGATACCATTAGCTAGCGCGGTCGTAATGGCAAGTGGTTGTTCAGAAGCCTGCAAGCATTTCAGGTGCTTGGGAAGGCTCAGAATGGGCGGCTCCTCTACCCAGGGTGTGGCAGGACTGTCCCTGAAGCAAGATAAAAGAGCCACACTCACAATGAGCAGCGAGCAGCTGCACACAGAGGCAAGCCTCCAGGCCACGCCACCCCCACTGGAATCTTGCTTATCCTCGGCTAAGCAAACAGGAGTCTCCAGCAGATAACGCAAAAGGTCAACCGAAGACTTGTGTAAGGCCTGATAAGATCACCCACAACCCTGAATTACGGGAGCTGTATAATACTGTATTTCCACACAGACCTGCAGGGGAGCAGTGCAGGTGTTCTCCATCTCGGGTTAGCCTGAGGAAAGGTATGCTGGATTCCAGGCCGCATGACTGCAGGACCCTCTGAAACAAGCAAAATCCTGGGGAGTTGGGGGGGGGCGCAGTGAGCAGGGAGAACCTTCTACAAGCGCCTTGGGAGTCAACATAAGGCAGGGTCAAGTGAAAAATGAACCTTTCCCTACACACCTCGGAGGGCACTCCACATGTGAAGCTCGGTCGATATGTCAAAGACCTACTTCGGGGGAAAAAAATGACAAATACCAAGGCCTTGGTATTTGAGCGGCCCAACTTGAACTTACTCTGGGGCATTAAGACCCCCAGGAGCCTTCAAACACAGAGACCTATATACACAGGGGTCTGGGAGGTACGCAGCCTTCTGATAATTCTTTTTTTTTTTTTTTTAATTTTTACTCATTTATTTGCAATCAGAGAGAGATAGAAGAGAGGCAGAGAGAGAATGGGCACGCTAGGGCCTCCAGCCGCTGCAAACGAACTCCAGATGCATGTGCCCCTTGTGCATCTGGCTTATATGGGTCCTGGAGAATCGAACCGGGATCCTTTGGCTTTACAGCCAAACGCCTTAACCGCTAGGCCATTTCTCCAGCCCCCTTCTGATAATTCTGATCTTTTTTTTTTTTCCAAGATATATTTATTTATTTAAGACAGAAAGGGAGAGAAAGAGGCAGATAGAGAGAGAGAATGGGCCCACCAGGGCCTCCTGCCACTGCAAATGAACTCCAGATGCATGTACCTCCTTATGCATGCGGCTTACATGGATATTGGAGAATCGAACCTAGGCCCTTAGGCTTTGTAAGCAAGTGCCTTAATT
Source organism: Orientallactaga sibirica (assembly GCA_036365145.1). Lineage (NCBI taxonomy): Eukaryota > Metazoa > Chordata > Mammalia > Rodentia > Dipodidae > Orientallactaga > Orientallactaga sibirica. Next base: position 4,057,886 of record JAEOAD010002279.1, on the reverse strand, counting down.
GCTCTAAGCCACCTCTCCAGCCCCTTCAGATCACTTTTTTTTCCTTCAACATTCCAAGATCAGATCTCCTCAGTTTACAGGCCCCACCACAGGCCCTGACCCCAGAAGTTTAAAGAAGATTTTAAGAACTTTCGGACAATTAAGAAGCCAGACACGGAGGCTGAGGTAGAAGTATCCCAGTAGGTTCAAAACCAGCCTGGGCTTTATAGTAAATTCCAGGTTCACCTGTGCTATAGTGAGACCCTGACTCAAACAAAAAACTTGGGGTCAGTCCTCAGTGCTAGTGGTGGGGGTGGGGGTTAGTGTAGATTCTGATAATTAACTGAAATCTAAACTGAGGCATGAGAAATGAATAGGCCGGGGGGGGGGCATACAAGTGCTCCAGGGCTAGAGAGATGGCTTAGCCGTTAAAGCACTTGCCTGCAAAGCCAAAGGACCCAGGTTCGATTCCCTAGGGCCCAAAGTAAGCCAGATGCACATCTAGAGATTATTTGCAGTGGCTGGAGGCCCTGGTGCACCCATTCTTTTTCTCTCTTCCCCCTCCCTTCTCTCTCAAATAAATAAATTAAAACATTTTAACAGTCTTCTAAACAGATTCCTGTACAAAGGCCTTGTGGCAGAGAAGTCAGGCTGTCCCTTCCTTAACATTCTACCTCAACAACAAAAAAAAGTCATGAATTTTACTTCACCACATAGAAACATTCTATGTTCTAGAGTGTGTGTGTGTGTGTGTGTGTGTGTGTGTGTGTGTGTGTGTGTGTTTCCTTGACACAGAGTCTCTTGCTGAATACGGACTTGGCATTTTTTTTTTTTTTTTTTTTAAGTCAGTCTGGCAGGCCAGTAAACCCAGCAATTCTCCAGTCTCTGCTCCCCACAGGACTGAGGTTTTTTTTTGTGGGTGCTGGGGAATCGAACTCAGATGGTCTCAGGCCCTCAAGCTTACAGAGTGACCACCGAGACCCTGTGCCCAAAAGTTCTACTGTTCACCTTCCCATTCTACTGTGTCCTCCCAGGGCAGATGCTTCCAATTCTTGAGGAGTTCGCATGGAGCCCCAGAGCAGGACCTAACAGCTCACTGGCCACTGGTCATCCCAGCTGCCTGTCCATGTCCCCAGAGAAGGCCAGGCAGGGACAGGGAAGGACAGGCTTGCTACCTGAAAGAAAGAAACAAACTACAGGCCAGGAAGAAAGTAGGGAGTCACTGTGAGTGCAGAAATCCTGGCTCAGCCCTCAGTGGGGCCAGAGCCCCACCTCTGCACAAGGGACACATGGGTGACACCAGGACATGTAGGATGATTTGGGGGTTGGGAGCATCACTGGAGCACCGGGACTTGATACAGAACACAGCGTGTGCTGGGAACCTGAAATAATTCTAACCCTAAAGGCGCCTGGTTCCCAGCCTTTTTCTTACCCTCCACACGTCTCACCAAAAACAGACTTCAGCAGAAAATGAATCAAGTTGTACAAGCTTCCCTATTTACGCATGACTACAAATCCATCAGTGGGGAAGCTTTTTTAAAAAACAAATTTTCCGAGGGTTAGCAGTAAAGGTGTTTGCCTGCAAATCCAAAGGACCCAGGTTCAATTCCCCAGGACCCATGTAAGCCAGACTCACAAGGGGGTACATGCATCTGGAGTTCGTTTGTGGTGGCTGGAGGCCCTGGCGCACCCATTCTATCTGCCTCTTTCTCTCTCCCTCTCTCAAATAAGTGAATTAAAATAAACTTTCCTAGCACCATCAGCAGCCCTTCCTTTCTTCTATCTGTAGCCGGGCGTGGTGGTGCATGTCTTTAATCCCAGCAAGGGAGGCAGAGATAGGAGGATCACTGTGAATTCAAGGCCACCCTGAGACTACAGAGTGAATTCCAGGTCATTCACAGTGAGACCCTACCTCGGGGTGAAAAAAAAAACTTCCTTCTATTTACCACCCTCCCCCTGCCACCCACTAACTAGGATGTACACATGTATACATGCACCACCAATAAGGTTTCTAGTAATCTTGATCCTGGATCTTGAGTCTGGAAGAGACCTGCCAAATTCAGAACACCCCAAGCAACCAATCAAACACTGTTTTGTTGTTGCTGTTGTTATTTTTTTTATTTATTTATTTGACAGAAAGAGACAGAGAGAGAGAGAAAGGGAGAGAGAATGGGCGCGCCAGGGCCTCTAGCCACTGCAAACGAACTCCAGACACGTGCACCCCCTTGTGCATCTGGCTTATGTGGGTCCTAGGGAATCGAACTGTGGTCCTTTGGCTTTGTAGGCAAACGCCTTAACCGCTAAGCCATTTCTCCAGCCCAGTGGTGGCCTCGTCTGTGCAGTGGCACTGCACTTAGTACTCCCAGTGCTGCTTTGAGAGCAAGAGCGGAAGAACCTCACAAGATGCCCAGGTCATATTTCTAGACTATGTAAGGCTGAAAGGTAGCCAGTCTCATTCTTAGGAAGGTGCCCCTGGCGGGAGGAACTGTTCCAAAAAACATGCACGTGTCTGGAGTTCATTTGCGGTGGCTAGAGGCCCTGGTGCAACCATTCTCTCCCTCTCTGCCTCTTTCCCTCTCTCAAGTAAATAAATAAAATATATTAAAAGATGAGGCCACCAAGGCCAGAGCTACAGAGCTGGCTCCACTTCCACTATGAACAGAAGCCCTGTAGAGATGAGTGTCAGGCCACACCAGTATCTATCAGATAACAGGTAAGGAATCCCCAACAGCTCTGAGTGTGAACTCTTGAAAGCTAAAGGCGGCACTCAGGAGGCAGAGCTAGGAGGATCGCCATGAGTTCGAGGCCACCCAGAGACTACATGGTGAATTCCAAGTCAACCCTATCTTGAAAAACAAAAACAAAAAAAAGTTAAAAGGGGGCTGGAGACATGGCTTAGCAGTTAGGCACTAGGCTGTGAAGCCTAAGGACCCTGGTTCGAGACTTGATTTCCCAGGACCCACGTAAGTCAGATGCACAAAGTGGCACATGCTTTCTGGAGTTCGTCTGCAGTAGCTGGAGGCCCTGGTGCACGATTCTCTCTCTCTCTCTCTCTGCCTCTTTCTCTCTTTGTCACTCTCAAATACTAAATAAATAGGCCATGTGAACCCAGCACTTTTTCAACAACCATCACCAAGACCCCCTGGCTTGCTTTCTCTCTCTCTCTCTTCTTTCTTTCTTTCTCTTTTGTCACTTTTTTTTTTTTTTTTTTTTTGTTTGTTTGTTTGTTTTTTGAGAGAAATACTAAATAAAGGTAGGCCAGCCACTGCAAACGAACTCCAAATGGAACCCCTTGTGCACTTTTTCAACAACCATCACCAAGACTTCATAGGCAAGCGTTAACGCCATCTCTCCAGCCCTTTTTTGGTTTTTTGAAGTAGGGTTTTGCACTAGTTCACACACTAGAAGAAGGCCACCTGGCATAGGTAGAGCCAGTGCCTCTGCCATGTGGCATGGTTGGGTTTGGTGTGGCACCAGAGACAAGAGCGGCAAGAGCAGCCTTCACAAGGAGACTGCTCCATGCGTATGGGTCTCAGCCTCTCACTCCCATTGGGGTTGGGAGGCAGAAGGCAGAAGTAGCGAGACCTTCCTGCCAAAACCTTTCTTAGGCTTGAGCTCTTCCAGGTGGAGCCACCTGTGTCTACCACATCCACTTCTCTACAGCTGCCAGGAACAGGGTAAGGGGCAGGGAGGGGTGGCACGCTGGGGTCCAGGAGTTCAGGTTTTCTCATCCCCACTCCTGGGCACTAGCTTTGGCATGCTCCACAACAATGAAAGATGTCATGTTCCACCTGCAAATCACCCTGCCCCATTCACCCGAAATACTATGGCTGGCAGGCTGGCTGGCTTGCTTTCTTTCTTTCGTTCTTTCTTTCTTCATGTTTTTTGTGTTTTTTTTTTTTTTTGGTTTTTTTGTTTGTTTGTTTGTTTTTTGAGAGAGAGAGATACAGAAATAGGCAGGTAGAGAGAGAGATACAGAAATAGGCAGGTAGAGAGAGAGAGAGAGAATGGGTGCGCCAGGGCCTCCAGCCACTGCAAACGAACTCCAAATGGATGCACCCCCTTGTGCATCTGGCTTACGTGGGTCCTGGAGAATCAAGCCTCGAACCGGGTTCCTTAGGCTTCATAGGCAAGCGTTTAACCACTAAGCCATCTCTCCAGCCCTTTTTTGGTTTTTTGAAGTAGGGTTTTGCACTAGTTCAGGCTGACCTGGAATTCACTATGTACTCTCAAGATGACCTTGAACTCACGGCACTGCTCCTACCTCTGCCTCTCCAGTGCTGGGATTAAAGACGTGCGCCACTACACCCGGCTGGCTTGCTTTCTGATGCCAGCCTCCTCCCAAGCAAGATGCCCCTTTCCTGCCTGCCACACCTCCTTCTAGCTCCCCATCTCAGCCCTTATACATGGCACTTCCATCCCAGAGCTCTCAACTCCTCTCAGCCAGGAAGCAAAACCTAAATTCTACACAGAACTTTCTACGAAGAAAAGAACACTATGGATCTGGGAGTCTGCTGAAGACTGAGGAAGCTTGATCAAAAATACCTAAGGTAAAGCTGGGCGTGGTGGCGCACGCCTTTAATCCCAGCACTCGGGAGCCAGAGGTAGGAGGATTGCCATGAGTTAGAGGTCACCTTGAGACTACATAGTGAATTCCAGGTCAGCCTGAGCTAGAGCGAGACCCTACCTGGAAAAACCAAAAAAAGAAAAAAAACCCTAAGGTGGCTGGGCATGGTGCAGCATACCTTTAATCCCAGCACTTGGGAGGCAGAAGTAGGAGGATCGCCGTGAGTTCGAGGCCACCCTAAAACTGAGACATAGTGAATTCCAAGTAAGCCTGGGCTAGAGTGAAACCCTATCTCAAAAAACCAAATAAAATAAGATAAAAATAAAAATAAATCCACTATGAAGTCAGAACCATGACTAGTCACTGGGTGCTACCCAGCACAGATGAAAATACATTGCACAGAGTCTCATGTTTTTCACACAAGCTGGCGTCTCCAGGATCCCCCCAGAATTCATTCAGACTGCTTCCCTGCTGGATTCAGTCTGTTATTGTTTATCGTTTCTGGAGTATTAGACTGAGAAAACCCTGCCAGGTATAGTGGTACTTGCTTGTAATCCCAATACTCAGGAAGGTGAGGCAGGAGGATCACAAGTTTGGGGCAAGAACCCGTCTCAAAAACAAGAAAGGGGGAGCTGGAGAGATGGCTTAGCGGTTAAGGCACATGCCTGTGAAGCCTAAGGACCCCGGATCGATTCTCCAGGTCCCACGTAAGACAGATGCACATGGGGGCGCATGCATCTGGAATTCGTTTGCAGTGGCTAGAGGCCCTGGCACGCCCATTCTCACTCTCCCTCTCTCTTTGTCTCTAATAAATAAAAAAAAATAAAACAAGGGGCTGGAGCACGCCTTTAATCCCAGCACTCAGCAGGCAGAAATAGGAGGATCGCTGTGAGTTCGTGGCCACCCTGAGACTACACAGTGAATTCCAGGTCAGCCTCAGCTACAGTGAGACCCTACCTCAAAAGAACAAAAAAAAGAAGAAGAGAAACCCTAAAAGAGAATGCCACAAACAGACAACGTCCAATTGACATCAACCTCAGTGTAGAAAGACAGCAGCCAGGCGAGGTGGCGCACACCTTTAATCCCAGCACTCAGGAGGCAGAGGTAAGAGGATCGCCGTGAGTTCAAGGCCACCCTGACACTACATAGTAAATTCCAGGTCAGCCTGGGCTACAGCGAGACCCTATCTCGAAAAAACCAGAAGGAAGGAAGGAACCCATCGCCAAGCCTCCTTCAAGAAGGAGCTCTTCTTTCCTAAGCAGCTCTTTCCATGAGGACTCTCCACCCAAGTCCATCCCACCCCACGGAAAGGCCTTCCTGGATTACAGTCCTTCAAAATGCTATCATTTTACACACTGGGTGTCTTCACTTTACAAACCATTCCGAATTAGGGAAAGGGGGCGGGGTGGGGGGGAAGGGGGGAGAGAACCACGTCTGTTTCTATTTGAAACTGTCAAAATTAGCATTCAGTAATTAAAAATCACACCCTTTCTCTTAATAAGCTAACCAGCACGATACGATCAGGTTGTGCCAACTCTTTAATCTAATTGACTAATTACAGATTTTAATTTAGTCAGTTACTGAACAACTGTTGACAATTTGTTTTCATTAGGGACAGAACAGAATAAATATTTAGGCTTCTAGTCACAAAAGGCTCCTTGCAAATCAGCTCCCCACCATGACCCCAACTTTTTTTAAGAGTGTGGATCTCTGGCTCCCAACGGCATCCTCGGACCCAGGTTATCCGTGTGGCCCTCCAGCCACTTCCCACTGCGCCTGCCATACCTTCCCATGGTCCCTCCGAAGGGGAGACCTCCTCAAGAGCACCCAACAGCCTCCCTTCCTGAGGAACAGACAATTCCCAGACCCACACGCATCAGTCAAAAAGTGGCGAACACGTAAACGTCGTGAAGAAAAATAGATCTGACGCTACGTGTCACTGGCTTTTAAACAACAAAATAAGTTGACAGTCAAAATAGGTTTATCTACATTCATCTCACTGGGAGGCAAACTGTCACTAACATCTTTTTTTTTTTTTAAAGACATTCATTTACAGGTCTCTGTAATGAAACTGAACTGATTCTTTTAAAGACTCTTTTTTCCCCAAGGTCCCATCTCCCAAAGTTTGTCAAAATCGTAATGGCAGCCGGGTATGGTGGCGCATGCCTTTGATCCCAGGACTGAGGAGGCAGACGTAGGAAGATTGCTGTGAGTTCGAGGCCAGCCTGAAGCTACATAGTGAATTCCAGGTCAACTTGGGCTAGAGGGAGAACCTAGCTCAAAAAAAAAAAAAAAAAAAACAGGGGCTGGAGAGAAGGCTTAGCAGTTAGGGCACATGCCTGCAAAGCCTAAGGACCCCGGTTCAATTCTCCAAGTCACACGTAAGCTAGGTGCACAAAGGGGCGCAGGGAGTTCGTTTGCAGTGGCTAGAGGCCCTGGCATGCCCATTCTCACTCTCACTCTCTTTCCTTCTCTCTGTCTCAAAGAAATAAATTTTTTAAAAACAAGAAGAAAAGCCGGGCGTGGTGGCGCACGCCTTTAATCCCAGCACTCGGGAGGCAGAGCTAGGAGGATCGCCGAGAGTTCGAGGCCACCCTGAGACTACATAGTTAATTCCAGGTCAGCCTGGACCAGAGTGAGACCCTACCTCGCAAAACCAAAAAAATAAAAATAAAAATAAAAAAACAAGAAAAAAAATATATATATCTATATAGCAGGCTGAAGAGATGGCTTAGTGGTTAAGGCACTTGGCTGCAAAGCCTAAGGATCCTGGTTAAATTCCTCAGGGCCCACATAAGCCAGATGTACATGGTGGCACCTGCATCTGGAGTTTGTTTGCAGTGGCTATGGACCTGGCACACCCATTCTCTCTCTCTCTTTCTCTCAAATAAATAAATAAATAAAAATAAAATATTTTTTAAAAAGTAGCAATGGAGACTGAGAGGTGGCTTAGCGGTTAAGGCACTTCCCTGCAAAGCCAAAGGACCCAGTTCCAACTCCCCAGGACCCATGTAAGCCAGATGCACAAGGGATCTGGAGTTTGTCTGCAGTGTGTGGAGGCCCTGGTGTGCCCATTCTCTCTCTCTCTCTCTCACTACCTGGCTATTTCTGTATCTTTCTCGCTCTCAAATAAATAAATATATATTTTTTTAAAGTAGCAATGGCAGCTGGAGCATTGTGGCACATGACTTTAAACACAGCACTCGGGAGGCTGCGGTAGGAGGATCGCAATGCCTGGGCTACAGAGTTCCAGGTCAGCATGACTCAGAGTGGGACCCCTGGGTTAGTGTTGCAACTCCTTCACCTTCATCATAGCCATGGGCTCATGAGGCCATTGCTTCGAGGCCTCCAGCAAATAGGATCCTAAGAGCCCCTGCCTTGAAGAATATTCTTGAAATTAAGTACCACTGCCCAGCATAGGCCTGGCTCAGAGTAGCTTTTCAGTCAACGCCCGGTTACCACGGTTCCAGAGAACTCTTGCTGTTCCCCTAACAAGAACTAGAAATCCACACCCCCCAGAGAGAAGACACTGACCCACGGATGGGGAGTCCAGCGAGTACACAGGGAGGGTCTCTTGAGAATCCAATCTGGGGACATGCTGTCCTGTGACCCACATCCTTCAGGAGAGGCCAGTTCAGATAAGCAAGGAGCACGGGTCCTCGGTCTTTCCAAGTGTTCAGGGAGCCAGAGCCGCACCCCATACCAGCAGGGTCTTCCCTCAGCATCAAGTCCCTTGGCTGCAACCATCCTGGCAGAGGGCCTCAGGGCTGGGCTGACCTTCCTCACCCTACAGGAACATCTTGGACAGTACTACCAAGATTGCAAGGTCAGTGGGAACACCCAGTATAAACCAAGGTCCCCCGCCAGATGATTGTACCAGGCTCTGGAACGCTACTTCTCTGTGAATGCTTCAGGCATCACTGTTTTGTTTTTATTCTCAAGCTCAACAAGGATCAGACCTGCCCTTATGCAAATGCAATAAAAGTTCTCAAGAGTTTTCTGCTCACTACGACAGTACCAACCTGAGTATTCACACTGGCTGCTAAGAAGCTCCAGTCAACAACTGCATTGTTCTTTTTCATATTCCTTCATTAATACTAATGGTGCCGGGCGTGGTAGCGCACGCCTTTAATTTCAGCGCTCTGGAGGCAGAGGGTAGGAGGATCGCCTTGAGTTCCGGGCTACCCTGAGACAACATAGTGAATTCCAGGCCAGCCTCAGCTAGAAGGAGACCTTACCTTGAAAAAGCAAACAAACAAAAAAGCTAAAGGTAGCCGGGCGAGGTGGCGCACCCGTTTAATCCCAGCACTCGGAGGCAGAGGTAGGAGGATCACCATGAGTTCAAGGCCATCCTGAGACTACATAGTGAATTCCAGGTCAGCCTGGGCTAGTGTAAAACTCTACCTCGAAAAACCAAAAAAGAAAAAAAAAGCTAATGGTGGCTCTAGCTAACAATAGTGGCACATGCATGTAACCCCAGCACTCAGGAGGCAGAGGCAGGAACAGTCTGTGCTTGAGGCTAGCCTGGGCTACATAAGGAGTCCTTGTCTCAAAAATCTAAACAAATTAATGGTACATCTGGACTGGGGATGTAGCTCCATGGCAGAGAACTTGCCCAGCATGTTGAAGGTCCTAGGTTGGACCCCCAGCAATCTCTTCATAAATAAAGTATGTGCACACATGGTGTCCACAGTGTTGCAGGGAACTAACAAAAGAGGGCCTTTTAGGGGCTGGAGGGATGGCTTAGCCAAAGGACCCAGGTTCAATTCCCCAGGACCCATGTTAGCCAGATACACAAGGGGCATACACATCTGGAGTTTGTTTGCAATGGCTGGAGGCCCTGGCGCACCCAATATCTATCTATCTATCTATCTATCTAACTATCTATCTATCTATCTCTCTCTCTCTCTCTCTCTCTCCTTTCTCTGTCAAATAAATAAATAAAAATATTTTTTAAAGATTTATTTTATTTATTTGAGAGAGAGAAAGAGGAGAAAGAGGGGGGGAGAGAGAGAGAGAATAGGTGCGCCAGGGCCTCCAGCCACTGCAAATGAATTCCAGATGCATGCCCCACCTTGTGCATCTGGTTTTACGTGGGTCTTGGGGAATCGAACCAGGGTCCCTTAGCTTTGCAGGCAAACGCTTTAACGGCTGAGGCATCTATCTGCTCCAGCCCAAAATAAAATATTTTTAAAAGGGGCCTTTTAGGTTAAGAGCTGGGGGCCCCTTCTGCATGTTATACACTTGCAAGCAGCGTGCTTTCTTCCTGCACGGAGTTGTTAGAACCCAGTCAGTTGCTCACTCCCCAGAGAAGCCCAATACTGACTGAGCATCTATGACCCCAAACTGGAGAAGTGGGTCATCAATTAACTAGGCAGAAAGGGTGTCCAGTCTGGTTATTTATTTTTTATTTTGGAGGGAATGGGATAAGAGACAAGAGCCTCTCCTTCTATAGCTCAGGCTGGCCTAGAACTCGCTAAGTAGCCCAAGCCTGGCCTCAACTCAACTTTCCAACTGCTGGTATGACAGGAGTGCACCCCCACTCCTGGCTCTAGTGTTAATTCTTAGGAATGCAGCACGTTTGGGACAGTAAAAGGCACATGGGGGGGGGAGAAAACCTATGTTTAAGCCCATCTTCAACATTACTGAATTGCTTTCAATACTTCCATTTCCTCATATGCAAAATAGAAATGAAAGCAGAATTAGCCAGGTATGGGGACACACACCTTTAATCCCAGCACTCAGAAGGCAGAGGTAAGAGGATGGCTGTGACTTTGAGGCTAGCCTGAGACTACAGAGTTCCAGGTCAGCCTAGGCTACAGTGAGACCCTACCTTAACAAAAATCTATATTTTATATATATACACACATACATACATACATACACACACACACACACACATACATACATATACAGATATAAAGAGATATAGATATAGATAGGCTGGAGAAATGGCTTAGCAGTTAAGGCGCTCATCTACAAAGCCAAAGGACCCAGGTTCAATTCCCCAGGACCCAAGTAAGCCAGATGCACAAGGTGGCACATATGTCTGGAATTCATTTGCAGCAGCTGAAGGCTCTGGCGTGTCCATTCTCTCCTTCTCTCTCTCTCTCTCTCTCTCTCAAATAAAATAGACTTTTTAAAATGAAAATAAAATAAATAGAAAGAAAAGCAGAACTTAACCCGTGCGACTTAAAAGACATGAGATGAAACCTAAGGCACAGGCTGGGGAGATGACTTAGCAGTTAAGGTGTTTGCCTGGGAAGCCTAAGCTTTGATTCCCCAGGACCCACGTAAGCCAGATGCACAAGGGGGCGTCTGGAGTTCATTTGCAGGGGCTAGAGGCCCTGGCGTGTCCATTCTTTTTTGCTCTCCAACAAATATTAAAATATTAAAAAAAAAAAACTTAAAACAGTTTCTGGCATAGTTAGGCCCCAGTAATTGTTTGTTACTCTTTTTTTTTTTTTTTTTTTTTTTTTTTTCAAGGTAGGGTCTCATTCTGGTCCAGGCTGACCTGGAATTAACTATGTAGTCTCAGGGTAGCCTCGAACTCATGGTGATCCTCCTACCTCTGCCTCCTGAGTGCTGGGATTAAAGGCGTGTGCCACCACGCCCGGCTTGCTTGTTACTCTTAATACTACATTCCACACAGGGGAAAACACAAGGAGGAAGCACTTCAAGGTCCAGCGTCCATAGCAAGTGCTCAGTAAACACTTAGGTCCTTTAAATAGGGCTTGGTTGTTAGTGAGCCATAATGGGGCTGTGTAGTCATTTCTCCCTCACCAAGAAACCCCATGGACAACTGCCTCTCTCTCTAAAAGCAGTGGGCCAGAGGCAAACATTCAGATTTTCCCCTCGTCTCCAAATTCCCCTTTGACAAAGATGCTGCCGGCAAAATAATGCCAAAGAAAGTCTGTGGCGACAGTCAACTAGATTTAAGTTCATTTTCTGTAGCTTGGGGTCAGAATCGACCGAAGCCACTCTGGTGGACCACGTTTGCTGCAGTTCCCTATTCCCCATATTAGCTCACTGACAGAAATTCACCGCGGTATTTAAAGCGGCAGCCATCACGACTAACTCAAATTGTATTGGCTTCCCCGTTGCTGAAACCATCAATTGGCCAATTCGGACACATCGCGATGGTTGAAATTCCCTGTCATGCTGTAAAATCCTTTCTGAAGTAGCTCCCAAGCTCGTGGATCGGCAGTGAAGCCTGTGCCCGGAGCTGTGGTCAGACTGCCTCTGTAACCCAAGAGTCAGGTAGGCGGAGCAGACGCTGGTGGGCAGTGCTGCCAACGGGGAAGGGCCTCCAGAGAGGGTGGCATTTTCTACTGGGGTGAGAAAAGACCAACCGCACACATGCCTGATATACCAAGCCTGCCCACTGGGCATCCGCCCCCTCAGAGCAGGCAGGGCGGCCAAAGCCACAGGTGGTGCTTGGCCTCTCCCAAAGAAAGCTGTAAAATTCCTGAAGGATGGCACATGCACCAAGCCTCACTTCACTGAAAGATGGCACATGCACCAAGCCAAGCCTCACTTCACTGGTAGATGGATTCTAGAGCCAGCGGCTGCCGGGGACATCAGAAACCGTACCGTCTTGAACAAATCGCCCTGTTCTGGGGCCTCAATTTCCCCATCTGGAAACTTAAGAGGCTCCTTCCTAAAAGGCATTCCACGATCTGATGATTGGTTCAAATGTCTACGAATTCTCAAAAGGGTTAGGGCCCACAAGCCAAGTATAGTTCGCACTCATAATCCCAGCACATGGGAGGCTGAGGGGGAAGGATCAGGAAGTCAAAGCTAACCTTGACCATTATAGAATTCAATGACATCTTGAAGATACCATCCCAAAAGGAATGGGTAGGGCTGGAGAAGATGGCTTAGCAGTTAAGGCATTTGCCTGCGAAGCCAAAGGACCCTGGTTTGATTCCCCGGGACCCATGTAAGCCAGATGCACAAGGAGGCGCATGCACCTGGAGTTCGTTTGCAGTGGCTGGAGGCCCAGGCGGGCCCCTTCTCTCTCTCTCTCTCTCTCTCTACCTCTTTCTCTAATAAATTAAAAAAAAAAAAAAAAAAAAAAAAAAGGAATGGGTAGCCGGGCGTGGTGGCGCACGCCTTTAATCCCAGTGCTGGGGAGGCAGAGGTAGGAGGATTGCCATAAGTTCGAGGCCACCCTAAGACTACATAGTAAATTCCAGGTCAGCCTGAGCTAAGAGTGAGACCCTACCTTGGGGGGGGGGGATGGAGATAAATAAATTTACAAGGCACACTGACACCCAACCCCCAAAAACACTGGAGACATTGGGGGCGGGGGGGAGCCAGTACTGAATTGACATCTCTGTGTATCGCAGAAGACCAAATCACCCAACTCAGAGGGCTAGGTGATTTGTCTGAGGTCACAAGAAGGAACTGGGGGTTGGAAAGATGGCTTAGCGGTTAAGGCACATGCCTGCGAAGCCTAAGGATCCAGGTTCGATTCTCCAGGTCCCACATAAGCCAGATGCACATGGTGGCACATGCATCTGGAGTTCATTTGCGGTGGCTGGAGGCCCTGGCATACTAATTGTCTCTCTCTCTCTCTCTCTCTGTCTCTAATAAATAAATAAAAATTAAATTAATTTCTAAAAAAAAAAACATTTATTTTTTTAAAAAAGAAGGAATTGGAAATGTACCCTGGCCATCCCAGTCCATGGAGTCCAGTGTGCAAGCTGTAGCCAGTAAACCCTGCACCACCCTCCCCAGCCTTCTATAGGAAAAGAGATCAGAGGAAAACCTGAGATGCTGGCCCCAGGGAGCAGCATGCTTCCCAAAGTCAAAGGACTGATACACATGTGGTATGTCAACGCTTCACCCAAACACACAAAGGGCAGGACACAGGTCACCAGGCAGGCAGGCAGGGACAGACAGTTTGGGATTGGGAGGCCAGGGGTCCACCTGATATCAGAAAGGGTCCCCTGAGATCTCTTCTTAGGATTCTCCCTAAGGCCACAGTCTGAGACCTGTTCAGACAACACTTTACACACACAGGAGGCCAAAGGATGTCCCTGAACCTGACAAGACAGGTGGAGCTGCCCAGAGCCAGCCACAGGGTACGCTTCATGAAACCATGTTGGAGGGCTGGAGAAATGGTTTAGTGGCTAAGGCATTTGTTTGCCTGCAAAGAAAAGGACCCAGGTTCAATTCTCCAGGACCCTCGTAAGCCAGATGCACAAGGGGGTGCATGTGTCTGTTGTTCATTTGAAGTGGCTGAAGGCCTCGGAGCACCCATTCTCTCTCTCTCTCTGTCTCTCTCTCAAATAAATAAATAAAAATTTTAAATTAAAAAAAATGCAAAGACAAAGGACCCTATTGCCTAGCAGGCACCATCTCCTGGGGACCCCAGACATGGTGAGAAACAAGTTCCCAACTAATCCTTCCAGGACAGATCTGGAAACTGAGACACAGCCACTGCACAAGTCACCCAATCTGTGTGACCCTGAGATTCCATGTCAGTCTCTGGGCCAGTGGCTGCCTTAGGCTAAGATCTACAAGGAGTCAAACTACATGGCGAATCTGGGGTACATCTGTATTTGTGTACACATATACATCACTGAACAGGGGATTCCGGAAGCACTCTCGTTTATTCTGTGCCATCTAAGTGTTTCTCTTTGTTTGTAATGGCCAGTCGTGACCCACTAAGTTAATTTCAGGATACGCTAATGGGTCACAAGTCACAGTGTGCAAAAACAATGCTTCATTATTTTGGTCCACATGTCACTCTTCATTAAAACCTGCTTTAACACACTTAATGCCTGCACAGGGATCAAATCCTTCTCGATTCTCGGGGCAAGGGGTCTCACTCACAGACCTTGAGACTTATTACTTGATTATTTATTATTTCTATTTATTACTGTCCCCAGAAATAGGGTGGCAAAGGGGACGAAAATGAACTTTCCGCCCTCAAGGAGCACTGAGCCCAGACGGGGAAGCAAAGACACTTGCTTGACTAAAATAACTTCTCCGGGCTGGAGAGATGGTTAAGCGGTTACGGCGCCTGCCTCCTAAGTCTAAGAACACTGGTTCCAATCTCCAGCGGTTCCAATCTCCAGGTCCCACGTTTAGCCAGATGCAAAGTGACACAAGGGCGCAATGCCGCACTTGACCAGAAGGGGGCGCACGCATCTGGATTTCATTCACAGCTGAGACACTACTGGAGCGCCCATTCTCTATCTGTCTTCCTCTCCCTCTCTGTGTCTCTCTCCAAAATAAAAATAAAATAATAAAAAAAAATTTTAAATAATTTCTCCTTCCAGGCTGTAAATAAAGTAATGAGACTCTGCCCAAGTTCCTGGGCAATGGGGACAACAACAGGAGGTCTTTCCTTTGGCGTGGTCCTAGCAAGACCTAAGGTTACAGCCACGTTCCTGGCTGGCACAGACTCGAACAGAAGGACCCCATGAACAGAAAGGCCAAAGTGCCCTTCCCATGTGCAACACAACCAAACAGTACCACGGGGAAGGGTCAGAAGCAGCAGCCAGGAAAGTTTGTGTTACAGACAGCAAGAGGAAAAGGGTACAATTGTGGGCCCGGAGCTGAGCAGTGGGGCACACGTATGAGCTCACCTTGTCTTCAAAAGCAACAGGCTGGTGAGGAAGCTGGGCGTGAGACACCACTACCATCACTTGGGGCTGCTTGAATCCAGGGACCCAGACAGGTAATCAGCCAATGAGCAAGTTCATGATGCCAGGACACACTTCTCACACCAAGAACCCTCTGCTGCTAGGGTCAGTCACTGGCTATTAGAAAGCAGGATTTAGCTAGGTAGAGTGGCTCACACCTTTAATGGCGGCACTTGGGAGGCAGAGGTAGGAGGATCGCTGTGAGTTCAAGGCCCCCCTGAGACTACACTTGTCAAATTCCAGGTCAGCCTGGGCTGAGCAAGACCCTACCTCAAAAAAAAAAAAAAATCACACAAAAAGGGAGGCCTGGAGGGATGCCAAAGGATGCAGGTTTAATTCTCCAGAACCCATGTAAGCCAGATGCACAAGGGGGTGCATGCATCTAGAGTTCATTTGCACTGGCTGGAGGCCTGGTGCACCCATTCTCTCCCTCTTTATCTCTCTGCCTCTCTCTCTCTCTCTCTCTCAAATAAATATATAAAATATTTAACAAAGGAAGGAAGAAAGAAAGCAGGACTTACTGGAAGACAAGATTAAAATCAAATTTACAGCACATGCTTATGCAGTGCGTAAGCTACGCTGGGTAGCAACATGCACCTACTGTGTGTGTGTGTGTGTGTGTGTGTGTGTGTGTCTGTGTGTCTGTGTGTGTGTGTCTGTGTCAGGTAGGTAACTTTTCATTTTTCAAGGAAGGGTCTCACTCTAGCTCAGGCTGACCTGGAATTAGTCTCAGGGTGGCCTCAAACTCATGGCAATCCTCCTACCTCTGCCTCCCGAGATTAAAGGGATTAAAGGAGTGTGCCACCATGCCCAGCAAGGTATGTAACTTTAGGGCCCCTTTCCACCTGAGGAAACTGAGGCACCCAGGTTAATTAAGGCGCCCACACTCACACAGTTAGCAAGGCGGCACAAGGCAAAGAAGGAGTCTTGAATCCAGCTTGTGTCTGCAGGTTTGAGTAAATCCTAGTGACCCCAGGAGGGGAGGGACAATCTCTGTTAGCTGGGCCTCCATTTATCTTCTTGTAAGATGACTAAGGCAACGTGCAGTTCCACCATCTACAAATTCCGTCCCTGCATCTGCTGCTCTTGCAGGACGGGAGATTCTGGGCAACCCTTAAGGCATTGACCGTTCTGGGCCACTTGTATTTCTTCTCTTCCACCACTGAGCAGGGCAGGTATCTCCCTTGGCCACCTCACCTACTCCTTCAAGACCCTTTTAGGACTTCTTCGTGCAAGCATGCGTCAGCTGAGAGCTCAGCACCTTCCAGGCAAGGGACATACCAACGAGAATGGCATAGGACTGCTCGTTCAGAGACTTTTTTTTAACTTGAGAGAGACAGAAAGGCAGAGAGAGAGAGAGAGAGAATGGGTGCATCAGGGCCTCCAGCCACTGCAAACGAACTCCAGATGCATGTGCCACCTTCTGCAGCTGGCATATGCAGGTACTGGGGAATCGAGCCTTGAACTGGGGTCCTGAGGCTTCACAGGCAAGCACGTAACTGCTAAGCCATCTCTCCAGCCCCTCATTTGGAGGCTTTTAATATGTTTGCCCCTACAAACATTTGTACAACACCACCGGCCTTCTGCGGACAAGGCTTCCTGCATTCCTCACAGCCCGCCAGCACAGTAGGAAGCTTTGCAGCCAGCCCTCGTCCACGTTTTACAGTGAGGAGTGGACCTTGAAAAACGAGGCCAAAATTCAGATCCAGATTCCTGCCAGTACCACCCATAGCTCCCCCACCCACCCAGGCCTCTCCATTGAGCTCTGTGGCAGCTCAGACAGGTAGACTCAGGACCCTCTGGCTAACACAGATAAAGGGTGCAGACATGTCTGGAGAGCCTTCATCAAAAGCAGCTGTGAGCCAGGCGTGGTGGCGCATGCCTTTAATCCCAGCACTTGGGAGACAGAGGTAGGAGGATCGCCGTGAGTTCGAGGCCACCCTGAGACTACAGAGTGAATTCCAGGTCAGCCTGCGCTGGAGGGAGACCCTTCCTCGAAACCCCCCCACCCCCTCCCCCCCCAAAACAAAAAAAACAGCTGTGGCAGGCCCTCCAGCTCTGCCCCTTGTCAGGGTGCAGAGGATGAGAAGAAGCAGCTGGGAAGGAAGGGCACCGTGACGCATCACTAGGAAAGTCAAGTGTCCAGTGTCCTTTGCTGAGGGTCAACTTGCTCTCCCTGAAAAAGACGCTGTTAAAGACTTTTCAGGGCAGTAAGGAAAGAACAATCAAACAAGCTCAGCAAACACCAGCCAGAGGAAGAAAACAGCCCTTCACCCTCACCATAGCCATGCAAAAGACCTGCCATTCTCTGCCGGGCGTGGTGGCGCACGCCTTGAACCCCAGCACTCGGGAGGCAGAGGTAGGAGGATTGCCGTGAGTTCGAGGCCACCTGAGACTACATCAGTGAATTCCAGGTCAGCCTGGACCAGAGTGAGACCCTACCTCGAAAAACCAAAAAAAAAAAAAAAAAAAAAAAAAAGATTGCCATTCCCCATCTGTAAGGAAGGAACCCAAGGCCACCCAGTGAGGAAATGGTAAGAGTGAGCAGGAGTTCAGGTACAAATACAAACACCAGCGAGAGCCCAAATGCTTCCAGATCCATGGGGGTTGGAAAGGCACCCTCACAGAAACACATCCCTAAAACTCACCCAAGGCCAGCCATAGAAAACCCCATTTCTCTAACGAATCAAAAACAATCAGGACGGACTGGAGAGATGGCTTAGTGGTGCTTGCCAACCAAGCCAAAGGATCCAGGTTCAATTCCTCAGTCCCCATATAAAGCCAGATGCACAAGATGGCTCACGCATCTGGAGTGCATTTTCAGTGGCTGGAAGCCCTAGCTCACTCATTCTCTGCCTGTCTCTCTTCTCTCTATTTCTTTCTGCTTGCAAATAAATAAATATTTAAAAAAATAATAATAATAATCAGGTTGGATGGATGGCTTAGTGGCTAAGACACTTGCCTGCAAAGCCAAAGGACCCAGGTTTGATTCCCCAGGACCCACATAAGCCAGATTCATAAGGTGGCACATGTGTCTGGAGTTCGTTTAGAGCAGCTGGAGGCTCTGACGCACCCATCCTATCTGCCCCCCACTCCCCGAGTCTCAAATAAGTAAAATAAGTAAAAATAAAATTTTCAGAGGCTGGAAAGATGGCTTAGCAGTTAAGGTATTTGCCTGCAAAGCCAAAAGACCCAGGTTCGACTCCCCAGGACCCACAAAAGCCAGATGCACAAGAGGGCACATTGATCTGCAGTTTGTGTACAGTGGCTGGAGGCCCTGAGCACCCATTCTCTATCTGCCTCTTTCTTTTTCCTTCTCTCTCTCTCAAATAAATAAAAATAAAAAAATAAAATAAAAATTTTAAGATACATAAACAATTGTGATCATCTACTCGCTGTAAGCTCCCAGCAACGTATATTAAAGAGGTTTATGTGAATCGCCTAATGCACTTGTACCAGACTCAGAATTATGACCAAGCTAAAACAGATTAATTTTTCTAAATACTCTAAACCCTCACGCAATATGACAAAGGCTATAGAGTTAATGTAACATTTCTGTTATCTTAGCTGACAGGCCTCAAAGCACACACTGCCGTCACTCCTCCCTCGAAAAGACTTGAGCACATACGCAGAGCAGATGAGGGTCCAAGCTGTGGGCCCCGCTGGACAGGCCGCCTTCCCTTACAAAATAGAGCTGACCTAAGGGACGTTGTGGGGAGAGCTGGGTGTCTCACAGCGCCCTCCAAGTGTTGGCTGGCACAGAGCTAACTCTTAGTCCAAGTTTGCAAATGCTTAGCTAACAAAGATGGCATTATGCAAGAGGCTGCCGCACACGGTTGGCCTGGGAGTTCAGATAAATGCCCACTGCCAAAAACTTTGTTTGGGTCCCCACTGCTCCCCCCCCCATCCCACCTCCTGTCTTAAATAAAAGGCAACAATTTGCAATTTGGGGTCTTGCCGCCACTTGAAACCCATTAAGGTGGCCACATTGCCTGGGTACTGACAAAATGCAATTCCAGTTTGTCATTGCATGTTTAATTAGCTACCAATGGAGGCGTCTGGCAGCTCTGGGGTCAAGAGGAATCGCAGAAGACAGGGTGGGAGCCCAAACAGGAATCTCAATACAAAGTCTAAGCTCCAAGAGGAGAGCGGTAAAGTAGCTATGTATGTTTTGTTTTTGTTTTGTTTTTTTTTAATCTGCCACACAAAGGTGCCAAGGGTCAGAGCCAAAGGCAAGCCGTGAACCTGCCTGGACCTCCGGGCAGATAGCTAGACTGGCTTATCGCGGGGGACAACACTCCCCCACAGTTCCTTGGAGCCTAGCTACAGGCACCCACTACCACTCTCTCCTCCGCCTCCTGCCAGTGGGCACTGGCAAGCATGGACACTCCCTGCCCGGCAGGAACCCCAGCTCAGCACATCCAAGGAGAACCCTCTCAAATATCACTTTGCTATTTCAAACCCACTAAGGATGTTGGACCCCTGCCACAAAGCCGCAAATACCTCAGCTGCTGCCCACGCCCACCACTCTGGGGCATTTTCCCCTGGGCTGAACACCACTCCCCAGGAGACAAAACTCTCACCATGGGGAGTGAAAGGAAATCAGCCCAGCTGAAGGGGGAAACTGAGGCAGTTCAGCGACACCTGACGATGGTCACAGGAGTCCGCGACCATTGCATTCCCGAGTTCTTTATTGGGAGGACACAAGAAGGGGCTGGGAAAATAGCTCAGTGGAGCTGGAGGGATGGCTGAGCGGTTAAGGCCTTTACCTGCAAAGCCAAAGGACCCAGGTTCAATTCCCCAGGACCCACTTTAGCCAGATGCACAAGGGGGCACGTGTGTCTGGAGTTTGTTTACAATGGCTGAAGGCCCTGGCACACCATTCTCTCTCTTTTTCTCTGTCAAATTGACTGCCCAGGTTCGATTTCCCAGTACCCACATAAAGCCAGATGCAATAAGAAATAAAAAATAATAATGATTTTCTTTTTCAAAGTAGGGTCTCACTCTAGCCCATGCTGACCCTGGAACTCACTCTGTAGTCCCAGGCTGGCCTCAAACCCACAGCGATCCTCCTACCTCTGCCTCCCAAGTGCTGGGCTTAAAGGCGTGTTGCACATCATGCCCGACAATAAAAATATTTTAAAAAATAAAATAAAAAGAAGTAGCTGGACGTTTTGGGGACAGAAATCCGTGAATCTCCTGAAATCACCAAGTTTCTTTAATTAGGTGGCATGCATTTTCCAGAAAGGGAAGTCTGTAATTTTTCTCACATTTACCTTGCAAAATCAAAGAGTCATTACACCGTACCTCCCTTCCTTCCAGAGGCCAGGTCTCACCTGGCCAGTGACTGAACAGTTGGTTCACCTTGTAAGGCTTCAGCTTCATTCTGTTCAAGTCGTTTTTGGAGAACACAGAGGGCCACAGGGCCAAGTGCCAGGTACTGGGAACAGACTGATCAAATGCAAAGACCTCCCTAGTCTACAGGGAGTCTACCAGGAGAGTGTGGTCAACCGTCAGAGGTGGAATTTGGAATCTAGTCCCAGTTCTGCCACCTCCTAGGATACTTGATCAGGCTGCACACCACCAAAAACCACCAAAAATAATAAAACCCTCTGTTTCTTCCCAGCTGGGAAGAGGGGACAAGATTTAATAGCCTGGAATAAAACCCAACTAAAATCAAAAAAAAAAAAAAAAAAAAAAAAACCCAACTAACAAGGCGGCTGTAAGGCCCAACCACAGTCTTGGTTGGAGGCGCATCACGTATAGACAGATAAGCCTACGGCATTCTCCAGTAGCTGAGAGCCACCAGTGGACTATCTACTCTGATTTTCTTGCCCCTGGGGGAAAAAAAAAAAAAAAAACAGAGAACTAGGGCTGGAGAGATGGCTTAGTGGTTAAGTGTTTGCCTGTGAAGCCTAAGGACCCTGGTTCAAGGCACGATTCCCCAGTACCCACGTAAGCCAGATGCACAAGGAGGCACATGCATCTGGAGTTTGTTTGCAGTGACTGGAGGCCCTGGTGCACCCATTCTCCCTTTCTCTCTTTCTGCCTCTTTCCCTATCTGTTGCTCTCAAATAAAGAAATAAAAATAGCCGGGCGTGGTGGCACACGCCTTTAACCCCAGCACTTGGGAGGCAGAGGTAGGAGGATCGCTGTGAGTTCGAGGCCACCCTGAGACTACATAGCGAATTCCAGGTCAGCCTGAGCTAGAGGGAAACCCTACCTCGAAAAACCAAAAAATAAAAATAAAAATAGAAAATAAATAAACAAAAATTAAAAAAAAAAAAAAAAACAGTACTAGCTACCAAAGGAAGTGAACCAAGAAGGCATCAAATACATTTCTCTCCATGTACAGACCCACCCGAGAGCCCTATATGTGGAAAGACCAGGAAAGCCTTAGGCCCACGGAATAAAAGATGCTTGTGTATGTGTGGAAGTGCCCATCTACAAAGAATAGGAACAGGTCACCCTGTCAGAGAGAACTCAGAGGAAATCTACATGAATCTACATGAAGCCCAAAGGGCTTTTTTTTTTAATTCTTTTAAATTTATTTTTTATTTGAGACACACACACAGAGAGAAGGGTGCACCAGGGCCTTAGCCAAACTGCAAACAAACTCCAGACACATGTGCCACCTTGTGCATTTGGCTTACGTGGGACCTGTAGAGTAGAACCTGGGCCCTCAGGCTTCACAGGCAAGCGCCTTAACCGCTAAGCCATCTCTCCAGCCCCCAGTGGGCTTTCTTCTTGACAAGGATCTCGCCTGTGACCCAATAAGCCCATTTCTCAGATAAGTCCACTGTGGACACCAAGTCCCCAGCACTCCATGTTGCACGAGGCCAACCCCTGGGCCTTCTGGCTCGCAAATCACAAGGACCAGGAAATTGCAAGAGGCCAGGTGTGAGGCGGAAAATAGACAGTGACTCAAATAAAAACCCACTGAATTAAGGTAAGCTTCAATTCTCTCCTTGCTCAGTCACCTGGCTCATGCCTGCCAGACCCCTTGGCCTTCACCTGGGAGGAGCCTGAAGGTCCCCAGAACCCTGGTCCCGCCATCAGGGAGGGAGATGACTTGTCAAGAGCCGCAGTATCCAGCCGGGTGTGGTGGCACGCACCCTTAATGCCAGCGCTGGGGAGGCAGAGGTAAGAGGATCGCCGTGAGTTCAAGGCCACCCTGAGACTACATAGTGAATTCCAGGTCAGCCTGGGCTAGAGTGAGACCCTACCTCAAAAAAATTTTTTAAAATAAAATTAAATTTAAAAATTGCAGTACCCTTTTATCCAAGAGCCAGGACCTGGGCCTGCCATATGAGCACCTTCCCCGCCCACATGACACAGAGGATCTCCTCCCCATTCCTCCCCAGCAGGTCCACACCTTCAGAATCTTTGGACTCCTTGCTAGAGAGCTCAGCAAACTTGGTAGGGTTTAGTGAACTTTCTTACACTCTCTCTTATAGCTGAAAAGGACTTACAAGTAGTTGGCTGACACTAAAACTAGTCGCTTGTGCAAAATCACCCATATTGGACTAGAGAGATGGCTTAGCAGTAAAGGCGCTTGCCTGCAAAGCCAAAGGACCCAGGATCAATTCCCCAGGACCCATGTAAGGCAGATGCACAAGGTGGTACATGCGTCTGGAGTTCATTTGCAGTGGCTAGAGGCCCTGAAGTGCCCATTCTCTCCCTCCCTCTCTGTCCCTATCAAATAAATAAATAATGTTGGGGGGGGGAAAAAGTTTACCCATATCATTGAAAGAACCTTCCAGTAGGGCTGGAGGGATGGCTTAGCTGTTAAGGCGTTTGCCTGCAAAGCCAAAGGACCTAAATTCAATTCCCCAGGACCCACGTTAGCCAGAAGCACAAAGGGGTGCACATGTCTAGAGTTCATTTGCAGCGGCTGGAGGCCCTGGTACACCCATCCTCTCTCTCTCTCTCTCTCCCACTTTTTCTGTCAAATAAACAAATAAAAAAAAATAAAAGAAGAACCTTCCAGTAGCCCACCAGCTGTTCCTGCCTGGGTTACCAACCTCACTCCAATGCATCTGCATTCTTCCTTTATCTCCTCTTTCATTCCGACAGCTGTGTGCCTACTATGCGCAAGTACTTATGGGACTGACAGGGATGAATATAGCTATTGTCCTCTGCCACTGGGGGGAAAAAATGAGTAAGCCGTGGCCATAAAGACAAACCTGCAGAAGTAAACCAGGATCCTCACAAGCAGATGATGCGGCTGGCAGCCTCAGCCAGGCACCTTAGAAGCATGGGCTGCTCTGGACTTAGTCATGAGCTGTGTTCACACTTGAACTCCACCTCTGTGACTAACCCTCTCTGTGACTCAGTTTCTACCTCTACAAAAAAGGAGCCAGCAATAGACTTCCTCATGTGTGAGGAAAAAATGTGTGAGGAAGCAATGAGTGCTCTAGAGTTAGCACTGAGCCCAGTGAATGAAAAGATGTCAAGAGAGGCTTTGTATGGGTTGGGCGTGGTGGCGCACGCCTTTCACCCCAGCACTCAGGAGGCAGAAGTAGGAGGATTGCCATGAGTTCAAGGCCACCCTGAGACTCCATAGTGAATTCCAGGTCAGCCTGGACTAGAGTGAGACCCTACCTCAAAAAACCAAAAAACTCTTTGAGAGGCCTGGAGAGATGGCTTAGCAGTTAAGTGCTTCCCTGTGAAGCCTAAGGACCCTGGTTTGAGGCTCAATTCCCCAGGACCCCATGTAAATCAAATGCACAAGGTGGCGCATGCATCTGGAGTTCGTCTGCAGTGGCTGGAGGCCCTGGTGTGCCCATTCTCCCTCTCTCTCTCTTTCTCTGTCGCTCCCAAATTAAAAAAAAATCCTTTGAGAGCTGTGCATGGAAGCATACACATATATTCCCAGCAATTTAGGAGGCTGAGGCAGGAGAATTGAGAACTACAACACAATGAGACCTCATCTCTCCCCTGACCAAAAAAAAAAAAAAAAAAAAAAAAGGCTGGGAGGTTAAAAGCACTGGCTTGCAAAGCCTGCTGCTCCAGTTTCAATTCCCCAGTACCCATATAAAGCCAGACACACATGTATAGAGAGTTCACGTACAACAGCAAGAGGCCCTGGTATGGGCGTGTATGCTTCTGTATATATGTGGTTGTTTTTTTGTTGTTGTTGTTGTTTTGATTTTGGTTTTTCGAGGTAGGGTCTCACTCTGGCCCAGGCTGACCTGGAATTAACTATGTAGTCTCAGGGTGGCCTTGAACTCACGGTGATCCTCCTACCTCTGCCTCCCAAGTGCTGGGATTAAAGGCGATCATAAATATAAAAAAACACACATATAGCCTGGCATGGTGGCGCACGTCTTTAACCCGTGCTTCTAACGTGAGTTCGAGGCCACCTTGAGACTACATAGTTAATTCCAGGTCAGCCTGGGCTAGAGTGAGACCCTACATTGAAAAAAAAAAAAAGTCTTAAATGTGTGGTGGTGCATGCCTTTAATCCCAGCACTCGGGAGGCAGAGGGAGGAGGATCACTGTGAGTTCGAGGTCACCCTGAGACTACATGGTGAATTCTAGGTCAGCCTGGGCTAGAATGAAACCCTGCCTCAAAAACCAGAAAAAGGGAGGGGAGGGAAAAGGAAAAAGTTCTTCAAGGAAGAGAACTTAATTAAACAGACTGGGTTTGAAGGAATCCAAAAAGAAATGCATTCTAGGCAAGAGGAAGGGAGAGACACATAGCATGTTGCTGTGACAGTTCTAGCAAAGAGCAGGCTAACTCGAATGGAGAGGCCAGATGAAGATTTGAGGACAAAGAAAAACGAGGTTTCCTTAATTTTCATGAGTGTTTCTCTTTCTTCTCTTTGAGGTACGAGACTCCAAACCTAGGATCTTACACATGCTAGACAGGTGCTTTACCACTGAACTCCATCCCCAGAGTTTTGTTTATTTTCCAGTTGCACTCTGCTGCCACCCCTCCAGCTCAATGCTAGCACTAATTTCTTCAAAACCTCCTCCACTCACGACACTCATCCTCCCTCCCTTGTGACCTGACTCAGGCCACGGGACACATGACGCCAGATGGAGTCCAAGCTAAGGAAAAGAGGGCCTGATCCCCAAACCTATGACTCATGGGCCCCGACAGGCATGACCTCATGTCTCTGCAGCATCTTCTTCTTTCAAAATTTTTTATTTTTATTTTTATATATTTGGCAGAGAAAGAGGCAGAGAGAATGGGCACTCCAGGGCCTCCAGCCACTGCAAATGAACTCCAGATGCACGCGCCTCCTTGTGTATCTAGCTAAAGTGGGTCCTGGGGAAATCGAACATGGATCCTTTGGCTTTGTTGGCAAAAGCCTTAACCGCTAAGCCATCCCTTCAGCCCCTTTGTAGCATCTTCTAAACATCACTCTGACCTCAGCAATCTGCAGGACTCTGCGACTCCTTAGCAAGTCAATGACAACAAAGCCGGTGCAAGCTGTCAAGGGTGCACACCAGCCCACAAGCGGCCAGTGGAGTCTCATACTACTGACTAGAGCTCCAAAGTTGGCTAAAAATCATTAGATTCTCTACAAGTTTTTCTGTTAAAAAAGCCAGGCATGGTGACACACGCCTTTAATCCCAGCACTCGGGAGGCTGAGGTAGGAGGATTGGCAAGAGTTCGAGGCCACCCTGAGACTACATAGTGAATTCTAGATCAGCCTAGACTAGAGTGAGACCCTACCTGGAAAAACCAAAAAGAAAGAAAGAAAGAAAGAAAGAAAGAAAGAAAGAAAGAAAGAAAGAAAGAAAGAAAGAAAGGAGGGAGGGGGGAGGGAGGGGGAGGAGGAAGGGAAGGAAAGAAAGAAGGAAAGGAAGGGAAGGGAGGGAGGGAAAAGGAGGGGGAAGGGAAGGGAAGGTAGGAAGAAAGAGAGAGAGAAAGCAAGCAAGCAAGCATAGACGGTTTCTATCAAGAGACTAGAATAAGCAGCCGGAGGACGTAGCTCAGTTCAGTTAAGAGCGCTTGCCTGACATGAGCCAGGCCCTGGGGTTGAGTCCACCACCATACAAGACAAGGGAGAGACTTGCTTGAGACAGGCATGTCCATCCTACCTACCTCCTCTAAAATGAAACTCTTTCCAAAGCAGTCAGAGGTTAGCAATAGAGGTTGGGGGCAGGAGGAGGGGGAGGCAAGGTTTCTGCTTTGAGGCACACAGAGGTTAGATTCAATGACTGTTTCCATGCGACTGCTGCGCCACTACTGTCCCTCAAACTCCGGCTCAGCAAGGCCTATGAGCAACAGCAACCACAGAGTTTTCCCAGAAGCAAGCGAACCAGTCACCTCTCCCTTTTACAAGGGAAGCGTCACCAGCCTTCTTCTGAAGCCCGGGGAGGGCGCGACACTGGCCAGACTCCTCGGCATTCCACTCCAATTATTTCTCGGTCATCACAGAATCCCCAATCACATCAAACAGGCTCAAAACTTCCCAGGTGAGTTTCTAATTTATGCAGGAGACAGTTTCATGATGGCAACATCCATGGCCAGTTGCAACCTTTGCGTGAAAGGATGCAGACCGCCTGGCCAAGAAGATGGGGCCTGGCGTGGCTTAACAACTTCCATGCCTAGACCAACACGGCGACCATTTCTTTTTTCTTTTTTCTTTTTTAACTATACAGTCCCAGGATGGCCTCGAACTCACGGCGATCCTCCTACCTCTGCCTCCCAAATGCTGGGATTAAAGGCGTGTGCCACCACACTCAACATGGCGACCATTTCTACCCACCTGATGGGATGAGCAAGACAAAACCATTATCACCTACTGTGGCACATACACACGCATACATGTGCCACAAACGTCTGCACACGCTCAACGAGCCTGCAAGACCACCAGGAAGCAAGAACTAGAAGGAAGTGGAAGACATCCAGACACTTCGGTTGCCATCTTGTTCCCCCCAACAGATCCTAATCTGTTTTATCAGATCGTAACAGTTTGGCCAACTCAGGTATACAGTCCCCCACCCTTTTTTATTTTTAATTTTTTTTTTTTTGGGACACATAACAGACACCAACTACGTCATCATTTCTCGTGGCCCTCGAGAAATTCACGCGCGTAAGACAAAGACTAACAGGGTAGATGGCATCACAGCCTGGTGAAATTACAAACTTTCAAAGGAGCAAGCCACGTGCCTCACGCCTATGATCTCAGCACTCTGGAGGTTGAAATCAGAAGCTTTGCCACAGGGCTAGCCTGGGCTACGTAGTGAGTTTTAGTTCTAGGCCAACCTGAGCTATAGTGTGAAACCCTGTCTCAAAACAAAACCAAAAAATAAAAATAAAAAGTGCTCACTCACTCTCTCTCTCTCTCTCTGATCACTTGGAAACTTCCAACTCACCTTACCTGGGCCTGGGCTGGCCTGGCCTAGGTTCAGGCCCAGGCCCAGCCAGGAAGGCCCCCTAGCCCTTACTCTCTGCATGGGTTCTTTATCCCCTCCAGCTCCCCCATGGCAGGAGCTCCTTGAACTTTCTCTTTTCTTTCTACGCCCCCCCAGGCTGTGTGATCTCTAGCCACATGGGTGCCTTTCTCTGGCTCAACTTCCCTCAATAAATATAATATAATTAAAATAGGGCTGGAGAGCCAGGAGTGGTGGCACACACCTTTAATCCCAGCACTTGGGAGGCAGAGGTAGGAGGATCGCCATGAGTTCAAGGCCACCCTGACACTAGTGAATTCCAGGTCAACCTGAACTACAGTGAGACCTCAGAAAACCAAAAAAATAATAATAGGGCTAGAGAGATGGCTTAGCAGTTAAGGCATTTGCCTGCAAAGCCAAAGGACCCCAGTTCGATTCCCCAGAATCCACATAAGCCAGATGCACAAAGGGGTACAAGCTTCTGGAGTTCACCTGCAGTGGCTGGAGGCCCAGGTGTGCCCATTCTCTCTCTTTCCCTCTTCTCTCTCTCTCTCTCTCTCTCTCTCTCTCTCTGCCTCTTTCTCTCTCTCAAATCATTAAGTAAATAACAAAAATAGGAACAAAAATGTAAAAAGTAGTAATAATTATAATAAATAAAGTAGGTGGTACACAGGATGATAAATGACTTATCTGAGACGTACGTACACAAGCATGCACACCATTAACTTGAAACCAACTCCCCGCCAAGCAGAGTTTGAAAAGTCCATTCTACCAAACTCAATCCACCACAACCCTTTCTAATCCAAACCATTTGCTGTCTGGCTGTGATCCTTTTTTTTTTTTTTTTTTTTTGCTGAGGTAAACACCCACCAGGCTCAGGCCCCTCCAAGCTAACTGTTCATTCTTAACACAGACCAGGTTCTGAACCCTCACCAAAACCACCGGATCCTCCAGACAGGTATCCAGACTCTTTTACGTAATTGCAACATGATGGGATACCATTCCATCAAGTGTAACAGCGGGAGAAGAAGGTATGGAATAGGTAGCAGGGAGGGAGGAGAAGAGGAAGAAAGCAAAGAGAAACAAAAAAAAAAAAAAAGAAAGAAAGAAAAAAGAAAAACCACTGCCAGTTGGCTGTGTTTGTTTTGGGCACTGAAGAAGTTGGAGCTATCCGACCCTGTAATTATCACCAGGATTAAAAATTTGTTACTCACGTAGTCATGAAAGGCTTTTGCTTCACTTGAATGTTCACAAGTGTCTCTCCTTTCAGGAGCTGCACAGTAAAGGTCCCAAAATACACTGTAAATCGAAAAAAAATCATAATAATCAATCAAGCGGTTAAGGTCACTACTTGTGAACACAGCGTCAGGCGCAGGCACCAACAACACCAGGTCTCCCAAAAGCTCCAAGCCCGCCCCCCCCACCTTACTCAGTGTTCTCGGGAGCAAAACCCAGGCCAGAAAAAGGGCAGATCCGACCTCCTCCTCTCCTGGCAAACCAGACACCTGTAATTTAATAGTTCCCAACTACTGCACACCTCCTCTGTGGTGGGTGCCTCACGTGATGACACGCCCATGGCAGGCTCCCCCGACACTAAGGGAGGGGGGGAACCTCTCTACTTTATACACGAAGCCATTAAAGCTTGGACAAGTCTGCACAACCCACCCATGGGATCCCAGGAAGGAACTTGAGTGAGGACGCCTACGGCACACGGGTCTCTCTTGCCACCTCCAACCAAAATGTGGCTGTAGCACGCCGTAAAAATGTTAGGTTGTCAAAAAGTCAGGGCCCAGCACTGCCATGTGGATGACTCTAGCACTAAAGGGAACCTTACAGGTTCTTTTATTCTTTGCTTTAATATTTTATTTGTATTTATTTGAGAGAGAGAAATAGGCAGAGAGAGACAGGGAGAGAATGGGCGTACACCACAAACAAACTCCATATGCATGCACCACCTTGTGCATCTGGCTTACGTGGGTCCTGGGGAATTGAACCTGGGTCCTTTGGCTTCACAGGCAAGTGCCTTAACCACTAAGCTATCTCTCCAGCCCCACCCCCCTGTTTTTACAGGTTCTTAATCCCACAGCATGCACCGCCACCCACCAAAGATGATCTGACAGTGAGCCAAAGTCAAACCAAGCATCCTGGCCCTCCTCATGGTAGCAGAAGGCTCTCTTCAGAGAGCAGCCATCCAGACAAGAGAGGTAAGGAGAAAGCGGGCACAGGAATGGCACTCAGGCCTCCCTGGGATACTACACATTCACCCCAACACCGTATGTTCACAAGCACACATACACGGGTCCTCTGCTAACTAAGAGTGTGCTATGCAAACAAGGACGAGTCACTGGTATGATAAGGGGCCTTGGACACACTCCAGGCCAGCAATCAAAAGCCTGGCCAGCAACAGCTTAAAGGGCAGAGTGGGCACCAGAACTGAGGCCTGACTGGTGGTCTGGTGGTGCTGGCCCATAGGGGCTTGCTTCAAGCATCAGGAAAGCCCGCCCCCCTCCAGGTGTGTGAATAACGCAGGCTGTCCCCCATCTGATCCACTCCACTGTCTCCACCGGCTCCAGAAAGCCGCGATCATTTGGCTCCGTAGCAAGTCACAGGATTTCTAACAAACCCGACCAGGGGCCACTCACCCGCCACAACCTGAACTCAGCACCACCAACCCTATATTCCTGGAACGAATATGGGGATGACCACAGGGGATGCCAGATGCAACAGGAAAACCAGCACTATACAACTGAATGACTAACGTTCATTCTTTCCTGCCTTTAAGCGCTAGACCCAGAAGCACTCCTCCTCCACACAGGAAAGGGCTTCATTCAAGACTCCAAATTCCTGGCCCCCTTCAATAACTTTCACTCATAAGCCCAAGTTTCTACAAGACCCAGGCTGATCAGACCTGCCAAACTCCATCCACACTCACCTCCCAGCACAGCCGCAGCCAACCTATCACCCACTCCCGCAGGTGGAACCCTTGCGCCACACTAGACGCCTCCGACCGGGCAGGCAGTGGGGAGGTTGGCAGAAGTAATTAAAAACTCATTTTCTCTGCACAAGTTAGGACAGACACTTCATCCTCCCACTGTTCAAAGAGACTTGAAACGGTAACCTGAGCAGACAGTCAGGTAAATGCTAAGAAGTTCCCCAAAACTATATTACTTACCCCCCCCACCCCCGAAATTCCACCAAAATATCAAAAGCCCACCCTGCTTCTTTTCCTGTTCAAAATGGTCCCAACCAAGCCACCAGGAGGTCACACACTCACGACAACTTTCCTGGGCTTTAACCCTAAGCTTTCCTACACCAGTCACAAACTCCCCACCCCCCAGGCTGCTTAGGCCAGGAGAGATGGCCTCAGATAAGTAGAGACAGACAGACACACACACAGACAGACAGAGACAGCGCCCCTAATAAGCTGCAGGCACCCTGCCAGGCTGCTTCTGGACAGTTAAAGGGTTTAGTAAAATAAAGCGTTGTGGTTTCAGGGGTGCTGGGGGTGGGGGAAGACAGAGGAAAGGAAGGTCGGGACAGTCTGAATCAGTGTCTCTACAGGAAGTTCGGCTCCTTGCTTCTTCTCAAGGTCCCTGGAAAAAGGCCCAATAGATGTTGCCTCTTAAGGTTTGGGGCTCTCAGAAGAAAACAGAAGGGACAGGCCAGTTGCAGAGCAGATTTGGTGCCCCCTCCACTCTACCCTGCCCCCACTCCCCTAATTAAAGCAGCATGCAGAAATGACCAAAAAAAAACCCTTCCAGTTCCTTCCCAAACCCTTGCCTAGTTCCTCCCTGGCACAGACAGATTTTAGTCGGCTTTCCACAGCCAGAGAAACATCAGGGGGAAAAACTTCAGGCAGCAGGCCTGTAAAGCTGTCCGTTCTCCTTGCCAGTCGGGGACTGAGCCCCCAGAAGCGTCCTAAAACAGAGGCTAAGGGGGTGGAGGGGCCTACTCCAGGCTTCTCCTCTTTGTTCCCTTGGACCCAGGCCTCAGAAACAAAACACACACAAAACTATCGCACAAACTTACCACCACCATGAGTGCAGAAACCCAGGGGGTTCTCCCAGTGTGATGTTTTTTTCCCATCGAATCTGGAAAACAAGGAGCACAGGCAGCTTAGAAGGGGCTGGCAGGGGCTTCCAGGAGTCAAAAGGCAGTGAGGACCAACTAACAATAAATGCCAAAAGGTGATAAAAATTCAAAATGGTGTCCATAGTGGCTGCTCCTGAAAACAAAGGCTCTAAGAATAGTGGGGAGGAGGAAAAGGGTGTGTGTGTGTGTGTGTGTGTGTGTGTGTGTGTGAAACTGGATGCTGGCGAAGAGTCCCACTCACCTCTGATAAGAAGGTCTGTGCGGATTTCTGTGCTCCTACGTGCAGTAAATATTCGTAGACGTATAAAGCTAACCTGGAAAGTAGGCAGAGACAGAAGAGAAAGAAGGAAGGGTCAGATGACCACACAGTGGTTCCCTTGGACCTTACCAGACAGGCTCTGAGCCCTGACTTAGCTATACCCCATTATGGCCAGGACCAGAGGTGACTAGCTTATCCCCCCACCCCCCATCTACTCCCCCCCACCTACACACCCAGGCTGCTTCCTAGTGAAAACAGTTCAGGAGTGGATACCAAGGACCAGCTGCCCCAAGCCCTAAGGGCTTTGGGGGGGGGGGGGAACAGGCCCTAAACTTGAACTTGCAAGTGGCATTGGGGCCAAACAAACCCACCTAGGTTTTGCAAACTCCCAATCCACGGGGAAGCCCAGAGCCACACTTTTTCTTTCTTTTTTTTTTTTTTTTCCTTTAACCCAACTCCTGGCTGCGGACAACCTGGGACCAGCTTGGGGAAAAGTGGCAAGGGGTGGGGTGGGGGCGTCTGAGTAGACTCAAGTGTGAGTCGGGGCGCTTGGCGCGCTGGGGAGAGGGAGAAGAGAGAACAGCCAAAAAAAAAAAAAAAAAAAAAAAAGCACCACCCTCCTTACAAGCCTAGGGGGCCAAGCCTGGGGGCCAAGCCGGCACCACCATCCCTAACCCAGCCTGGCTCCCCAGAGCGCACAGGGGTGGGGGGGATGGAGAGGGGTACCCCCAACCCCCTGCCGCGCTTCACCCTCCGGGCCAAGGCTTGGGAGGCAAGGGAAAGGAAAAAAAAAGAAAAAAAAAAGAGCTCCTGGCCCGAACAAAGCCCCCCGGCACATACTCCTCACGCCCCGCGGGCGGACAAAAGGAACCTTCGGGGGCTGTGTACAAGCCACACGAGGTGCCCTTTTCCACCCACCCACCCACCCATCCATCCATCCTTCCACCCATCCATCCATCCATCTACTCACACTCCTCACCCCCACACACACAAACCCCCCCCCCGTTCTGCCCGCAACCCCGGGGTGTGCAAAGTGCGCGCCCGGCTGGAGCGAGCGCACCAAAGCGGCACGGGGCGGGCAGGAGGACCTCGCCCACCCCCAATCCCATCTTCGCCCGCGAGGTGTCCCCCAAAAACCCTGGGAGGGGGGATGGGGTTGGAGGAAGAAAAGGAGGTCCTCTCCGAAGTCGTCCGTGATTCCTCTCGCCGAGAGGTTTTACCTCCTTTCCCTCCCTTACTTCCTCCTCTCCAACCACCCCCACGACCACCACAACCCTACATACACCCACCTACCCAACCCAACCTCGGCTGGCTCCCAACAATGGGTTGTCTCCCACGCCGCCGCAGGCTAAGGGACCCGAGGAGGGGTAGCTGGGGACCAGGGGTGAAAGGGGGGAGGACGGGATGGACTAGGCGCGCGCGCGCGCGCCGACGCAGGACACCCCCACTCCCGATGGGGACCCCAGTCACCCATCCACCTGCCTCCCCATTCCCATCCCCACCAGGGGCCCCGTGCGCCAGTAAGCACGCTTACTTTTCCCGTGCCTGCCCGTCCGAGGGCACCGCCGAGCCTTTGCCTTTGGCAAACATTGTTGGCGGAGAAGAGGATGCCGAGGAGGAGGATGCTGCTGCTGCTGCTGCTGCTGCTGCTGCTGCAACTGCTGCTGCTGCAACTGCTGCTGCAATTGCAGCTTTTACCAGTCCGGTTTCCCCGAGCTGCTCTGCTCCCGCCGGTTCCCCCCTCTCCTCCTCCTCGTCTCCCGGAGCTCGCCCGTTTGCTTGCACGCTCGCTCGCTCCTTCTTCCTTTTTTTTCCTCCCTTCTTTTTTTCCCCCTTTCCCCGGAACTGGCTCCGCGCTTCTTTCCAGCTGTCAAAGCCTGGTCAGCCCCGGCCGCGGCCCCATCGCCTCAGCAAACTCCTCCTTCCCCGCGCCGGCTCGGCCTGCGCTTTGCTGCTGCACCGATCGCTCTCTTGCTTGCTCGCTCCGCTCGCTCTAATCTCGCTCAGCCGGCTCCCTGCGCTCTCGGCCGCCCGGCTCCGCCTGCGTCTCCCGACACCGTCGCCGCCTCCACCTCCACAGCCGCCGCTGCCGCCGCCGCCGCCGCTGCTGCTAGTCTACTCGGAGCTCAACCGAACGTGGCTGCCCCCGGCAGGAGCGCGGAGAGTGGCCACGCCCCTCGACGGACAGCCGCCTCAACCAATCGGAGCGCGCGCGCGCGGGGAGGAGGGAGGAGGGAGGGTGAGGAAGGGGGCGGGCCTAGAGAGAACCCGGGCCAAAGGGGGAGAACGAGGGGGGGTCGAGGAGGGACGGCTGTCAGCGCGGCCGCGGGCAGTCCCCGCTGCGCCTCTGCTAGCTAGCTCGCTTGCTTTTGCTCTCTCGCTCGCTCGTCCGCCGGCCGGAGGTTGCAACGGGGAGAGCCCCGATGCTAGGGGTGGGGCGGCGGGGTTGGGATCCCCCGGGAGATCGGGACCGGTTTGTGGAGGTTGGAAGGCAAGGCAGAGAGGGAGGGAGGGTTGCGGATCCCCCAAAGGCGCGGCGCTCATTCTCCACCACCACCAACACCCCCCCACACACACACACATACATACACACCCCACTCCCGCGCATCCCTCAACCCTTATCGGCCTGACCGCTGCCCGAGCCCGCCCAGCTCTTATCTCGCCACCCCCCCACACACACACACCGACCCTTCCCCAGACTCCGCGCCCCGCCCCCCACTTCTGGATCCTTTTGCCTCCACCACCACCACCACCCCCCCAACCCAGCCTGGCTTCCCTTGCAACCGGCTCGGGCTGCACGCTGAGCTGGGGTGGCTATGACCACCACCCCTCCACACACACACACACACACACAACCGGGGTAAGGAAAGGGGGTGCCAAAGCGCACGGAAGCTCCTCTCCATCATTTTTAGATACTTTGCAAAAAAAAGAAGAAGAAGAAAAAGAACCCCCAAAGTGGCAGGCGCGTGATGAATGGCCCTTCGCGTGCTTTTTTTTAGGGGGGGGTGTGATGGGAGCTGGAGACGGGCTCAAAGAAGGGAAGAGTGATTGCTCCCACTTTTTTTTGCCCCCTCCCTTCCCTCCCTCCCCAAGGTTTGCTAGCCGGGTCAAGTTAAGTCCTTTGCCTGCTGGGGGGGGGGGAGAAGGAGAGGAAAGAAAGGGGGTTCGGTGGTGGGGCTGTGGGACGTCACCTGGACGTCCCCCGCCACTCTGGAATGCGCGCGCGCGTCGCAGAAATCCTGCAAACTTCAAATAAATGGAGCTAAATCGGGGAGTTGGGGAGGTGGCGGTTGTGGGGTGTGTGTGTGGCGGGGGGGGGCACACGGAGGAGAGTCAGCGGGGGGGAGGGGTAGCTTCCATTGTCAGTGACCCAGGTGTACAATGGGAAGTGGGGGAGGGAGAAGGGGGGGTTGCTGACAAGAGTGACCCAGCTAATTTGCTGGTGACTGCCCACGCCGAGAACCCCCCCTCTAAAATATATATATTCTGTATTGCCTCTCCTCACGAAAGACTTAAAAAAAAACTGGAGAAAGAAGGGAAGGGTTCCCCCCATCACCACTACCCCCCCACACACACACACAATTTCCAGACTCTTTTTTAAGCGCGCGGTTCTCTTTAAATGTGATAAAACATCGTCGGCACTGTCTCTTTAAAAGAGTCAAGCAGAAAAAGCTGTGTAAGCGCTGATTGGCTGCCTGTTTGGATACATCTTTAGGGGAGCCTTGAAACTGTTAGCCTGGGTTGATTTTTTTTTTTTTAACTGCGCTGTTCCAATAAACAAGTAACGCCCCTCCCCCTAACATGCCTCGCACCAAACAATTAAAGGAGAGGTCAGCGTCCTGGGGAAAAAACACGTTTGCAAGTAGGAAAACTCACAACTAGATTTCAACAGAATAAACAATTAATTCCCTAGCATTTAAAGTTTGCTTTTTTTTTTTTTTTTTTTTTTTGCTTTGTAGAAAAGGGAAAAGCGGGGCTTGTAAAAAGAAATGCCCCGCAGCAAACGGATCTGCACTGGTTCAGGAAGGAGACTCTGGATGCATTTTTTTTTTTTTTCTTTTTTGAAATCATATTTTGCTCCAATGTAACAACCTCCCCTAAATCAGAACCCAGCCAGGACCTGTGGACACTTCTGCTCTCTGCTAGGACCTAGAGCTCACAGAGAATAAGGACAGAAAAAAAGGGAAATACTTTAGTCCCTGATTTTGAGGTTCTCTTGTGCCAGCCCCCAGCTTAAAGGTTTTGTCGAAGGAAAGAAACCGTGGAAGGTAGAAGGTCGTTGAAATACAAAGATAGGGAAAAGAAGGAAATAATTACAGCTACCCCCCCCCTCCGGGCAGGTTAATGTAATAGGTCTAACTTAGAGCCCACACTAATTAAATTGGCCTGCTCATAGTCTTCCTCTGGACTTCTATTTATTTATTTATTTATTTATTTATTTATTTATTTATTTATTTATTTTTTGATGGGCTAGGGATGGCTTGTCAACACACTGACTCACTCACAAGATGCCTGACTTATTGGTGTCTGCAGACTATGAGGACCAGTTGGGTCCTGGCCCAGGGAAGGAAGTATTTACCCAGTGCAGAAGCTCTCTCCTAACCTGCCTGGTGTAACCATCGACCCTCAGATGGTAAAATCAGATAATCTTCTGTTTCTTCTTTTTAATATTTCTTATATATTTTTATTTATTTATTTATTTAATGTATGAGAGATTGAGAGAGAGAGAGAGAGAGAGAGAGAATGGGTGCTCCAGAACCTCCAGCCACTGCAAATGAACTCCAGACACATGCGCCACCTTGGGCATCTGGATTACATGGGTACTGGGGAATCAAACCTGGGTCCTTAGGCTTCTCAGGCAAGTGCCTTAACTGCCAAGCCATCACTCCAGCCCAAGTAGAAGATCTGAGAGAGAGAGAGAGGATGGATGCACCTGGGCCTTCAGCCTCTGCAAATGAACTCTAGACTGTGCGCCCCCTTATATGCATGTGCGACATTGCGTGCTTATGTCACTGTGCATCTGGCTTACGTGGGACCTGGAGATTCAAACGTGCATTCTTAGGCTTCACAGGCAGGCACCTTAACCACTAAGCCATCTCTCCAGCCCTTTGGTCTCTCTTGATAAACTGATGTTTCTCCCATGCTAAAAATTCTCCCTACCACCTACAAAAGGACTGGCTCTTCCTTCCAAGCCGATGTGGAAGGAAGAGGGGTGTCTTCATTTTGGGGTCCCTATGGTCTGCCCTTTGCAAGGATTTGACACATTGAGGCTTTGTGGGGCTTGATGGGCTCCTGATGAGACAAAAGGATACTGGGGGGGGGATTGAAGAGATGGCTTAGTGGTTGAGGAAGGCTCATGCCTTAAGGACACTGGTTCAATTCTCCAGGTCCCAGATAAGCCAGATGCACATGGTGGCACATGCATGTGGAGTTCATTTGCAGTGGCTAGAGGCCCTGGTGTGCCCATTCTCTCCCTCTCCCCCCCTCTCTCTCTCTGTGTCTCTAATAAATGAATAAATAAAAATAAAATCTTAAAAAAAAAAAAAGGATGTCTTAGAGCCCTGCTGTTGTTGAAAAAGAGGCTAAAGGGAGTCCCTGAAAGCTAAGAAATTCCTTCCACAGCCCCAAGAAGGTGTTAAGTCGGCCAGCAGTTACCCAAAATGTGGTCAAATCAGAAGTTAACTCAAACTCAGGTGGCCCTCCAGGCCCAACTTCCTGGCTGCACTTTATCTTTGGACTGACGTCTTTATCTGGAATGCCTCCCACCCTGACTCCCCGCTTCCCTCACAGGCTGCCTCAGCCATCTCCCTGCGTCTCCTTGTCACCTTGAATCTCTCATTTGTTTGAACCTGCATAGTAGCTCGCCATTCTGCCCATTGTGTAGCCGCTTGTTCACCATCTGTCTTCCCCCCACACATCAGAACAGGCAAGCCAACAAGTCCCCCAGCCTGAGTGACCTACAATTTTTCCAGAGCAAGGGTTGTATACTTGTGAACACACTGCCACTTCAGGACACACCAGGAGTCACAGGGTAAGAAAAAATAAGTAGAATAACACCCTAGCCCCAAAGTAGCTTTGGGCCCTGAAAAGAGATAAGAAACTGACAGCACACACAATAGGATTAGCTAAAGCCACGCCCTCTGTGTAGCCCCACCCATGGGAGCCACAACCACCTGGATGAATCTTACTGTCCAGTCACAGAATTTCACATACATTACACAGCCATTTCACATACAGGGCCCAAGACTCAGCATTCCCGCCCTTTTCTGGGCCCGCTTATTGAACATCTGCTATTCTCCTATCACTGTTTTACGCACTGTGTGATAAGCCAGACAGAACTCCTTACGCCATGGAGCTTAACACTATTGTGAAATCCTCTGCCCAGGGTCTCTTCCTGTAACACACCCCTGTTAATAGTTCCTGGCTGCAGCTGGGTGGTAGCACCCTCTCTGAAGTCCTTCCCCAGATCCCATCACCACCATGCTCCCAGGCTAGGGAAGGTGTGTCTGGCCCCATCAGACTATCTGGGGGCGGGCACACTGCATAAGCATGGTTCACTAAGCAATTTCCGCAATAGGAACATGATGGCTCCCGTCAAAAAACTGTTGTAGGGCTAGAGGGATGGCTCAGCGGTTAAGGCATTTGCCTACAAAGCCAAAGAACCTAGGTTCCATTCCCCAGGACCCATTATAGCCAGATGCACAAGGGGGCACACACGTATGGAGTTCACTTGCAGTGGCTGGAGGCCCTGGCACGCATATTCTCTCTCTCTCTCTCTCTCTCTCCCTCTTTCTCTGTCAAAAAAAAATAAAATATTTTTAAAAAAGAAAGAAAGCCGGGCATGGTGGCACACGCCTTTAATCCTAGCACTCGGGAGGCAGAGGTAGGAGGATCACCGTGAGTTAAGGCCAGCCTGAGACTACATAGTGAATTTCAGGTTAGCCTGGGCTAGAGTGAGACCCTACCTTGAAAAACCAAAAAAAAAAAAAAAAAAACTGTTGTAGTTCAAGCATCTGCAGTTCGATTGCAATGGCTGAGGCCCTGGCATGCCAGTTCTCTCTCTTTCTCTAAAATAATAAAAGTAACATGATTTTTTTAAAAAAAAAAAAGAGAATGGAGCCGGTATGGTGGCACACGCCTTTAATCCCAGCACTGGGGAGGCAGAGGTAGGAGGATTGCCATGAGTTTGAGGCCACCCTATGACTACAGAGTGAATTCCAGGTCAGCCTGAGCTAGAGTGAGATCCTACCTCAAAAAAACAATAAAATAAAATAAAATAGGGCTGGAGAGATGGCTTAGCGGTTAAAGCATTTGCCTGCAAAGCTAAAGGATCCCGGTTTGATGCTCCAGGACCCACGTAAGCCAGATGCACAGAGGGGTGCACATGCATCTGGAGTTTGTTTGCAGTGGCTGGAGGCCCTGGCGTGCCCATTCTCTCTCTCTCTCTTTGCCTTTTTCTCTCTCTCAAATAAATAAATAAATAAATAAATAAATAAATAAATAAATAAATAAATAAAATATGTTTAAAATGTTAAAATAAATAAATAAGAGAATGCCACCATCAACAACAGTGGTGAAAGGGAACACCACACAGGGACAGACAAAGAACTGAAGAACTGGAGCCGGGCGTGGTGGTGCACGCTTTTAATCCCAGCACTCGGGAGGCAGAGGTAGGAGGATCACCGTGAGTTCGAGGCTACCCGGTGACTACAGAGTGAGTTCCAGGTCAGCCTGAACTAGAATGAAACCCTACCTTGAAAAAAACAAAACAAAACAACAACAACAAAAAAAAGAACTGAAGTGCCGGGCGTGGTGGCGCACGCCTTTAATCCCAGCACTCGGGAGGCAGAGGTAGAAGGATCGCCGTGAGTTCGAGGCCACCCTGAGACTACATAGTTAATTCCAGGTCAGCCTGGACCAGAGTGAGACCCTACCTCGAAAAACCAAAAAAAAAAAAAAAAAAAAGAACTGAAGAACTGAGTGGCTGGTTGGGGAAGAAGAAGCAGCTGAGCTGGGAGCAGCAGAAGCCTGGGCCAGGGAGCAGGTTGGAAAAGACCAGGCCCTTAGAAGCTACCAATTAAAGGAGAGGGACTGCAGGCCTCCTGGCTCAACCCAGGAGTCTGCGCATGCCAAGGACGCCAGGGTATCTTGTTTCCTTTGCCGGGGTTCGCAGCTCTATTTCGGTGTTCCTCACAGCTGCTGGAAGCCAGAACTCCCCTCTTCCCATGTCTCCTCGACTACCCCTCCCGGGCTGTTTGGATGGAAGCTAGGCAGCACTCCATCCCACCCACCCCCAAGTATATTCAGTGCGGGAATTATATGGAGACTCTTTCTGACCAGAATCCTGGGCTACGCTGTGAGACTACAGGGCTACAGCCAGACAGCTGGTCAGCCCTGGTTTTAGCAGGAGTTCCCTCTAGGGCATGCGGTGCTCACTGAGAACTGCAGCACCCAAAGAGCTGGCTACCAGGCTTCACTGCCTCACTGACAAGGAATCTCCCTCTCTGTGCTTCAGTGAAGGTGGGACTGCCCAACTCAAAGGCAGAGATATCCCAGTGTGGTGACGCACGCCTTTAATCCCAGCACTCGGGAGGCAGAGGTAGGAGGATGGCCTTGAGTTCATGACCACCCTGAGAGACTACATTGTGAATTCCAGATCATCTTGGGCTGGAGACATGGCTTAGCGGTTAAGGCATTTGCCTACAAAGCCAAAGGACTCAGGTTCAAGTCCCCAGGACCCACGTAAACCAGATACACAAGGTGGCACACGCATCTGGAGTTCCTTTGCAGCTGGATGCTCTGACGTGCCCATTCTTGCAAGCGCTCTCTCTAAAATAAATGAATAAAACTTTTTTTTTTTTTTTTTTTTTTTAGTTTTCCGAGGTAGGGTCGCACTCCAGCCCAGGCTGACCTGGAATTCATTATGTAGTCTCAGGGTGGCCTCGAACTCACGGTGATCCTCCTACCTCTGCCTCCCTATTAAAGGCATGAGCTACCACAACTGGCTAAAAGTAAAATATTTAAAGAAAGAAAGAAAGAGGGAGGGAGGGAAGGAGGGAGGGAGGGGCCGAAGAGACGGCTTAGTGGTTAAGTGCTTGCCTGTGAAGCCTAAGAACCCTGGTTGGAGGCTCAATGCCCCAGGACCCACATAAGCCAGATCTTCAAGGTGCATCTGGAGTTCCTTTTCAGTGGCTGGAGGCTGTCATGCACCCATTCTCTCTTTCTCTCTCTCTCTCTCTCTCTCTCTGCCCCTTTCTTTCTTTGTCTTTCGCTCTCAGATAAATAAATAAAAATAAAACAAAGAAATTTTAAAAAAAGAAAGAAAGAAAGAAAAAGACAGAAAAACAAACAATAAAAGAGAGAGAGAGAGAACAGAATGGAGGAGATAGAGAATTGTCTGCCAGGCTATCTGTCGGCTCTGTCTGAGTCCAAGGTCCCCTACTGCTCTGGACAGTGAGATCAGCCCCTTTGAAAGCTGGTTGGGGAGGCTCAACAGAGGTAAGAATTGGAGAAACATCCTACAAATTGAAAATGAGGATTACTAGCCAGGTGTGCTGGTGTACATCTGGAATTCCAGCACTCTGGGAGTTGGAAGCAGGAGGACAGGGCCTTTCAGGCCAGCTTAGATTACAACGCAAGTTCCTAGCCAGACTGGGCCCTGTTTCAAAAAGAAAGAGATGGTTCAGTGGTTAAAGGCACTTGCTCGCAAAGTCTGGTGGCTGAAGTTTGCTTTCACAGTACCTATGGAAAGCCAGATGCAATTAGCCAGATGGAATTACTTTGCAGTGGCAAAAGGTCCTGGTAGCACATTTTCCCACCCAAAATAAATAAAAATATTTTTAAAAGAAAGACCCAGAACAGGGCATGGTGGCGCATGCCTTTAATCCCAGCATTCGGGAGGCAGAGGTGGGAGGATCGCCATGAGTTGAGGCCACCCTGAGACTACATAGTGAATTCCAGGTCAGCCCGGGCTAGAGTGAGACCCTACCTCAAAAAAAAAAAAAAAAAAAAAAAAAAGAAAAAGAAAAAGAAAGACCCAGAACAGGGCATGGTGGCACATGCCCTTAATCCCAGCACTGGGGAGGTCAGGCTGGGCTTGGCTGAGACCCTACCTCGAAAGAAAGAAGAAAGCCGGGCGTGGTGGCGCACGCCTTTAATCCCAGCACTCTGGAGGCAGAGGTAGGAGGATCTCCGAGAGTTCAAGGCCATCCTGAGACTACATAGTTAATTCCAGGTCAGCCTGGACTAGAGTGAAACCCTACCTCGAAAAACCAAAAAAAAAAAAGAAAGAAAGAAAGAAGAAAGAAAGGAAGGAAGGAAGGAAGGAAGGAAGGAAGGAAGGAAGGAAGAAAGAGGCAAGCAGACAGACTAGAGATAAGGTTCAGTGGTTAAAAGTGCTTGCTTGAAAGCCCAGTACCCATGTAAAGCTAGAAGCAAAAAAGTGGGGGCTAGAGGGAGGGATGGCTTAGCCGTTAAGGCATTTGCCTGAAGTTCAATTCTCCAGGACTCACATAAGCCAGATGCACAAAGTGGTGCATGTGTCTGGAGTTTGTTTGTAGTGGCTGGAGGCCCTAGGTGTGCCCATTTTCTCTCTCTCTCTCTCTGTGTCAAATAAATAAAAATAAAATATTTTTTTAAATGAGCACAAAGTGGCATATGTGTCTGGATTCATTTGCAGTGGCAAGAGGGGCTGGTGCATTCATTTTCTCTCCCCCTCACAAATAAATTTTAAAAAAAAAGAAAAAAGAAGAGAAAAAAAAATCACTCCTAGCATTAACATAGCAGGTCAGCATACAGACAGGTGCTAAAGAAAAAAGGATTTTAAGTTTAAAATCAAATGGACTTTGAAATGTTTTCCAATAGACGCCTGCTCATTCAGTGCCATAGAAAATAGATCTTAGAGGCTGGAGAGATTGCTTAGTGGTTAAGGCACTTTCCTGCAAAGCCAAAAGGACTCAGGTTCGATTCCCCAGTACCCATGTAAAGCCAGATGCACAAGGTGGTGCATGTATCTAGAGTCCATGCTGTGCCCATACTCCCCTCTTTTTTTTTTCTTTGGTTTTTGGAGGTAGGGTCTTGCTCTAGTCCAGGCTGACCTGGAATTCACTATGTAGTCTCAGGGTGGCCTTGAATTCACAGGGATTCTCCTACCTCTGCCTCTTGAGTGCTGGGAATTAAAGGCGTGTGCCACCACGCCTAGCCTTTTTTTTTTTTTTTTTTTTTTTTTTTTTTTTTTTCAAGGAAGGGTCTCCCAGGCTGACTTGGAAATCACTATGTAGTGTCAGGGTGGCCTGGAACTGACAGAGATCCTCCTACCTCTGCCTCCCGAGTGCTGGGATTAAAGGCATATGCTATCCTGCCCGGCCATTCGCCCTTTCTTTCTTTCTTTCTTTCTTTCTTTCTTTCTTTCTTTCTTTCTTTCTTTCTTTC
Source organism: Orientallactaga sibirica (assembly GCA_036365145.1). Taxonomy (NCBI): domain Eukaryota; kingdom Metazoa; phylum Chordata; class Mammalia; order Rodentia; family Dipodidae; genus Orientallactaga; species Orientallactaga sibirica. The sequence continues at coordinate 4,014,547 of JAEOAD010002279.1, read as the reverse complement.
TATTTCTTTATTTCCTTTTTTGTTTATTTTTATTTATTTGAGAGCAACAGACAGAGAGATAAAGAGACAGAGAGAGAGAGAATGGGTGCACCAGGGCCTCCAGCCACTGCAAACAGACTCCAGATGCATGCACCACCTTGTGTATCTGGCTTACGTGGGTCCTGGGGAATCAAGCCTCCTTAGGCTTCACAAGCAAGCGCCTTAACCACTAAGCCATTTCCCTAGCCCTGGTCTTTTGTTTGTTTGTTTGTTTGTTTGTTTGTTTTTTGTTTTTCAAGGAAGGGTTTCACTCTAGCCCAAAACCACCTGGAATTCACTATGTAGTCTCAGGGTGGCCTTGAACTCACAGCGATCCTCCTACCTCTGCCTCCCGAGTGCTGGGATTAAAGCAAAAGCGCTACCACTCTGGGCTCCCACTTCTGGTCTTTAGTATCTGTGTCCTCTCTGTGTCCTAAACCTTGTGTGTGTTTCCAGGCGTGTCCAGGCCAGGTGCATTCACTCACCTACAGTGCCTTCTCTGCTGTGCTCCCTCTCTGCCTAGGACACTTTTCCCCCAGATAAAGGTTCCCACCCTCTCTTCCTCCAGGTCAGCATCACCAACCCCTAGCTCAAAAACCTCTAAAGAAAGGCATCTGGAGCCAGGCGTGGACTGCAGGCCTCCTGGCTCAACCCAGGAGTCTGCGCATGCCAAGGACGCCAGGGTATCTTGTTTCCTTTGCCGGGGTTCGCAGCTCTATTTCGGTGTTCCTCACAGCTGCTGGAAGCCAGAACTCCCTCTTCCCATGTCTCCTCGACTACCCTCCCGGGCTGTTTGGATGGAAGCTAGGCAGCACTCCATCCCACCCACCCCCAAGTATATTCAGTGCGGGAATTATATGGAGACTCTTTCTGACCAGAATCCTGGGCTACGCTGTGAGACTACAGGGCTACAGCCAGACAGCTGGTCAGCCCTGGTTTTAGCAGGAGTTCCCCTCTAGGGCATGCGGTGCTCACTGAGAACTGCAGCACCCAAAGAGCTGGCTACCAGGCTTCACTGCCTCACTGACAAGGAATCTCCTCTGTGCTTCAGTGAAGGTGGGACTGCCCAACTCAAAGGCAGAGATATCCCAGTGTGGTGATTTCACGCTTTAATCCCAGCACTCGGGAGGCAGAGGTAGGAGGATGGCCTTGAGTTCATGACCACCCTGAGAGACTACATTGTGAATTCCAGATCATCTTGGGCTGGAGACATGGCTTAGCCAGTTAAGGCATTTGCCTACAAAGCCAAAGGACTCAGGTTCAAGTCCCCAGGACCCACGTAAACCAGATACACAAGGTGGCACACGCATCTGGAGTTCCTTTGCAGCTGGATGCTCTGACGTGCCCATTCTTGCAAGCGCTCTCTCTAAAATAAATGAATAAAACTTTTTTTTTTTTTTTTTTTTTTTTTAGTTTTCCGGTAGGGTCGCACTCAGCCCAGGCTGACCTGGAATTCATTATGTAGTCTCAGGGTGGCCTCGAACTCACGGTGATCCTCCTACCTCTGCCTCCCTATTAAAGGCATGAGCTACCACAACTGGCTAAAAGTAAAATATTTAAAGAAAGAAAGAAAGAGGGAGGGAGGGAAGGAGGGAGGGAGGGGCCGAAGAGACGGCTTAGTGGTTAAGTGCTTGCCTGTGAAGCCTAAGAACCCTGGTTGGAGGCTCAATGCCCCAGGACCCACATAAGCCAGATCTTCAAGGTGCATCTGGAGTTCCTTTTCAGTGGCTGGAGGCTGTCATGCACCCATTCTCTCTTTCTCTCTCTCTCTCTCTCTCTCTGCCCCTTTCTTTCTTTGTCTTTCGCTCTCAGATAAATAAATAAAAATAAAACAAAGAAATTTTAAAAAAAGAAAGAAAGAAAAAAAGACAGAAAAACAAACAATAAAAGAGAGAGAGAGAGAACAGAATGGAGGAGATAGAGAATTGTCTGCCAGGCTATCTGTCGGCTCTGTCTGAGTCCAAGGTCCCCTACTGCTCTGGACAGTGAGATCAGCCCCTTTGAAAGCTGGTTGGGGAGGCTCAACAGAGGTAAGAATTGGAGAAACATCCTACAAATTGAAAATGAGGATTACTAGCCAGGTGTGCTGGTGTACATCTGGAATTCCAGCACTCTGGGAGTTGGAAGCAGGAGGACAGGGCCTTTCAGGCCAGCTTAGATTACAACGCAAGTTCCTAGCCAGACTGGGCCCTGTTTCAAAAAGAAAGAGATGGTTCAGTGGTTAAAGGCACTTGCTCGCAAAGTCTGGTGGCTGAAGTTTGCTTTCACAGTACCTATGGAAAGCCAGATGCAATTAGCCAGATGGAATTACTTTGCAGTGGCAAAAGGTCCTGGTAGCACATTTTCCCACCCCGCAAATAAATAAAAAATATTTTTTAAAAAGAAAGACCCAGAACAGGGCATGGTGGCGCATGCCTTTAATCCCAGCATTCGGGAGGCAGAGGTGGGAGGATCGCCATGAGTTCGAGGCCACCCTGAGACTACATAGTGAATTCCAGGTCAGCCCGGGCTAGAGTGAGACCCTACCTCGAAAAACCAAAAAAAAAAAAAAAAAAAAAAAAAAAAGAAAGAAAGACCCAGAACAGGGCATGGTGGCACATGCCCTTAATCCCAGCACTGGGGAGGTCAGGCTGGGCTTGGCTGAGACCCTACCTCGAAAGAAAGAAGAAAGAAAGCCGGGCGTGGTGGCGCACGCCTTTAATCCCAGCACTCTGGAGGCAGAGGTAGGAGGATCTCCGAGAGTTCAAGGCCATCCTGAGACTACATAGTTAATTCCAGGTCAGCCTGGACTAGGAGTGAAACCCTACCCTCGAAAAAAAAAAAAAAAAAAGAAAGAAAGAAAGAAGAAAGAAAGGAAGGAAGGAAGGAAGGAAGGAAGGAAGGAAGGAAGAAAGAGGCAAGCAGACAGACTAGAGATAAGGTTCAGTGGTTAAAAGTGCTTGCTTGAAAGCCCAGTACCCATGTAAAGCTAGAAGCAAAAAAGTGGGGGCTAGAGGGAGGGATGGCTTAGCCGTTAAGGCATTTGCCTGAAGTTCAATTCTCCAGGACTCACATAAGCCAGATGCACAAAGTGGTGCATGTGTCTGGAGTTTGTTTGTAGTGGCTGGAGGCCCTAGGTGTGCCCATTTTCTCTCTCTCTCTCTCTGTGTCAAATAAATAAAAATAAAATATTTTTTTAAATGAGCACAAAGTGGCATATGTGTCTGGATTCATTTGCAGTGGCAAGAGGGGCTGGTGCATTCATTTTCTCTCCCCCTCACAAATAAATTTTAAAAAAAGAAAAAGAAGAGAAAAAAAAATCACTCCTAGCATTAACATAGCAGGTCAGCATACAGACAGGTGCTAAAGAAAAAGGATTTTAAGTTTAAAATCAAATGGACTTTGAAATGTTTTCCAATAGACGCCTGCTCATTCAGTGCCATAGAAAATAGATCTTAGAGGCTGGAGAGATTGCTAGTGGTTAAGGCACTTTCCTGCAAAGCCAAAAGGACTCAGGTTCGATTCCCAGTACCCATGTAAAGCCAGATGCACAAGGTGGTGCATGTATCTAGAGTCCATGCTGTGCCCATACTCCCTCTTTTTTTTTCTTTGGTTTTTTGGAGGTAGGGTCTTGCTCTAGTCCAGGCTGACCTGGAATTCACTATGTAGTCTCAGGGTGGCCTTGAATTCACAGGGATTCTCCTACCTCTGCCTCTTGAGTGCTGGGAATTAAAGGCGTGTGCCACCACGCCTAGCCTTTTTTTTTTTTTTCTTTTTTTTTTTTTTTTTTTTTGGTTTTTTTCAAGGAAGGGTCTCCCAGGCTGACTTGGAAATCACTATGTAGTGTCAGGGTGGCCTGGAACTGACAGAGATCCTCCTACCTCTGCCTCCCGAGTGCTGGGATTAAAGGCATATGCTATCCTGCCCGGCCATTCGCCCTTTCTTTCTTTCTTTCTTTCTTTCTTTCTTTCTTTCTTTCTATTTCTTTATTTCCTTTTTTGTTTATTTTTATTTATTTGAGAGCAACAGACAGAGAGATAAAGAGACAGAGAGAGAGAGAATGGGTGCACCAGGGCCTCCAGCCACTGCAAACAGACTCCAGATGCATGCACCACCTTGTGTATCTGGCTTACGTGGGTCCTGGGGAATCAAGCCTCCTTAGGCTTCACAAGCAAGCGCCTTAACCACTAAGCCATTTCCCTAGCCCTGGTCTTTTGTTTGTTTGTTTGTTTGTTTGTTTTTTGTTTTTCAAGGAAGGGTTTCACTCTAGCCCAAAACCACCTGGAATTCACTATGTAGTCTCAGGGTGGCCTTGAACTCACAGCGATCCTCCTACCTCTGCCTCCCGAGTGCTGGGATTAAAGGTGTGCGCTACCACTCTGGGCTCCCACTTCTGGTCTTTAGTATCTGTGTCCTCTCTGTGTCCTAAACCTTGTGTGTGTTTCCAGGCGTGTCCAGGCCAGGTGCATTCACTCACCTACAGTGCCTTCTCTGCTGTGCTCCCTCTCTGCCTAGGACACTTTTCCCCCCAGATAAAGGTTCCCACCCTCTCTTCCTCCAGGTCAGCATCACCAACCCCTAGCTCAAAAACCTCTAAAGAAAGGCATCTGGAGCCAGGCGTGGTGGTGCACGCCTTTAATCCCAGCACTCGGGAGGTAGAGGAAGAAGGATCGCTGAGAGTTCGAGGCCACCCTGAGACTACATAGTTAATTCCAGGTCAGCCTGGACCAGAGTGAGACCCTACCTTGAAAAACCAAAAAAAAGAAAAAAGAAAAAAAGAAAGGCATCTGCTGGGTACTGCGTGGCTTAGCTCCATGGCAACCATCGCCACCTGCCAGAGTAGATGTTTATTTATTTATTTTCTGACCTCCCTCCCTCATTATGGTCTAAGCACTCCTCGCCTTTCACAATGGATACTCGTGTTTTGGTGTGTGTTTTGTTTTAAGTCGTATAGTTCATTTAGCAAGAGTGCTCTGAACACCTAGTGCAAATTGGCTCTGTGGTCCGTGCCCAGTGCGAGGGTGAATAAGACGTTCAACACCTGTTCCACATGAACCTTTTGACAGGGTTCATCACAAATGCCTAAGTCATTACAGAATGTGCCAAGTGCTGAGAACAACTGGGGAGGGTAGAGAACGCCACCATAGCAGCTAATAGCAAGCTGGTCAGAGAGGGCTTCCCTAAGGAGGTGGAGGAGAAGTGGGCTGGAGAAATGGCTTAGAGGTTAAGGCGTTTGCCTGTGAAGGCTAAGGACCCAGGTTTGATTCTCCAGGACCCATGTAAGCCAGATGAACAAGGTGGTGCATGCATCTGGAGTTTGATTACAGAGGCGGAAGGACCTGGTGTGCCAATTCTCTCTCTCTCTCTCTCTCATTAGAAAAAAAAAAAAAGTCTGGGGAGGCAGAGGTAGGAGGATCACCATGAGTTCAAGGCCATCCAGAGACTACATAGTTAATTCCAGGTCAGCCTGGGCTGGAGTGAGAGCCTACCTCGAAAAACCAAAAAACAAAAACAAACAAAAAGAAGGGACTTTTCATGAATTAATTAGTATTCCTCTGCTGGACTTTCAGGACTTGGGTGTCTCTGTTAAGAAATTTGGGTTTGGGCTGGAGAGATGGCTTAGCGGTTAAAGCATCTGCCTGCAAAGCCAAAGGACCCAGGTTCCTTTCCCCAGGACCCACATAAGCCAGATGCACAAGGTGGCACACACTTCTGGAGTTTGTTTGCCGCGGCTGGAGGCCTGGCATGTCCATTTTTTCTCTCTATCTGCCTCTTTCTCTGTCTCTATCTCTCAAGGAGGGAATACATACCTGGTACTAAAAAACCGAAGCAAAATTCTATGGCAGGGGAGGTCATGAGCCTTAGGGGTATAAAGCCTGCTCTTGTCTGACTAAATGTATATTTTATTCCCACCAAGCGCCCTGAAAGCACTACACTTAATGTTCATATTCACATATTAATGCTACTCTCACTTCTGGTTAGAGAAGCTTCTCTGGGATGACCCAAAAGGCAACATAGTGCTGAGAAGAAAGGATGGAGGAGTGTCCAGCACTGAAACATCTCTGTCACACCCTCCAAGGCTCAGGGTCCATTGCGGAAGAGGGGGAGGATAGAATGGAAGAGCCAAAGGAAGGGTACGACTCCTTACAATGCAACTGTCCAGACAGAAATTGGCCTCGATATCCATGACCTTGCAGTGCCTAGCAATACCTTCGCAAGACCCTCAAAATAGAAGAAAAAGATGATGACATCAAATTAAAAGAGAGATTAGGGCTGGAGAGATGGCTTAGCGGTTAAGGCATTTGTCTGCAAAGCCAAAGGATCCCGGTTCGATTCTCCAGGACCCACGTTAGCCAGATGCACAAGGGGACACATGCATCTGGAGTTCGTTTGCTATGGCTAGAGGCCCTGGCATGACCATTCGCTCTCTGTCTGCCTCTCTTCTCTCTCTCTCTCTCTCTCTCTCTCTGCTTGAAAATAAATAAAATAAAAAATTTAAAAAAAAAAAAAGAGAGATTAATGGAGAGAGGGAGGGAATATGATGGAGATTGGAGTTCTAAAGTGGAATGGGGGGAGGGAAGGGAAATATCATGCACTTTTTGTATGTAAGTATGGAAGTTGTCAATAAGAAAAAAAGATAAAATTTAAAAAAATAATAAATAAATAAAAGAAAAAAGCCGGGCGTGGTGGCGCACGCCTTTAATCCCAGCACTCGGGAGGCAGAGGTAGGAGGATCGCCGTGAGATCGAGGCCACCCTGAGACTACATAGTGAATTCCAGGTCAGCCTGGACCAGAGTGAAACCCTACCTCGCAAAACCAAAAAAAAAAAAAAGAAAAAGAAGAAAAAGAAAAAGAAAGAAAAAAGAAAGTTGGGTTTTGCCCGGAGGCAGAGGTTGGAGGATTGTTTTGTGAGTTTGAGACCACCCAGAGACTACCTAGTGAATTCCAGGTCAGCCTGGGCTAGAGACCCTACCTGGGGGAGGGGGAAATAATAATAAAATGTAAAAGTCTGGGTTTTGTCCTGAGGCAAGCCAGGTGGCTTAGGCAGGGGAGGGGCCTCTGTGCTGGGAAGAATGGTTCAGGCAGCCTGGGGCGGTTAGAGAGGCTGAGACACTGACAGGGCAGGGAATGGTGAAAGCTGCTGATAGCAGGGTTGAGCGATTCCTGAGCTTGGCCCTGAGGATGCCTGGGCTTCTGGTGTGGGTACCACCGGTACCTTTCAGGGACCCAGGAGAGGGGTTATGGCTGTGTGCAGGGGTGTGTGTGGGGGGAGTGATGTGATCAGTCTAGAGAGAGCCAAGAAAAGCCAGAGGGTGACCGTGAAGCCTGGGAGAGAAGTTTGGGGAGTCACCAGCATCTAGAATTTAGATCAAGCCCTGGGAAGCAGTGAAGAAAATGTCAGCGCAGGGCGGGAGGGATGGCTTAGCGGTTAAGGCGCTTGCCTGCGAAGCCTAAGGACCCAGGTTCGATTCCCCAGGACCCAAGTAAAGCCAGATGCACAAAGGGGCGCATGCGTCTGGGGTTCGTTTTCAGTGGCTAGAGGCACTGTTGTGCCCATTCTCTCTCTTTTCTTCTCTCTCAAATAAATAAGTAAATAAAAATAAAATATTTGCTGGGCGTGGTGGCGCTCGCCTTTAATCCAAGCATTCTGGAGGCAGAGGTAGGAGGATCGCTGTGAGTTCAAGGCCACCCTGAGACTACATAGTGAATTTCAGGTCAGACTGGGCTAAAGTGAGACCCTACCTCGCAAGACCAAAAAAAGAAAAGAAAGCCGGGCATGGTGGCGCACGCCTTTAATCCCAGCACTCGGGAGGCAGAGGTAGGAGGATCGCCGAGAGTTCGAGGCCACCCTGAGACTACATAGTTAATTCCAGGTCAGCCTGGACCAGAGTGAGACCCTACCTCGCAAAACCAAAAAAAAATAAAGAAAAAAGAAAAAGAAAAGAAAAAAAAAAGAGTGAAAAATCTACCCATTTCTAAACAAAGAAAGAGAGAAAGAGAAAAAAGCAGAGAGAAAGAGAACGGGTATGCCAGGTTCTCTAGACACTGCAAACAAACTCCAGACACATGTGCCACCTTGTGCATCTGGCTTACGTGGGTCCTGGGGAATCGAACCTGGGTCTTTTGGCTTTGCAGGCAAATGCTTTAACCAGCGAGCCATCTCTCCAGCCCTGTAACTTTTCTTTCATGGCACTTTATCCAGGAGCTTGGTGCTGTGCGGGGCTGGGCAGAGGAGCCAGTACTGCACCTGGAATGTATTGCAAAGGTTGGTTAGGTCCTGCAGAGCAGCCCCGGTAGCCCATGGTGAGTTGAAAGGGCTCCAGAGACCACCTCCGGAGTAGGTATCTTGGCGGGGAGGGGGTGCATCTTTCACTTGCTTATCTGGGGCACCCAGAGCAGAAGTAGCAGGCTCCTTTCCGGAGGCTGTCCCCCGTTTCCACGGTAACAAGCATCCGCAACTGTCAAAAGTCCCAGCTTTCCAACACAGGTCTCTTCCAAAACGTACTCTCACGTTGACTTAGGCAACAGGATGATTGGGGTTGCAGAATCTTAGAGCTTGCCCCGCACTCCACCTAGCCCAGATAATCCAGCCTCCCACTTCAACTCTATGTCTTTTAGCTTTATCCCCACCAAAAAAAAAAAAAAAAAAGCCAGGCAGCCATCCTCAACCATAGACCTTACTTTACCTGACCATATATATATATATTCAGGTAAAGTATATAATATCTATATAAATATATATTATATTATATATAACATATATATAATATACCTGAATCAAAGTATGCTCTAGCCTGGTCATGGTGGCGCACATCTTTAATCCCAGCCCTTGGGAGGCAGAGGTAGGAGGATCACTGTGAGTTCGAGGCCACCCTGAGACTACATAGTGAATTCCAGGTCAGCCTTGCCTAGAGTGAGACCCTACCTCGAAAAACAACAACAAAAAATCTGTCTGGGCGTGGTGGCATACACCTTTAATCCCAGTGCTCAGGAGACAGAGGTAGGAGGATCACTGTGAGTTTGAGGCCAGCCTGTTTAATTATAAGACAATATGTAGGATCACATGCTACAATTTGGGAAGCTCAGGTTGGTAAAATGTTTGCCTTGGCGTTATAACCATGGCTACCTGAGTTTGATCCCCAGAACTCATGTTTATTTAAAAAAAAAAGGGGGCGGGGTGGAGGTGGTCTGGAGAGATGGCTTAGTGGTTAAGGTGCTCATGCTTCTGGAGTTCATTTGCAGTGGCTGGAGACCCTGGTGCACCCATTCTTTCTTTCTTTGTCTCCCTCTCTCTCTGTCTCTGCCTCTCTCTCTCTCTCAAATAAATAAATACTTTTTTTTAAGGGCTGGAGAGATAGCTTAGCAGTTAAGGTGTTTGCCTGCAAAGCCAAAGGATCCCAGTTCGATTCTCCAAGACCTATGTAAGCCATATGCACAAGGGGGTGCATGCATGTGGAGTTCATTTGCAGTGGCTGGAGGCCCTGGTGTACCCATTCTCTCTCTCTCTCTGCCTCTTTCTGTCTCTCAAATAAATAGATAAATAAAATATATTTTAAAACTTTTTTTAAAAAAAGAGGGGGCTGAAGAGATGGCTTAGTGGATAAGGTGTTTGCCTGCAAAGCCAAAAGACCCCAGTTCGATTTCCCAGGACCCACGTTAGCCAGATGCACAAGGGGGCACATGCGTCTGGAGTTCATTTGCAGTGGCTGGAGGCCCTGGTGTGCCCATTCGTTCTCTCTCTCCCTCTTTCTCTGTCAAATAAATTAATAAAAATAATTTTTTTAAAAAAGGAATATATTTAAGATTTTTTAAAAATTTGTTTATTAGAGACAGAGAGAGGGGAGAGAGAGAGAGAGAGAGATAGAGAGTGGGAGGGAGGGAGAACGGACCCAACAGGGCCTCTAGCTTCTACAAACAAACTCCAGACGCATGCGCCACCACATGCATCTGGCTTACGTGGGACCTGGAGAATTGAACCTCGGTCCTTGAGCTTTGCAGGCATGTGCTTTAACCGCTAAGCCATCTCTCCATTCCTCTCTTTCTTCCTCTACTTCAGTGTAAGTAAATAAAATAAAACATTGAAATAAATGAATAAATAAAGCCAGGCATGGTGGCTGTATTAGTCACCTATTGTTCACATTGTTGTGAACAAATATCTGACCAAAAGCAACTTACGGAAGGAAAGAGTTTCGTTTTCTGCTTACAGTTTCAGAGGGTAGAATCCATCATGTGGGTATGGTGGTAGGAGTGGGAAGCTGGCACGTGACATGGGTAGGCATGAAGCAAACAGTGAACAGTAGGTGGGGCCAGGCTCTCCAGTCTCAAAGTTCTGCCTCCAATGATCCACTTTCTCTAGCAAGGCCCCATCTCTTATGCCACCGGCCCACACCCCGCCACCAGCTGGGGACCAATGGTTCAAACACACGAGTCTATGGGAAACATTTTATGTTTGGTTTTGGGTTTTGTTTTGTTTTTTTTTTGAGGTAGTTCTCACTCTAGCTCGATGGCCTCAAAATCACTGCGATCCTTCTACCTCTGCCTCCTGGGTGCTGGGATTAAAGGCGTGCACCACTCTAGCTCAGGCTGACCTGGAACTCACTATGTAGTCTCAGGGTGGCCTTGAACTCACGGCGATCCTCCTACCTCTGCCTCCCAAGTGCTGGGATTAAAGGCATGCGCTACATTGCACGGCTATGGGGAACATTTTAAATTCAAATCACAATAGTGGCTCATGCTTATAATTCCCACATTGAAAATTGGTAGATCTCTGGGGCCTGCTGGCCAGCTCGTCTAGCCTACTTGGTAAGTTCCAAGCCAGTGAAAAATCCTATATCAAAAAAGGCAGCCAGGCGTGGTGGCGCATGCCTTTAATCCCAGCACTCGGGAAGCAGAGGTAGGAGGGTCACCATGAGTTCAAGACCACCCTGAGAGTACATGGTATGTTGGTGAGTTCCAGGTTAGCCTGGCTAGAGTGAGACCCTACCTCAAATAACCTAAACAAAAAAAAGGTAGAGAGGGCTGGGTGTTGTGGCACACGCTACCCTGAGACTACATAGTTAATTCCAGGTCAGCCTGGACCAGAGTGAGACCCTACTTTGAAAAACAAACAAACAAACAACAACAACAACAAAAGGCAGATAGGGGTTGGAAAGTGGCTCAGCAGTTAAAGCCGCTTGCTTACAAAGCCCAACAGCCTGAGTTCAATTCCCCAGAACCCACATAAACCAGATGCACATGGTGGCATATGTATCTGGAGTTCATTTGCAGTGGCTGGAGGCCCTGTATGTTCATTCTCTCTCTCTCTCTCTCTCTCTCTCTCTCTCTCTCCCTCCCTCTCTCTCTCTCACACACACATATAAATAAATAAATAACTTTTTTTGTTTGTTTGTTTTGTGAGGTAGGGTCTCACTGTAGCCCAGGCTGACCTGGAATTCACTATGTAGTCTCAGGGTGGCCTCAAACTCACGGCGGTCCACCTCCCTCTGCCTGTCAGTGCTGGGATTAAAGGTGTGCGCCACCACGCCCGGCGAATAAATAAATAACTTTTTTAAAAAAATATTTTATTTTTATTTATTTATTTTGAGAAAGAGAGAGGGATACAGAAATAGGCAGGTAGAGAGAAAGAGAATGGGCACACCAGGGCCTCCAGCCACTGCAAATGAGCTCCAGATGCATGTGCCCCCTTGTGCATCTGGCTTATGTGGGTCCTGGAGAGTTGAACCGGGTCCTTTGGCTTTGCAGGCAAGTGCCTTGACCACTAAGCCATCCCTCCAGCCCAATAAATAACTTTTTTAAAAAAAGATTGAAGCCGGGCGTGGTGGCGCACGCCTTTAATCCCAGCACTCGGGAGGCAGAGGTAGGAGGATCGCCGAGAGTTCGAGGCCACCCTGAGACTACGTAGTTAATTCCAGGTCAGCCTGGGCCAGAGTGAGACCCTACCTCGAAAAAAAAAAAAAAAAAAAAAAAAAGATTGACATCTAGGACTGGAGAGATGGCTTAGTGGTTAAGGCGCTTGCCTGCCAAGCCTAAAAACCCAGGTTTGGCTCCCCAAAACCCACATAAGCCAGATGCACGAGGTGATGCATGTGCACAAGTTAATGCATTCACACAAGATGACTCACATGTCTAGAGTTTGACTGCAGTGGCCAGAGGCCCTGGTGTGCCTATTCTTTTTTCTTTTTCTGAGGTAGAGCTTCACTCTAGTCCTTACCTTGAAAAACAAAAACAAAAAGAAAGAAAAAAAAAAAAAAAGAGAAAAGAAAGAAGAAAGAAAGAAAGAAAGAAAGAAAGAAAGAAAGAAAGAAGAAAAACAGACCTGTTGGTGAACTTGTTAATGGCAATAGGCATGATAGATACCTTTGTTCCTCATTGTATCCCAGAAGTGATTTATTAAAGTTGCAATAAACTATAACATTTGGACTCCAGAGATGGCTTAGTGGTTAAGACACTTCCCCAGGACCCACAGTAAGTCAGATGCACAGGGTGGCACATGTGTCTGGAAGTTCATTTGCAGTGGCTGGAGGCCCTTGCATGCCCCTTCTCTCTCTCTATCTGCCTTTCTCTCTCAAATAAGTTATATATATATATATATATATATATATATATATATATATATATATAATTATTTATTTTTCTTTTCTTTTTTCTTTTTCTTTTCTTTTTTTCTCTCTCTCTTTTTTTTTTTTTTGTGGGTTTTTTTTTTTGCTTTTATTTTGTTTTTCGAGGTAGGGTCTTACTCTAGCTCAGGCTGACCTGGAATTCACTCTGTAGTCTCTGGGTGGCCTCGAACTCATGGTAATCCTCCTACCTCTGCCTCCCGAGTGCTGGGATTAAAGGCGTGTGCCACCATGCCTGGCTGTGTATTTATTTATTAAATATATTTTATCTATTTATTTGAGGAAAAGAAAGAGACAGAAAGAGAGAGAGAGAGGGAGAGTGGGTGCGCCAAGTCCTCCAGCCACTGCAAAAGAACTCCAGATACATGTGTCCCTTGTGCATCTGGCTTTTGTGGGTCCTGGATAATTGAACCGGGGTCGTTTGGCTTTGCAGTCAAGTGCCTTAACCACAAAGCCATCTCTCCAGCCCCATTTATTTTTGAGGCAAGGTCTCATGCTTGTTTACAAAGCCCAACAGCCTGAGTTCAATTCCCAGAACTCACATAAACCAGATGCACATGGTGGCATATGTATCTGGAGTTCATTTGCAGTAGCTGAGCCCTGTATGTTCATTCTTTCTCTCTCTCTCTCTCTCTCTCTCTCTCTCTCTCCCTCCTCTTTCTTCTCACACACACACATATAAATAAATAAACAACTTTTGTTTTGTTTGTTTTGTGAGGTGGGTCTCCACTGCAGCCCAGGTCAGACCCAATCTACTTTTTATGGAAGGTCTCAGGGTGGCCTCAAACTCACGGCGTGGTCCACCTCCTCTGCCTGTCAGTGCTGGGATTGTGCTGGTGTAAGGCCACCATCGTACCCAAGAATAAATAAATAACTTTTTAAAAAAAAATATTTTATTTTTATTTATTTATTTTGAGAAAGAGAGGGCGACAGAAATAGCAGGTAGAGAGAAAGAGAATGGGCAATACCAGGGCCTCCAGCCACTGTGAATGAGCTCCAGATGCATGTGCCCCCTTGTGCATCTGGCTTATGTGGGTCCTGGAGAGTTGAACTGGGTCCTTGGCTTTGCAGGCAAGTGCCTTGACCACTAAGCCATCCCTCCAGCCCAATAAATAACTTTAAAAGATTGAGGCTGGCGTAGGCAAGACGCATCTCAAAGAGGCAGAGGCAGAGGATCGCCAGAGCTCAGTCACCCTGAGACCACGAGTTAATTCCAGGCCAGCCTGGGGCCAGAGCAGACCCTCACTAAAAACCAAAAAAAAAAAAAAAAAAGATTGACATCTAGACTGGAGAGATGCTTAGTGGTTAGCGCTTGCCTGCCAAGCCTAAAACCCAGGTTTGGCTCCCTAAAAACCACATAAGCCAGATGCACGGCAGATGCATGTGCACAAGTTAATGCATTCACACAAGATGACCTACATGTTCAGAGAGTTTGGACTGCAGTGGCCAGAGGCCCTGGGTGTGCCTATTCTTTTTCTTTTTCTGAGGTAGAGCTTCACTCTAGTCCTTGATTTGAAAAACAACAAAGAAAGAAAAAAAGAAAAAAGAGAAAAGAAAGAAGAAAGAAAGAAAGAAAAGAAAGAAAGAAAGAAAGAAAGAAGAAAAACAGACCTGTTGGTGAACTTGCGCACGGCAATAGGCAAGGATAGATACCTTTGTTCTCATTGTATCCCAGAAGTGATTTATTAGTTGCAATAAACTATAACATTTGGACTCAGAGATGGCTTAGTGGTTAAGACACTTCCCAGGACCACGATGGGAATCGGATGCAGGGTGGCACATGTGTCTGAGTTCATTTGCAGTGGCTGAGGCATGCGTACTATACTCTCTCTCTATCTGCCTTTCTCTCAAATAAGTTATATATATATATATATATATATATATATATATATATATAATTATTTATTTTTCTTTTCTTTTTTTCTTTTCTTTTCTTTCTCTCTCTCTCTTTTTTTTTTTTAGTTCTTTCTTGCTTTTATTTTGTTTTTCGAGGTAGGGTCTTACTTCAGCTCAGGCTAGACCTGAATTCACTTAGTCTCTGGCCTCAACCATGGTAATCCTCCTACCTCTGCCTCCCGAGTGCTGGGATTAAAGGCGCAGCCACCATGCCTGGCTGTGTATTTATTTATTAAATATATTTTATCTATTTATTTGAGGAAAAGAAAGAGACAGAAAGAGAGAGAGAGAGGGAGCAAGTGTATGTCCTCCAGCCACTGCAGGGAACTCCAGATACATGTCCCTGTGTGCATCTGGCTTGTGTGGTCCTGGATAATTGGAACTGGTCGCTTGGCTTTGCAGTCATGCCTTAACCACAAAGCCATCTCTCCAGCCTATTTATTTTTGAGGCAAGGTCTCATGCTAGCCCAGGCTGACCTGAATTTGAACTCACAGTGATCCTTCTACCTCTACCTCCCGTGCACTGGGATCAAAGACATGCGCCACCACACCTGGCCTCATTTATTAAATATTTTTATTTCAGCCGGGCTGGTGGGCTCATGCAGTTAAGGTACTTGCCTGACCCAAGGATCAGGTTCGATTCCCAGGACACGTAAGCCAGATGCTCAAGGTAGTGCATGTGTCTGGAGTTTGTTTGCAGTGGCTGAAAGCCTAGCATGCCCATTCTCTCTCTCTCTCCAAAAAACCAAAAATAATTTTTTTTTTTTTGAGGCCTGAAGAGATGGCTTAGTGGTTAAGCATTTGCCTGTGAGAGCCTAAAAACCCAGGTTGAGGCTCAAAACCCCAGGACCTGATGCACGAGAGATGCAAGGTGGCGTTTGCATTCACACAAGATGACTCCATGTCAGTTTGACCCAGGCCAGAGGCCCTCTCTGTCTATTCTGCTCTCAAATAAATAAAAATAAAATCCTTACCTTGAAAACAAAAACAAAAAGAAAGCAAAAAAAAAGAAAAAAGGAAAAGAAAGAAGAAAAAGAAAGAAAGAAAGAAAGAAAGAAAGCTAGAAAGAAGAAACTCTGCCTTGTTGGTGAACAACAAATGGCTTAGAATATAGTAAATTTGTTCCTCAGTAAATAAATGGATAACTAAAGACAATTGTTGGTGATGTGATTGGCTTAGTGGTTAAGATAATGAAAGTTTGTTTATTTTAGTTTTTTGGCAGATGTGTCTCAAGTTCATTTGTAGCCTAGGCTGTCTAGATTCTCTCTCTATCTGCCTTTCTCTCAAATAAGTTATATATATATATCACTGTATATCCTCCTATCTATATCAAGTGCATTATTTTTAAAGCTTTTTCCACCATTTCTTTTTTAGGAGAGTCTTAAAATTTTGTCTATTTTTTTGCTTTTATTTTGTTTTTCGAGGTAGGGTCTTATTCAATGCTCAAATTCCTGAGTCCGTCCAGACTCTTGATTGTGGCCTAAATGAATGGTAATTTCCATTTCTGCCACCCGAAAGTCAGGAAGGTACTGCTGGGGTCATGCCTGGCTGTGTATTTATTTGTCTGCCACTTTTATCTATTTATTCTTAAGGAAAAGAAAGAGGTTGTGAAAGAGAGAGAGATGGAGAATTTAATGAGCAGAAGCCTGACAAGCCACTTTACTATGAACCTGCAGATTGTAGTAAATCAAAGGTGGCTCCTGGAGAGTTGAACCTGAAGAAGCTGGGTTTGTAAACACTTAACCACTTGCCATCTTCCAGCCCCAAACTTTTTGGAGGCAAGGTCTCATGCGCTAATCCCAGGCTCGGGAGGCAGAATTTGAGGATCTCACAGTTCGAGGCCTCTGAGACTACATACCTTCCAGGTCAGCCCTGGGCTGAGACATGACCCCACCTCACCTGCCCTATTTATTAAATATTTTTATTTCAGCCGGCTGGTGGGCTCATGCCTTGAATCCCCAGCACTGGAGGCAAGAAGTAGGAGATTACTGCTGATGAGTTCAAGGCCAGCCTGAGAATACATAGTGAATTCCATCCAGGTCAGCCTGGCTAGTATGAAACCCCAATTGGAAAACCAAAATTCTTTTTCTTTTCTCCCGGGGCTTCAACTCTAAATTCCCTTGTTGAAAACAAAAACAAAAGAAAGAAAAAAAAGAAAAGAGAAAAAGAAAGAAGAAGAGAAAGAAGAAAGAAAAAGAAAGAAAGAAAGAGAAAAACAGACCTGTTGGTGAACTTATTAATGGCAATGGGCATGATAGATGCACCTCGTTCCTCATTTGTATCCAGAGACTTAGCCAAAAAAGTTGTAATAAAACTATAAATATTTGGACTTAGAGATGGTTAGTTGGAACACTAAGCCATCCCTCCAGTCTAGAGCTGCAGTTTTTATGAGCCCCAGAGAACCTCTGATCTCTGCTGCCTATAGGACTGGGGTTACAGACACGGTGGCCATGCCCAGCTATTTAAGTGGGTCCCTATGGAATCAAATTCCAAGTTCTCATGGGTCTGTCAGGCCCTGGAGTGGCAGCCAAACACTCTTTACTGAGCCACCTTCCCAGTGCTTTTAAATTTTTTTAATTGCCTGGCCAGTTACTGTTTCTTTCTTTATTTTTAACAAAATATTTTCTTTTTATTTATTGGTTTGACAGAGAAAGAGGCAGAGAGAGAGAATGGACACGCCAGGGCCTCTAGCCACTGCAAATGAACTCCAGACGCATGCCCCCCCCCTTGTGCATCTGGCTAACGTGGGTCCTGGAGAATCGAACCTGGGTCCTTTGTCTTTGCAGGCAAACGCCTTAAGCACTAAGCCATCTCTCCAGCCCCACTTACTGTTTCTTGACATGTGATGTCTGCAACTACCTCGGGACACTGCCAGCAAGGGGACCATCAGCACCAGATGAGGCCCTCAACCATGGACCAAAACAATCCCCTCCCTCTCAGCTCAGCCAATCTGTCAGTCGTCCATGACCGGCACATGCTGTTGGTTAGCTTTTCCACGTCTGGCCAGATGCAAAGTGATGCAAGGGCGCAATGCCACACTTGCCCACAAGGGGGCGCACGCATCTCGATTTTGTTCACAGCAGCTGAGAGACTGCTGGCGTGCCCATTCTCTATCTGTCTCTCTCTCCCTCTTTCTCTGTCTGTCTCTCTCTGTGTCTCTCTCCAAAAATAAAAAAAATAAAGGGGCCGGGTGTGGTGGCGCACACCTTTAATCCCAGCACTCGGGAGGCCTGGACCAGAGTGAGACCCTACCTCGAAAAACCAAAATACATAAATAAATAAATAAATAATTAAAAATAAAAAATAAAATAAAAAAGAGAGAGAAAGAGACAGAGAGAGAGAGAGGGAGAGAATGGGCGCACCAGGGCATCCAGCCACTGCAAACAAACTCCAGACGCATACGCCCCCTTGTGCATCTGGCTTACGTGGGTCCTGGAGAATTGAACCCAGATCCTTTGGCTTTGCAGGCAAAGGCCTTAACCACTAAGCCATCCCTCCAGTCTAGAGCTGCAGTTTTTATGAGCCCCAGAGAACCTCTGATCTCTGCTGCCTATAGGACTGGGGTTACAGACACGAGTGGCCATGCCCAGCTATTTAAGTGGGTCCTACTTAGGGAATCAAATTCAAGTTCTCTTGGGTCCTGTCAGGCCCTCGTGCTTGTGGAAAGCACTCTTACTGAGCCACCTTCCCAGTGCTTTTTAAATTTTTTTAATTTATTTTTTTGTTTTGTTTTTCAAGGTAGGGTCTCACTCTAGCTCAGGCTGACCTGGAATTCATTCTGTATTCTCAGGCTGGCCTCGAACTCACGGCAATCCTCCTACCTCTGCCTCCCAAGTGCTGGGATTAAAGGTGTGCGGCACCATGCCTGGCTTCCACGCTTTTAAAAAAATATTATATTTATTTATTAGACAGACACAGAGAGAGAATGGGTGCGCCAGGGCCTCCATCCACTGTAAATGAACTCCAGACGTACGCGCCACCTTGTGCATCTGGCTTAGATTGGTACTGGGGAATCAAACCTAGGTCATTAGTTTTCGCAGACAAGTGCCTTAACCACTAAGCCATCTCTCCAGTCCCTAGTTTTTGTTTGTTTTTTTTTTTTTAACTGCAAAAATATTCAGTAAAATGAGTTTTCCCTGGGTAACAGCCCTGCACTATGGGCTGGGGATGCAGAGTTTGAACCAGCTCCATGCTACCAGGAAGTGTCTATTCTGGTTGAACAGATAAGAAGAAGAATGTTCGCTATTAGGACATTCCAGAGGAGATAACACTTGATTTTTTAAAAACATTATTCATTTAGAGCCAGGAGTGGTGGTGCACGCCTTTAAGCTCAGCACTGGGGAGGCAGAGGTAGGAGGATCACTGTGAGTTCGAGGCCACCCTGAGACTACGTAGTGAATTCCAGGTCAGCTTGTCTAGAGTGAGACCCTACCTCAAAAAAAAAAATTATTTACTTATTTATTTACTTATTTGGGAGAGAGAGAGAGAGAAAACGACCACATCAGGGCCTCTAGCCACTGTAAGCAAACTCCAGATGCATGCGCTCCCTTGTATAGCTGGCCTACGTGGGTCCTGGAGAATCGAACCTGGGTCCTTAGGCTTTGCAGGCAAGTGCCTTAACCGCTAAGCCATCTCTGCAGCCCAACACTTGAGTTTTGAGGAAAAAAAAAAGCCAGGGGCATGAATAGGGCAGGCGTTGGAGTCATGGGGGTGGGGGTGGATGTTCGGGCACTCTCGTTCCACCAATCCTAATCGCATTTCTTTTTCTTTTTTCTTTTTCTTTTGGTTTTTAGAGGTAGGGTCTCACTCTGGCCCAGGCTGGCCTGGAATTCACTATGTAGTCTCAGGGTGGCCTTGAACTCAAGGCAATCCTCCTACCTCTGCCTCCCGAGTGCTGGGATTAAAGGCGTGTGCCACCACGCCCAGCTCCCTAATCGCATTTCTCTTGCTACAAATTGGCTTAGCACTGGGCATGTGAGGGCAAGGATGCTAGGAACACTGAGATGTTTCTGAGCACATAACAGGCCGATTCCAAACGGGGCCTTTTTTTTTTAACTCCAGAGACTATCATGCCCAGTATGCAATTTGACTTCGGCTGCCATTCTTCCGATTTTAATTTTATTTATTTATTTATTTATTTATTTATTTATTTATTTATTTATTTAACAGAAAAGGAGAGATAGAGAGAATGGGCACGCCTGGGCCTCCAGCCACTGCAAACGAACTCCAGATGTGTGCGCTGCCCCCTTGCGCATCTGGCTAACGTGGGTCCTGGAGAATTGAACCAGGGTCCTTCCGCTTTGCAGGCAAACGCCTTCATCGCTAAGCCATCCTTCCAGCCCCGTCCTCCCAATTCTAGAACATACCTACCTCCAACAGTGGCACAGAGGAGAGCCAGAAGGAGCTGATGCCAGCAGCTGATGGTCTCAGGCAGGTTGGGGGGAGGGGACTCATCTTCCTCAAGGAGCAAGATAATACACTTCCTGGTGGTTCCAGCCACTTTGAGTCAGAACGGTGTGTTCCTTGCAGCTGAAAGCACACTAAGTTTTTTTTTTTTATGTCATCATATTTTCCTCCTATTATGATACTCTTGTGTAAGTAGTGCCAGGCACTGTGAGGTCATGGATATCCAGGCCATTTTGTGTCTGGAGGAGCGTGTTATAAGGAGTCCTACCCTTCCTTTGGCTCTTACATTCTTTCCGCCCCCTCTTCCGCAATGGACCCTGAGCCTTGGAAGGTGTGTTTGAGATGTTTCAGTGCTGAGCACTCCTCTGTCACTTCTCCTCAGCACCATGGTGCCTTCTGAGTCATCCCAACGTCACCGCCATGTGAAAAGAGAATCTTCTCTAACCAAAAGTGAGAGTAGCATTAATATATGGGTGTGGACATTAAGAAGGGGCTGGAGAGATGGCTTAGCAGTTAAGCGCTTGCTTGCCTGGGAAGCTCAACTGGGAACCCCAGTTGGAAGCTCCATTCCCCAGTACCCATGTAAGCCAGATGCACAAGGTAGAGCATGCATCTGGAGCTCGTTTGCAGTGCTTGGAGGCCCTGGTGCACCCATTCTCTCTCCCTCTCTCTGTTCCTCCTTCTCTTTCTGTCACTCTCAAATAAATAAAAATTTTAAAAAGAAAAAGAGAAAAAATACATTAAGAGAAGTGCTTACTGGGCAGTTTGGTGAGCATAGAATATACATTTAGCCAGACACTAGCAGATGTTACTACCCTAGGGCTCATGACTACCCTGTCATAGGTTTTCAATATGAGGCATATACGCCCTCTCATGGAGAGGGCCCCCAGTCCAATTAGAGAGCGGTTGGTTCACAGTACATTTTGTAGAGCATTCTGAGCACCAGCAACATATGAAAGCATAAGTCCCACAGCACAGCAACAGGAGGACTGGGGAGGAGAGTGCTGCCAGCTGCCTGCGGAAAAGCCTGGAGGGCCAGGGTGTGATACATTATGCCATTAAGGTGCAAGGCCTTTACCTGGAAGGCAGTGGGGTCAAGAGCAAGGTGATTTGTTCAGGTTTGTCTCGTAGGAAAGTCGCTCCGTAGCTGGGAAGAATTTGAAGGAGAAAAGAGAAGGAACAAGGGTAGAGAGAGAAGCCTTGGAAGAAAGCTGCGGGAGAGGTGACTGGAGATGGCAGGAAGATGGAGCAGAGACAAGAAATAGGAAACTGGAGCCAGGCGTGGTGGCGCACGCCTTTAATCCCAGCGCTTTGGAGGCAGAGAAGGACTGGAGAAAATGGCTTAGTGGTTAAGACATTTGCCTACAAAGCCTAAGGATCCCACTTCAATTTTCCAGGCCCCATGTAAGCCAGATGCACATGGTGACACATGCATCTGGAGTTCGTTTGCAGTGGCTGGAGGCTCTGGCGCACCCATTCTCGCTCTATATCCCTCTCTCTGTCTCTAATAAATAAATAAAATAAAAATAAAAAACAAAAGATGCCAAGAGTGGTGGCGCACGCCTTTAATCCCAGCACTCAGGAAAAAAAAATCAGTATAACCTAGGTCTTCTCTTGGCCATAGGTGGGAAGATTATTTTGTTGTTGTTTTTGTTTTCTGAGGTAGGGTCTCACTCTATAGCCCAGGCTGACCTGTAATTCACTATGTAGTCTCAGGGTGGCCTTGAACTCACGACGATTCCCCTACCTCTGCCTCCCGAGTGCTGGGATTAAAGGCATGTGCTATTTTGAGGTAGGGTCTCACAAACAACAATAATAATAATAATAATAATAATAATAATAAACTTTTGAGGGCTGGAGAGATGGCCTAGTGGTTAAGGCATATGCCTGTGAAGCCTAAGGACTCTGGTTTACTGCTCCAGGTCCCACGTAAGCCAGATGCACATGGTGGCACATGCATCTGGAGCTCATTTGCAGTGGCTAGAGGCCCTGGCAAGCCCATTCTCACTCTCTCTCTCCCTCTCTGTCTCTAATAAAAATAAATAAATTAATTAAATAAAATATTTTTTTAAAAACTTCTGAGCCGGGCGTGGTGGCGCACGCCTTTAATCCCAGCACTCGGGAAGCAGAGGTAGGAGGATTGCCATGAGCTCGAGGCCACCCTGAGACTACATAGTGAATTCCAGGTCAGCCTGAGCTAAAGTGAGACCCTACCTCGAAAAACCAAAAAAAAAAAAAAAAAAAAAAACTTCTGAATGATATAGCACTAAGAATGTTCCAGTGACTCTTCTGTCAACATTTAGCAGGGTCTTGTTTTGTTTTGTTTACGAAAGAGAAAGAATTGGCATACCAGGGTTTCCAGCCATTGCAATCAAACCCTTGTACACACGCACGACCTTGTGAATGCATCCCCTTGTGCTTCTGGCTTATGTGGGACCTTGGGAATTGAACTTGGATCCTTAGGCTTCACAGGTAAGCGCCTTAACTGCTGAGCTATCTCTTCAGCCCAGTGTTGTTTTTTTTTTTTTTTAATATATATATATTTTTATTTACTTGACAGAGAAAGAGGGAGGGGGAGAGAGAGAAAGAGAGAGTGGGCGCTCCAGGGCCTCCAGCCACTGCAAACAAACTCCAGATGCATGTGCCCCCTTGTGCATCTGGCTAACATGGGTCCTGGGGAATCGAACCTGGGTCCTTTGGCTTTGCAGGCAAACGCTATAACCACTAAGCCATCCCTCCAGCCCCAGTGTTTTGGTTTTTTTTTGAGTCAGGATCTCACTGTGTAGTCTCAGAGGACTCCTGATTGACCTGCTTTCAGCATCCCAAATGCTGGACCATAAACGTCAGTACACCCAGCCTCCATAGGAATTTCAATCCTGAAAATCTGATAGGTGAAATCAGTATGTTATTGTTTTAATTTGCATTAATTTAATTATAAGTGAGCTCATGTATATTTTTATTACATTTATTGGCCATTCATATTTCTTTGGAAGTAAACAACTGATTCATTTCCCTGATCAACTTTTATGTTTGTCCGTTCATTTCATTAATTTGGGAACATGATTTCTACTTTAATAAGATTAAGCTTTTGTTTATAAAACAAACTGCACAACTTCTATGCACATAGTGATTAACACTTGCCTTTATATTGTTTTTGTGCTATGGCAGTGTATGTTTTTTAATTATTATCTATTTATGTCTTTCTGTGTGCATGAGCATGATGTGCTGGGGCGAGAAGAATGCATTCCATGGTGTGGTGTCAAAGGAAAACCGCGGGGTATATATCTCCTCTCCTTCAACTTTTCTTTTTTCTTCTGTTTGTTTTGTTTGTTTGTTTTGGTTTTTCGAGGTAGGGTCTCACTCTAGCTCAGGCTGACCTGGAATTCACTATGTAGTCTCAGGGTGGTCTTGAACTTACAGCAATCCTCCTACCTCTACCTCCGGAGTACTAGGATTAAAAGCGTGCGCCACCATACCCAGCTTAACGTTCTTTCTTTCTTTTTCTTTTTTGGTTTTTTGAGGTAGGGTTTCACTCTGGTCGAGGCTGACCTGGAATTCACTATGTCGTCTCAGGGTGGCCTCGAACTCACGGCGATCCAACTACTTTTGCCTCCCAAGTGCTGGGATTAAAGGCGTGTGCCACCACACCCGGCTTTAACGTTCTTTCTTTTAAAAAAATATTTTACTTATTTATTTGCAAGGAGAGAGAGAGGGAGAGAGCACGAGAATCGTTACACTAAGGCCTCTGGCTGCTGCAAACATACTCCAAATGCATGCACCACTTTGTGCATCTGGCTTTAGGAGGTATTAGGGAATTGAACTCAGGTCGTTAGACATTGTAGGCAAGCACCTTAACTGCTGAGCCATCTCTCCAGCCCCGTTCTTTTTCTTCTTCTTTTTTTTTTCCTTTGAGGTAGGGTCTTGCTCTAGCTCAGGCTCACAGCAATCTTATCTCTGCACGCTGAGATTAAAGGTGTGTGCCACCATGTCCAGATAAAGTGTTATTTTGTTGTTGTTTGTTTTGTTTTGATTTTATTTATTTATTTATTTGATATGGACAGAGAGAGAAAGGCACACAGAGAAAGAGAGAATGGATGTGCCAGGGCCTCCAGCCACTACAAACGAACTCCAGATGCATGCGCCCCCTTGTGCATCTGGCTTACATGGGTCCTGGGGAATTGAACTTGGGTCATTTGGCTTTGCAGGCAAACACCTTAACCACTAAGCCATCCTTCCAGCCCTTGTTTTTTTTTGGGGGGGGGGCAGGGGTTCTTCGAGGTAGGGTTTCACTCTGGCCCAGGTTGACCTGCAATTAACTATGTGGTCTCAGGATGGTCTCGAACTCACAGTGAAATAAAGCAATTGAAAAAAGACTGAAAAAAGTATTTCAAACAAACAAACAGAAAAAGAAACTAAATTAAATAACAACAAAACAGGAAATTTCTGATGAGGTTACAGATGCTTCTAATTTTCCTTACAATATTTTAATGTTTTTCAAATTTTCTAAAATGACATAACATAATTAGGAAATAAATAAACTTATTTAGGGAGTTAGCAAATGGTTTCTATTATTCTTTGAATAACTCATTACATGGGTTTAATGTAAATGAATCTACATTATCTTATTAAATGGTCAAAAGTTTACAAGGTATAAACTACATACATGTGGAGAAAGCAGGTTTCCAGGCCCAGAAAGCCAAACATCACATGTTCTTTCTCATATGTGGATCCTAGCTACAAATGATTGGACTTCTATGTGAGTAGGAATCAAACTCAGTAGCAGAGGACAGTAAGCTAGAAAGGGGCTATAAAGGGAATAGAAAGGGGGCTTAATAGGATGGTATTGTATATATGTAAGTAGAAAAACAGATTAATGGGGGTGAAAAGGCCTAAGTGAGGCCAGGGGAAGAGATTGAGTAAAGGAAAGGTAGAGGGAGGGTTAATCAAAATCCAAGAAGATATAAATAAGTCATATGGAAACCTACTTTTCTGGACAATGGAACGCTCAGAAGCCAGAGATTATTACTAGAAAATTTTCAGTGCCAGGGATGGGATACCTTCCAATGAGTTGTTGGCCAGGGAGGTGACTGATACCCCTAAAACATTACAGGCCATTGCCGAGGCCCTTGGTTTCCCACCAGGAATAGATGGTAAGACCCTATTGCTGAAGACTCCATATACTTGGGCTGCAATGTCACTGAGAAATCTTGCTGGAGCTGAGTTGAAAGCCTCCTCCATGTGGACCAGCTGACAGAAAGCTGGAAAAATCTACGCTACATGCAGTTCAATGGGAGAGAGAAAACACCAGTGAAGGTACTCAACAGTGAATACTGCAAGCTTTAAATGTGGCCCAGCTAGGCCAAATGAGCCAACGGGTGCAATAGTGACATATCTGTTATGGGGGAAACCAACAGCTCTCTAATTGGACTGGAGGCCTGCTCCATGGGAGGGAATACATCCCTGATACTGAAAACCTACAACAGGGGAGGTCATGAGCCCTAGGTGTGTAATGTCTGCTGGTGTATGGCTAAATGTATATACTATGCTCACCAAACTGCCCAGTAAGCACTTCTCTTAATGTTCACACCCATATATTAATGCTGCCCTCATTTTTGTTTAGAGAAGTTTCTCCATGGTGCTGAGAAGAAGGGACAGAGGAGTGCTCAGCACTGAAACATCTCTAACACCTTTCAAGCCTCAGGGTCCATTGCGGAAGAGGTGGCAGAAAGAATGTAAGAGCCAAAGGAAGGGTAGGACTCCTTATAACACGCTCTTCCAGACACAAAATGGCCTGGATATCCACGACCTCGCAGTGCCTGACATCAAAATAAAAGAGAGGAAGAGCCAGAGTGGCGCACGCCTTTAATCCCAGCACTCTGGAGGCAGAGGTAGGAGGATCACCATGAATTCAGTGCTGTCCTAAGACTACATAGTGAATTCCAGGTCAACCTAGGCTAGAATGAGACCCTACCTTGAAAAGAAAAAAAAAAAAAGCCGGGCGTGGTGGCGCATGCCTTTAATCCCAGCACTCGGGAGGCAGAGGTAGGAGGATCGCCGTGAGTTCAAGGTCACCCTGAGAAGACAGAGTGCATTCCAGGTCAGCCAGGACTAGAGTGAAACCCTACCTCGAAAAACCAAAAAAAAAAAAAAGAGAGAGAGAGAGGATGCTGGAGAGATGGCTTAGTGGTTAAGCGCTTGCCTATGAACCCTAAGGACCCTGGTTCGAGGCTTGATTCCCCAGGACCCATGTAAGCCAGATGCATATGGTGGTGCAAGCATATGGAGTTTGTTTGCAGTACCTAGATGCCCTGGTGCATCTACTCTCTCTCTCTCTCTCTCCCTTTCTCTGTCTCTAATAAATAAATAAAAATAAATAAAAGAGACAGCCGGGCATGGTGGCACACACCTTTAACCCCAGCACTCAGGAGGCAGAGGTAGGAGGATCACCGTGAGTTCAAGGCCAGCCTGAGACTACATAGTGAATTCCAGGTCAGCCTGGACTAGAGTAAGACCCTACCTTGAAAACCAAAATAAACAAGTAAATAAATATAAAAATAAAAGAGAGGCTGATTGAGAGGGGGAGGGGATATGATGGAGAGTGGAGTTTCAAAGGAGAAAGTGGGGGGAGGGAGGGAATTACCATGGTTATTGTCTACAATTATGGAAATTTTCAATAAAAAACAAATTAATTAAATTAAGAAAAGCAGGTTTCCTACCAAGACCTGTTTCACAGGTACCCACAAGTTCTCCATACAGCCCACCACTCTCTTTTTTAAAAAATACTTTTATTTATTTATTATTATTTTTAATATTGTATTTTATTATTTTTTTTATTTGACAGAGAAAGAGGGAGAGCTGAAGAAATGTCTTAGTGGTTAAGGCATTTGCCTGAGAAGCAAAAAAAAAAAAAAAAGTCTTCCTCTCTTCAATCTCTCTCTCTCTCTCTGCTTGCAAGTAAGTGAATAAATAAAATTAAAAAAAATCTTTTAAAAATATGTTAAAAAAAAAAAAAAAAGGGAGAGAGAGAGATAGAGAATGGGCGTGCCAGGGCTTCCAGCCACTGCAAAGGAACTTCAGACATGAGCGCCCCCTTGTGCATCTGGCTTACGTGGGTCCTGGGGAATCGAACCAGGGTCCTTTGGCTTCGCAGGTGAATGCCTTAACCACTAAGCCATTTCTCTGTCTCTCTCCAAAAACAAAAAAAAAATCTGTGGGTTGGAGGGGTGCCTTAGTGGTTATGACACTTACCTGAAAAGCCAAAGGACCCAGGTTCGATTCCCCAGGACCCCCATAAGCCAGAGGCACATGGTGGCACATGCATCTGGAGTTCCTTTGCAGTGGCTGAAGGCCCTGGCTTGCCATTCTCTCTCTCTCTCTCTCTCAAAAGTACAAGTTTGAAAAACTTGTGTGTCTGTGTGTGTCATGCACCAGGATCTGAAAATTAATGTCCATCCTGCTTTATGTGGGTGGCTAGGGAATTGAACCTTGACTGTCACACTTTACAAGCATGTGCCCTTAACCACTAAGGCATCTCCCCAGACCCTTGAAAAAAATTTTTTTTGAAGCCGAGTCTACTCTGTAGCCCAGGCTGGTCTCAAATTCTCCCTCTTTTGCCTCAGTCTCCTAAGTGCTAGAGTTAGAGGCATCTGCCACCATGCCTCCTTTTCCTTTGTTTTCTTTTCTTTTCTTTCTTTCTTTCTTTCTTTCTTTCTTTTTTTTTTTTTTTTTTTTTTTGAGGTAGGGTCTCACTCTGGTCCAGGCTGACCTGGAATTAACTATGTAGTCTCAGGATGGCCTCAAACTCTCGGCGATCCTCCTACCTCTGCCTCCCGAGTGCTGGGATTAAAGGCGTGCGCCACCACGCCCGGCCTGGTTGCTGTTTTCTAATGTGATCTTTAAAATAGTTTAAAAGGGGTGGGGGGAGGCTGGAGAGAGATGGCTTAGCGGTTAAGGCATTTGCCTGCAAAGCCAAAGGACTCAGGTTTGATTCCCCAGGACCCATGTAAGCCAGATGTACAAGGCGGCGCATGCATCTGGAGTTTGTCTGCCCTTCATTTACAGCGGCTGAATGCTCCGGAATGCCCATGCTCCACCACTCCCTCTCTCTCACTTCCTCTCTCTCTCACTTTCTCTCTCTCTCAAATATAAATATATAAATTTGAGCCGGGTGTGGTGGCGCAAGCCTTTAATCCCAGCACTTGGGATGCAGAGGTAGGAGGATTGCCTAAGGACTCTGGTTTGATTCTCCAGGTCCCACGTAAGCCAGATGCACAAGGGGGTGCACGCGTCTGGCGTTCGTTTGCAGTGGCTAGAGGCCCTGGCGTGCCCATTCTCTCTCTCTCTTTGCCTCAAATAAATAAATAAATTACATTAAATCTTTTTTTAAAAAATATAAAGAATAATTTAGTTTATGTAGATGAAAAGCCTGAGGAAGCTCTGGCTTCAGGCTGTTGACACGTGTTAATGAGGCTGAGTCCAAGGCGTTCAGTTTGGTATTGCATGGGTGTTTCTAACTCCCCTCTCTCGGTTTCCTTTGGGTGGGATTTCACTATCTGACCAACTTTCCCCAGAAAACACCAAAGATGGCCACTGAAAGTTTCAGCTTGTGTCCTATACAAAACAGAAAGAAGAGAAGAAAAAAAAAAAAGAAAAACACAGAAAAAGCAGCAGCATTTCTCTCCTGGAAGCTTGGCCAAGAATTCCTTTTTCCTGTCATTGGACTGATCTGAATCATGTGACCACCTCGGGACCAATCACTGCACTCAAAATGATGGAATGCTCTTGACAGCCAGAACAGCCTGAGGCCAACTTTGATAGAACCTACTGGAAGGCTGAGCAAGTCCTTTAAAGGATAAACTGGTTTAAAACCAGTTTGCTATTCCCCCTGTAATCCCAGGACACTTGCTGAGGCAGGAGGATGAAGAGTTCAAGGTCAGCGTGGACTACATAAGGAGACTCCGTCAAAGGGAGGGAAAGAAGGGAGGGAGGAAAGAAAGAAGGAAGAAAGGTGGGTTAGCATTCTGCATTTCAGAGACCTGTATAAAAGGGTTAGGGTTCCATGTGGCCTTCAATGTGTGTGGTTTGAACATCCTCCTGCAGGCTGTGTTACGAGCCCATCCCTTTTTTTTAAGGAAGGGTCTCACTCTAGCCCAGGCTAACCTGGAACTCTGTAGCTTCAGGTCGGCCTCAAACTCACAGAGATCCTCCTACCTCTGCCTCCCCAAGTACTGGGATTAAAGGCATGCGCCACCACACCTGGCAACTAGCCCCTTTTTGACAATAATGGTGATATCACTTCATGCTAGTGAGTTGAGATTTTTGGAGATAAAGTCTCTTGTACCCTAGGTTAGCCTGGAACTCTTTATTTTTATTTATTTATTTATTTATTTATTTATTTATTTATTTATTTATTTATTTATTTTGGTTTTCCAAGGTAGGGTCTCACTGTATCTCAGGCTGACCTGGAATTCACGATGTAGTCTCAGGGTGGCCTCGAACTCACGGCGATCCTCCTACCTCTGCCTCCCAAGTGCTGGGATTAAAGGCGTGCGCTACCATGCCCAGCTCTGGAACTCATTATGTAGCTGAAGATAAACGAACTCCAGATGCATGCGCCCCCTTGTGTATCTTGGCTAACGTGGGTCCTGGGGAATAGAACCTGGGTCCTTTGGCTTTGCAGGCAAACACCTTAACTGCTAAGCCATCCCTCCAGCCCAGGATGAGCTCTTGATCTGCCTGCCTCCCTCCACCTTAGGAGTGCCAGGACTATATGTGTGAACCATCACAGCTGGCATATAGTAAGTAGTAGTTTTGTGTGTGTGTGTGTGTGTGTGTGTGCGCGCGCGCGTGCGTGTGTGTGTGTATGTGTGTTTTGAGGTAGGGTCTCGCTCTAGCCCAGGCTGACCTGGAATTCACTATGTAGTCTCAGGGTGGCCTCGAATTCACGGTGATCCTCCTACCTCTGCCTCCTGAGTGCTGGGATTAAAGGTGTGCACCACCATGACCGGCTAGTAAGTAATACTTTTAAGTTACTTTTGTGGTTTTAGTAAGTTAAATAAGCACTTTTTGGGGGAAAAAAAAAAAAAAGCCGGGCTTAGTGGCGCAAGCCTTGAATCTCAGCACTTTGTCTGGATGCAGAGGTAGGAGGATCAAGGTGAGTTCAAGGTCACCTTGAGACCACATAGTGAATTCCAGGTCAGCCTGGGCTACAGAGAGACCCTACCTGGAAAAAAAAAGAAAGAAAAAGAAGAAGAAGAAGAAAAGAAACAGGAATAGTTAAGAACTTTAATCCATATTCTTTTTTTCTTTCTTTCTTGAGGTTCTGGGGATGGGATTCAGGGCCTGGTGAACACTAGGCAAGCGCTCTACTACTGACCTGTACCCTCAAGGTATAGCCCCAGCCGGTCTTGAACTTGTGATCCTCCTGTCTCATCTTCTTGAGCATTTGCCTGCCAGAGTGTGCCATCATGGCTGGTGCCAGCTCTTTTTTTTTAAATATATATAAGGGCTGGAGAGATGGCTTAGCGGTTAAATGCTTGCCTATGAAGCCTAAAGACCCCGGTTCGAGGCTCGCTTCTCCAGGACCCACGTAAGCCAGATGCACAAGGGAGTGCATGCATCTGGAGTTCGTTTGCAGTGGCTGGAGGCCCTGGCGCACCCATTCTCTCTCTCTCTCTCTCTCTACCTGCCTATTTCTGTATCTCTCTCTCAAATAAATAAATAAATAAATAAATAAATAAATAATAAAATATTAAATATATATATATATATATAAAGCCAGGCGTGGTGGTGCACACCTTTAATCCCAGCACTTGGGAGGCAGACGTAGGAGGATCGCCGTGAGTTTGAGGACACCCTGAGACTACAGAGTGAATTCCAGGTCAGCCTGGGCTAGAGTGAGACCCTACCTCGAAAAAAACCAAAAAATAAAATAAAATTAAAATTAAAAAATATATATATATATATATATATATATATACAGGGACTGAAGAGATGGTTTAGTGGTTAAGGCGTTTGCCTACAAAGCCAAAGGATCCCAGTTAGATAGACTCTCAGGATCCACGTAAGCCAGATTCACATGGTGGTGCATGTGTGTGGAGTTCATTTGCAGTGGCTGGAGGCCCTGGCGTACTCATTCTCTCTCTCTGCCTCTCTCTCTCTCTCTCTCTCAAATAAATAAAATAAAATAAAATAAATATATATGTCTGGAGAAATGTTTGCCTATGAAGTCTAAGGACCCTGGTTCAAGGCTTGATTCCCTAGTACCCACCACATAAGCCAGATGCACAAGGTGGCACATGCATCTGGAGTTTGTTTGCAGTGGCTGGAAGCCCTGATGCGCCCATTCTCTCTCTTTCCCCCTCTTTCTCTCTCACTCTCTCAAATAAATAAATAAATAAATAAATAAAACAGAAAAGCCGGGCATGGTGGCGCACGCCTTTAATCCCAGCACTCGGGAGGCAGAGGTAGGAGGATTACTGTGAGTTCGAGGCCACCCTGAGACTACATAGTTAATTCCAGGTCAGCCTGGGCCAGAGTGAGACCCTGTCTTGCAAAACCAAAAAAAAAAAAAAAAAAAAAAAAAAAAAAAAGAAAAACAGAAAAACAGAAAATAATAAAATAAAATATTAGGCAGACCTCAGCCTCGAACTCTATATATATATATATACTGAGACTTTACGATTTATTTATAAGAGATGGTTTAGTGGTTAAGGCGGGTTCTGAGAATTAAAAAACCAAAGGTTTCATCCTAGCTCAGTTAAAATTGAAATATATAGTCTCTGGGTGGCCTTAGAACCTACAGCCCTCCTACGTGCTGGGATTAAAGGCGCGCCTAACAGAGTTTAGTTTAGTTTTAGGGGTTCCGAGGAGTGACAGTTTCACAAAGACATGGGCGATGCAGGAAATGCCTTAAGACCAGGATTGCCTAAGGACATTTGATTCTCCAGGATGAACGTCTGGAGGGAGCACGCCAGTGCTGAGGCCTGGCGCACTCTGGCATTCTCTCCCTCTCACTTGGGAGGCACAAAACACCTCTCTCCCCAGTCCAACCCCTTGTTTCAGCTTGTGTCCTATACAAAACAGAAAGAAGAAAAAAAAAAAGACTAAATAAATAAATTTCATAATAAAATATTAAAAATAAAATAAAATAAAATAAAATTTTAAAATGCTATGGCCCTGACGCTAATCCTCCAACCTCTGCCTCCTGAAGGATGGGATTAGTTTAAGGTGGTTTGAACATCCTCCACACAGTTTGGGAGGCAGGAACAGGTCTGTAGTGGCCTCAAACTCACCAGGGAGAAGTACGCATCCCAAGTACTGGGATTCAGGCATCTTACCCAGGTCACCCTGGAACTCCTTCTTAGACTCACTCGAAAATTAAATGGTTAGATAGACTCTCAGGATCCACGTAAGCCAGATTCACATGGTGGTGCATGTGTGTGGAGTTCATTTGCAGTGGCTGGAGGCCCTGGCGTACTCATTCTCTCTCTCTGCCTCTCTCTCTCTCTCTCTCTCAAATAAATAAAATAAAATAAAATAAATATATATGTCTGGAGAAATGTTTGCCTATGAAGTCTAAGGACCCTGGTTCAAGGCTTGATTCCCTAGTACCCACCACATAAGCCAGATGCACAAGGTGGCACATGCATCTGGGTTTGTTTGCAGTGGCTGGAAGCCTGATGCGCCCATTCTCTCAAATAAATAAAACAGAAAAGCCGGGCATGGTGGCGCACGCCTTTAATCCCAGCACTCGGGAGGCAGAGGTAGGAGGATTACTGTGAGTTCGAGGCCACCCTGAGACTACATAGTTAATTCCAGGTCAGCCTGGGCCAGAGTGAGACCCTGTCTTGCAAAACCAAAAAAAAAAAAAAAAAAAAAAAAAAAAAAAAAAAAAAAAAAAAAACAGAAAATAATAAAAAGAAAATAAAATATTAAAAGAAAGTTTTTTTTTTTTTTTTGGTTTTTCGAGGTAGGGTCTCGCTCTAGCTCAGGCTGACCTGGAATTTGCTATGTCATCTCAGCCTCGAACTCTCGGCGATCCTCCTACCTCTGCCTCCCGAGTGCTAGGATTAAAGGTGCGCGCCACCACGCCCGGCTTTTTTTTTTTTTTTTTAATATATTTTATTTATTTATTTGATAGAGAGAAAGAGGCACACAGAGAGAAAGACAGAGGGAGAGAATGGGCGCGCCAGGGCCTCCAGCCAGTACAAATGAACTCCAGATACACGTGCCCTCTTGTGCCTCTGGCTTACATGGGTTCTGGAGAATCCTTTGGCTTTGCAGGCAAACACCTTACCACTAAGCCATCTCTCTAGTCCCCCTTTTGTTTTTCAAGGTAGGGTTTCATTCTAGCTCAGGCTGACCTGCAATTCACTATGTAGTCTCTGGGTGGCCTTGAACTCACAGCGATCCTCCTACCTCTGCCTCCTGAGTGCTGGGATTAAAGGCGTGCGCCACCACGCCCAGTTTAAACACCCAGTTTTTCACATGGGTTCCGAGGAGTGGACAGTTTCCCACCCAAAAGACCCTCCTGTTTAACTGGCCAAGTGCTTTATTAACTGATAAGCCATCTCTCCAGCCACTACCTTTCTTTTTGTTCGTTTGTTTGAGGTAGGGTCTTACTCTAACTAGGCTGACCTGGAATTCATTATGTAGTCTCAGCCTGGCCTTGAACTCCAGAGTGCAAAGTGCTGGGACTAAAGGTGTGTGCCACTATACAGAGAGAGAGAGAGAGAGAATAGGCGTACCAGGGCCTTCAGCCATTGCTGCAAACAAACTCCAGATGCATGTGCCACCTTATGCATCTGGCTTTACATGAGTCCTGGGGAATCAAACTCAGCTTAGGTTTTTCAGGCACAACCTTAACCACTGAACCATATCTCCAGCCCCAGGACTCAATGTTTTGTTGTTGTTGTTGTTGTTTGTTTGTTTGTTTGTTTTGGTTTTTCAAGGTAGGGTCTCTCTGTGGTCCAGGCTGACCTGCAATTCACTATGTAGTCTCAGGTTAGCCTTGAACTCAACTCATAACCATCCTCCTACCTCAGCCTCCCTCCCAAGTGCTGGGATTAAATGCATGCCCTACCATACCCAACTATACCTTTCTTTTTTTAAAAAATATATTTTATTTATTTATTTATGAGAGAGAGAGAGAGAATGGGCATGCCAGGCCCTCTAGCCATTGTTAATGAACTCCAGATGCATGCGCCCACTTGTGCATCTGGCTTACGTGGGTCCTGGAGAGTCGAACTGGGATCCTTTGGCTTTGCAGGCAAATGCCTTAACTGCTAAGCCATCTCTCCAGCCCCCAACTATACCTTTCTTGAAACAGATGTAGATGATAGAAATACTGTGGTGGGATAGCAAGGAACTAAGCTCGGGAACCGGGGCATCATCTAAAATCCTCCCAGGAAAACCGGTGGGTAGGGGGTGGGAAACAGGAAACATGTTCATTTTTTGAGAGCCCACAGAGGGACGACAACCCATGTGGTCAGGGTGGCCCAAAGCAGAGCAGGGGACCCTAGAGGTGGCTGTAAGGAAGCAGCTCTCAGAACTTTCCAAGCAGAGGGATACAAACCGGGAGGGGTCCTCATGTCCCCATGGGGCACACGAGGGCTACCATGTCTGCTTGTTAGCACATTTTTGGAAAGGGGGCTCTTGTCTAAGTCAGAAAAAAGAACTAGTTGCCGGGTGTGGTGGCACACACCTTTAATCCCAGCCCTCAGGAAGCAGAGGTAGGAGGATCCGTAAGTCCGAGGCCACCCTGAGACTACATAGTGAATTCCAGGTCAGCCTCGAAACAAACAAATAAACAACAACAAAGAACTAATTGTTGGGCTGGAGAGATGGCTTAGCGGTTAAGGAGCATACCTGCAAAGTGTAAGGACCCTGGTTCAATTCTCCAGGTCCCACATGAGCCAGATGCACATGGTGGTGCATGCGTTTGGAGTTCGTTCGCAGTGACTGGAGGCCCTGGCATGCCCATTCTCATTCACTCTCTCTCTCCCTCTTTGTGTCTCAAATAAATAAAATAATAAAATTTTTAAAAAGAACTAGTTGTATGTGGTCTTTTCCCTAATCCACAAAATGCTAGAATCTTAAGTTTGGGATTTTTTTTTTAAATATATATTTTTAAAATATATTTTTATTTAATTATTTGAGAGAAGGAAAGAGACAGAAAGAGAGAGAGAATGGGCACTCCAGGGCATCCAGTTTCTGCAAACGAACTCCAGACACATGCATCCCCTTATGCATCTGGTTTATGTGGGTCCTGGAAAATCGAACCAGGATCCTTTAGCTTTGAAGGCAAACGCCTTAACTGCTAAACCCTCTCTCCAGCCCCAAGGTTGGGAAATCGTAAAATTCCTCTGGTTCAACACCCTCAAGGAATGCTAGAAGCATCCTACACTGCACCATGGCAGTCCAAAATACTTTGGCTTCAAGTCCTAAGTCATGACTGTCCCCACCCTCCATATGCCCCCAGTGGACCTACCCATGGTCTCCCCACTGCCCTCCCCCACCCACTCTCCACCCAGAAGCCACGGTCTCTCCCCATGAGGTAATCGGGCAGATCACTCTCCATTTAGCACTCAGCAGGAAGTCCAGAGGCTCAGCTAAAATGGGCCCCTGGGCAGGCCCATGGTCACCTCTTTGGTCTCCTCCCTCTCTCCCTGTCTCTTTCTTTCTCTCTCTGTGCCCCCCCCCTCCCATGCCAACAAGCTAAGCGCATTTCTGCATCAAGAATTTGTGCTTGCTGTTCCCCTCTGTCTGGAGCACCCCCTTTTTTCTCTTTGTTTGTTTTTGTTTTTCGAGGTAGGGTCTCACTTTAGCCCAGGCTGACCTGGAATTCACTCTGTAGTCTCAGGGTGGCCTCGAACTCATAGCGATCCTCCTACCTCTGCTTCCCAAGTGCTGGGATTAAAGGTGTGGGCCACCACACCTGGCTACTCCTTTTCTCTCTCTCTCTCTCTCTTTTTTTTTTTTTTTTTGGTTTTTCCGAGGTAGGGTCTCACTCTAGCTCAGGCTGACCTGGAATTCACTATGTAGTCTCAGAGTGGCCTCGAACTCACGGCGATCCTCCTACCTCTGCCTCCCGAGTGCTGAGATTAAAGGTGTGCGCCACCATGCCTGGCTTTTTTCTTTTCTTTTTTTTAATTTTTATTTATTGAAAGAGAGAGAGAGAGAAAGAGGCAGGTAGATACAGAGAATGGGCATGCCAGGGCCTCTAGCCACTACAAACTAACTCCAGACACATGACCCACCTTGTGCATCTAGGTTTATGTTGGTACTGGGGAATTGGTCATTAGGCATTAGGCTTTGCAGGCAAGTGCCTTCACTGCTGAGCCATCTCTCCCTTTTTATTTTAACTTTATTTATTTATTGTTTTTAGAAAGAGGCAGAGAGAGAGAGAGGAGAGAGAGAATGGACACACCAGGGCCTCCAGCCACTGCAAACAAACTCCAGATGCATGCGCTCCTTGTGCATCTGGTTTACATGGGTCCTGGAGAATCGAACCAGGATCCTTTGACTTTGCAGGCAAATGCCTTAACCATCTCTCCAGCCCTAATTTTATTTTATTTTTTAAAAATATTTTTATTTATTTATTTGAGAGAGAGAAAGAGGCTGAGAGACAGAGAAGGAGAGAGGGAGAGAATGGGCATGCCAGGACCTCCAGCCACTGCAAATGAACTCCAGATGCATGTGTCACCTTGTGCATCTGGCTTACATGGGTTCTGGAGAATCAAACCAGGGATCCTTAACCGCTAAGCCATCTCTCCAGCCCCCTAATTTTATTTTTATGAGACAGAGTCTCATTCTAGCCCAAACTGGCCTGAACTCACTCTGTAGCCCAGGCTGGCTTCAAGCTCAAAGCAATCCTCCTTCCTCATCCTCCTAAGTGCTGGGATTAAAAGGAGTGAGCCACTACATCCAGCTTATTTTTATTTTATTTTATTTTTTATATTTTTTTCAAGTTTTATTTTTGTTTGAGACAGAGAGAGAAAGAGGAAGATAGAGAGAATGGGGGTCTGACTCTAGCCCAGGCTGACCTGGAATTCACTATGTAGTCTCAGGGTAGCCTCGAACTCACAGCGATCCTCCCACCTCTGCCTCCCGAGTGCTGGGATTAAAGGCGTGCGCCACCATGCCCTGCTTCACCATTGACTTTTATCACCGCTTGTAACTAGCTTTGTGTGTGTGGTATATGACACCATGTCATATACTCAAGTGTGTTTGTGTGCAGATGCAAGTTTCCTGTGTGTGCGTATGTGCAGGCCGGAAGACAACATCATGTGCCCTTCTCTGTCTCACAATCTCCCAGTGAACCCAGGGCTGCTTTTTTGCCAGTCAGACTGGTTGACCAGCAAACCCCGTTTGGCACTAGAGTTATAGGCACATGTGGCCCACACCCTGTTTTTTTTTTTTTTTTTTGGTTTTTCAAGGTAGGGTCTCACTCTAGTCTGACCTGGAATTCACTATGTAGTCTCAGGGTGGCCTTGAACTCACAGCGATTCTCCTACCTCTGCCTCCTGAGTGCTGGGATTAAAGGCGTGCGCCACCTCTGGCCCAGAACTACCTACCTCTCTTACATTGTCCGTTTGCTCATGCAGTTGCCTCACTTCTTCTGATACCTCTACTGTGTCACCAATGCCGGTGGCAGGGCCTGGTGCATAGCTGGCGCTCACTAAAATATGTGGCCTGAACAGATATGGGCAAAGGAATGAAATAGCCGTGAGTCAGACTAGCCTTTTCTACCCCACCCCTACTCCCACCCACCCCCCAACCCCTGAGCCAGGCGTTTGGCCTCTCCCCACTGTGACCCCAACTGAGCTGGGGGCCCTCCTGGGTGGATGGAGTCTGCAGCCGCCTTGGCTGCTTGCCCTGTATTGATCAAAGCTGGGAGTCCTGCTGGCTGAGGTCTGTCCCAGGGTGGAGGCGGGGCAGGGCAGGGGAATTCTGGCTGAGAGCTTGCCTGGGGCCAAGTAAGGCTGCTACAGACCCATCTGCTACAGGGGCTAAAGGCACCTCTTCTCCGCACTTCCCAGGGGAGGCCCAGCCTTCTCCAGGAGGGTGAACAGCAGGTATGGCAACCAATGTGTTGGCCCTACATGAGTGTTTGTATTAGTTCTGTTGTGCTCCCTTCCTGGGGAACAGATCCTTTTTATTTTTATTTTTATTTATTTATTTTTAACTTTTTATTTTTTATTATTTTTTTTTGGAGAGAGACAGAGAGAGAGAGAGAGAGAGAGAGAGAGGGACAGAGATGGGCGCGCCAGCAGTGTTTCAGCTGCTGCGAACGAAATCCAGATGTGCACGCCCCCTTGTGGTCAAGTGTGGCATTGTGCCCTTGCATCACTGCATCTGGCTAAAGGTGGGACTTGGAGATTGGAACCGCTGGAGATTGGAACCAGTGTTCTTAGGCTTAGGAGGCAGGCGCCTTAACCCCTAAGCCATCTCTCCAGCTCTTTATTTTTATTTTTGGTAGACAGAAAGAGGCAGAGAAAGGAGAGGCAGAGAGAGAGAGAGAGAGAGAGAGAGACAGAATGGGCACGCCAGGGGCTTGCAGCCACTGTGAACAAACTCCAGACACGTGCACCCCCTTGTGGGCATGTGTGACATTGCACACTTGTGTCAGTGTTGCATCTGGCTACATGGGACCTGGAGGATTCGAATATGTGTTCTTAGGCTTTGCAGTTAAGCACCTTAACCACTAAGCCATTTCCAGCCCCAGATCATCATCATCTTCTTCTTCTCCTCCTCCTCCTCCTTCTTTTTATTTTTCCGAGGTAGGGTCTCAATGTAGCTCAGGCTGACCTGGAATTCACTGTATAGTCTCACAGCGATCCTCCTACCTCTGCTTTCCAAGTGCTGGGATTAAAGGCATGTGCCACTGCACCCAGCATTTTTTTTTTTTTTTTTGAAACAAGGTCTCATGGAATAGTTTAGTTTGGCCTCCAGTCATGTAGCCTAGGCTGGCCTCCAACTTTCTATGTACCTAAGAATAACCTTGAGGCTTTAAAAAATATTTTTAAATTTTTCATTTATTTATTTTTTGAGAGAGAAAAAGGCAGATAGAGAGAGAGAATGGGTGCTCCAGGGCCTCCAGCCACTGCAAATGAACTCCAGATGCATGTGTCACCTTGTGCATCTGGCTTACATGGGTCCTGGAGATTTGAACCTGGGTCCTTTGGATTTGCAGGCAAGCGCCTTAACCACTAAGGTTTTTATTGAGGTTTTTATTTTTGTTCTATTTTATTTTATTTTGGTTTTTCGAAGAAAGGTCTTGCTCTAGCCCAGACTGACCTGGAATTCACTCTGTGAAGTCTCAGGATGGCCTCAAATTCACAGCGATCCTCCTACCTCTGCCTCCCATGTGCTGGGATTAAAGGCATGTGCCACCACGCCCGGCTCTTGAGGCTTTTTTTTTTTTTTTTTTTCGGTTTTTCGAGGTAGGGTCTCACTCTGGTCCAGGCTGACCTGGAATTAACTATGTAGTCTCAGGGTGGCCTCGAACTCTCGGCGATCCTCCTACCTCTGCCTCCCGAGTGCTGGGATTAAAGGCGTGCGCCACCACGCCCAGTTTGAGGCTTTTTTTATGAGAGAGAGAATTGGCACACCAGGGCCTCTAGCCACTGTAAACAAACTCCACATGCGTGCATCACCTTTATGCATCTGGCTTATGCAGGTTCTGGGGAGTCAAACATTGGTCCTTTGGTTTTGCAGGCAAGTACCTAAACCGGCTCTAGCCCTTGAGGTGTTTTTTTTTTTTTAAATATTTTATTTTTTATTTATTTGAAAGAGAGAGATACAGAAATAGGCAGGGAGAGAGAGAGAGAGAGAGAGAATAGTTGCGCCAGGGCCTCAAGCCACTGCAAACGAACTCCAGATGCATGCACTCCCTTGTGCATCTGGCTTATGTGGGTCCTGGAGAATCAAGCCTTGAACCAGGGTCCTTAGGCTTCATAGGCAAGCATTTAACCGCTAAGCCATCTCTCCAGCCCCCCTTGAGGTTTTTTGTTGCATACATGTACTGTATGCATGCTAATATAGTAGAGGTGCGCGCACGCCGTGTGTGTGTGTGTGTGTGTGTGTGTGTGTGTGTTTGACAGGATCTTGGGATTCCGTTACTTTAAAGAGTGCCAGCTTGTCCTGGGGCTTTCCTGTCTCTGCCTCTGAACTCTGGAATGACAGGCCTGTCCAGCATTTAATGGGTATTGGGATCCAAATTGGGCTCCTCAGACTTGTGCAGCAAGCCCTTTAACCACCGAGTCATCCCCCCAGTTTAAGCTTTTTGTACAACCTTGAACTTTTTTATATACTTTTAAAATTTATTTATTTAATTATTTTACTTATTTGAAATAGAGAGGCAAGTAGAGAGAATGGGCACACTAGGGCCTTCAGCTGCTGCAAACAAACTCCAGATGCCACCTTGTGCATTTGGTTTACGTGGGTCCAGGAGAATCAAATCTGGGTCCTTTGGCTTTGCAGGCAAGCCCCTTAACAGCTAAGCCATCTCTTCACCTCTTTATTTATTTATTTGAGAGAGAGAAATAGAGAAAGAGAGGCAGAGAGAGAATGGGCATGCCAGGGCTTCCAGCCACTGCAAACTAACTCCATATGCATGGGACACCTTGTGCATCTGGCATACGTGGGTTCTGGAGAATTGAACCTGGGTCCTTAGGCGTTGCAGGCAAGTGCCTTAACCGCTAAGCCATTTCTCCAGCATTCCTAGGAGTCTTTTTGGACAGGCCTGTGGAGCCACTCAGAAACTACAGAAATAGTTTATCACTGTCATGATGAGGGACACCGGAAAGGGAACCCTCTACCTCTTTTCTACTGTCCAGCAGATGCTACAGAGAAAGGCTGAAATAGCCAAGGCTGGGAATGAACTGGCTGGCAAAGATCCCTTTAAGGCCCCTGAGATGCTGTTTTGGACTTACTGAAACACTTGCATACATATTCACTTTTTTTTTGGTTTTTTGAGGTAGGGTCTCGTTCTAACCCAGGCTGACCTGGAATTCACTATGTAGTCTCAGGGTGGCCTCGAACTCACGGTGATCCTCCTACCTCTGCCTCCCGAGTGCTGGGATTAAAGGCGTGCACCACCACTGCCACTTCGGGAGATAGACTGGCTAAAAGTTATACCCATTTGATAGATGAATAAACTGAGGCCTCAAGAGTGCCATGATGACTCAGGGTCATGTGGTAGTTTTGTTTAATGGCTCTTCCTGTATGAGAGTGACTACTTCCCTGGCAGACTCAGTGCCAGGACAGAGGAAGGGACAAGACTCCTCTGCTCAGGATGTTCAAAGCCAATTTGATGATTTTAGGCAAGCCACAGCTGCAGCCCTGAGGGAAAAACCTCCTGCTGGGAGCCCAGGGCAGGACTTCCAGGCAGGGGTGGGTGTTTCATGGGAACTCAGGTGGCCTCTCCAGGCAGGACCTAGACCAGCCTGAGCTTTCCCGCCTGCCAACCCAAGCGCCTTCCTGCTGGATTTAAGACTCTGTCCAGCAGTTGTTTTAAATTTCCGGGCAGGGGGCTGTGAGGAAAGGGTTAGGGGAGGGGTGCTGCAGGCCGTCTGGGGTGTGGGCTGCTATTTACCAGGGCCTTTTGTGGGATGCAAGCTCCAGGCTGGGGGCTCCCACAATTGCTTTCAGCTGGGCTGTCAGCCAGGCTGAAGCGTTGGGTGGGTAGGTGGAAGGGGGTGGTAAGAGAAGAACCACAGGGCACAAAGGGTCTCTTCCAGCCCAGCGTGTCTTTCTGCCTGACTGGGTGCCTGCTCTTACTGGACCATCAGGCCTGGCCGGGACATCCTTCAATATAAATGTATCTATGGGTCGAGGAATCCATCCGGCCAGGCCTGGATGGTGCCTAGCTTTATGGCCCTTATGCAGTTAATCTTTCATTTCCTCTCCCGGCTTCATCTCCCGGCTCACTTCCCCTCTCTCCCAGGAGGGAGGAATAGCTCGGCTCCACAGCGGGGTTCCCTCCCACCCCTCCCCCACAACCCCTTTGTCAGAAAGTACCTGTGTGTACAGCTTTCCCTGTGGCCCTGGGCTCCGTGGGCTCCCATTCACTCAGCACAGCATATGCCTGGCATATGATGGGCACCCCCCACCCTCCCACCCCACTGTTCCTCTGCACCCACAGAACGGACTCCTTAGCTTGCTGTCCAGCCCCTGTGGCCTACTTTCCCCCTCAGGCAAACCCCATGCCCCAGGCAAACTGAATTACTGCAGGGTTCAGTTTTTGCCTTGCTCCTTGTTAGAGCATTCATGACGTTAAAAAATTGGGGGAAGCCGGGCATGGTGGCGCATGCCTTTAATCCCAGCACTCAGGAGGCAGAGGTAGGAGGATCGCCATGGGTTTGAGGCCAACCTGAGACTACATAGTGAATTCCAGGTCAGCCTGGGCTAGAGTGAGACCCTACCTTGGAAAACCAAAATATATATATATATATTGGGGAGAAGGGGCTGGAGAGATGGCTTAGAGGTTAAGGCGCTTGACTGCGGAGCCTAAGGACCCAGGTTTGATTCCCCAGGTCCCAGGTCCCACGTAAGCCAGATGCACATGGTAGCGTATGCATCTGGAGTTCCTTTGCAGTGGCTGGAAGCACTGGCACGCCCATTCTCTCTGACTCTAATAAATAAAAATAAAATCGTTAACTTTTAAAATTTTTTAAATTTGATTTTGTTTACTTGAGAGAGAGATAGAAAGAGGCAGAGAGGGCTGGAGAGATGCTTAGTGGTTAAGGCACATGCCTGCGAAGCCTAAGTACCCCAGTTTGATTCTCCAGGTTCCACCTAAGCCAGATGCAAAGGTGGCACATGCGTCTAGAGTTCTTTTGCAGTGGCTAGAGGCCCTGGCATGCTCATTCTCACTCTCCCTCTCTGTCTCAAATATAAATAAATAAATAAATAAATAAATAAATAAATATGGCAGAGAGAGAGAGAGAGAGAGAATGGGTGCACCATGGCCTCCAGCCACTGCAAAGGCACTCCAGATGCATGCACCACCTTGTGCATCTGGCTTACATGGGTCCTGGGGAATTGAACCTGGGTCCTTTGGCTTAGCAGACAAACACCTTAACTGCTAAGCCATCTCTCCAGCCCATAAATATTTATTTATTTATTTATTCGAGAGAAAGAGAGGCAGTTAGAGAGAATGGGTGTGCCAGGGCTTCCAGCCACTGCAAATGAACTCTAAATGCATGTGCCATGTTGTGCATCTGGCTTTACATGGGTCCTGGGGAATCGAAGTTGGGTCCTTTGGCTTTCCAAGCAAGTGCCTTAAGTGCTAAGCCATCTCTCTAGCCCACCCATGACTCTTCTTTTTTTTTTTTTAAAGCATGTGCAACCACGCCCTGCTTTAATATTATTATTATTTTTAATTTAATTAATTTATTTATTTGCAAGCAGAGAGAGATAGAAGAGAGACAGATAGAGAATGGGCATACCAGGGCCTGCAGCCGCTGCAAACGAAGTCCAGATGCATGTGCCCCTTGTGCGTCTGGCTTACGTGGGTCCTGGAGAATCGAACTGGGATCCTTTGGCTTTGCAGGCAAACGCCTTAACCACTAAGCCATCTCTCCAGCCCCCCCTTTTTTTTAAAAAAATATATTTATTTATTTATTAGAGGGAGAGAGAAAGGCAGATAGAGAATGGGTGTGCCAGGGCCTCTATCCACTGTAAATAAACTCCAGACACATGTGGCATCTTGTGCCTCTGGCTTTACGTGGGTACTGGGGAATCAAACCTGGGTTCTGAGGCTTTGCAGACAAGTGCCTTAACTATTAAGCCATCTCTCCATGATTTTTTTTGACATCTCAGACATCAAATCCCAAACACCTCACTCCCCGTACAGGTAGAGCTGGGCCAGTACTCTGTGACTGACTATAACCTTATTTTCTGCAGACGAACCCCAGAAGCACACACCACCTTGTGCATGTGGCTTTACATGGGTACTGGGGCCATCTCTCCAGTCCCTGACTAAGCGCCTTAAAATACTCACCTGAGGGGCTGGAGAGATGGCTCAGTGGTTAAGGTGCTTGCCTGCGAAGCCTAAGTACTCATATTCGACTCTCCAGGTCCCATGTAAGCCAGGCGCACAGTGACGCAAGCATGTAAGGTCACACGTGCACAAGGGGGCACATGCATCTGGAGTTCTATTGCAGTGGCTGGAGGCCCTGGCGCGCCAATTCTCTCTTTCTCTCTCATCTCTCTCTCTCGGAGTTGGTGCACGCCTTTAATCCCAGCACTCGGGAGGCAGAGGTGGAGGATCACCATGAGTTCGAGGCCACCCTGAGACTATATAGATAATTCCAGGTCAGCCTGGACCAGAGTGAGACCCTACCTCAAAAAAAAAAAAAGAAGGGGAGGAAGCCGTCGCCTTTAATCCCAGCACTTGGGAGGCAGAGGTATTGCACATTACCCTGAGACTAAATAGGAGGTCAGTCTGGACCAGAGAAAACCCTGGCCAAAAAAAAAAAAAAAAAAAAAA
The DNA here is from genome assembly GCA_036365145.1 of Orientallactaga sibirica. NCBI lineage: Eukaryota > Metazoa > Chordata > Mammalia > Rodentia > Dipodidae > Orientallactaga > Orientallactaga sibirica. Next base: position 3,970,134 of record JAEOAD010002279.1, on the reverse strand, counting down.
AAAAAGAGATGGCTTAGCACACTTGCCTGTGAAGCTAAGGACACCAGTTCAAGCTGATTCCCAGTACCACTGGATTCCCCAGTACTCACGTAAGCCAGATGCACAAGGTGGTGCATGCATATGGAATTCATTTGCAGTGGCTGGAGACCCTGGTGCGCCCATTTCTCTCTCTCTCTCTGTGCCTCTTTCTCTCTCTCTCTCTGCCTCTCTCTCTGTCTGTTGCTAAAGATTAAAAAATATAATAATAACATTTTTTTTTTTTTGGTTTTTCGAGGTAGGGTCTCACTCTGGTCCAGGCTGACCTGGAATTAACTATGTAGTCTCAGGGTAGCCTCGAACTCTTGGCGATCCTCCTACCTCTGCCTCCCAAGTGCTGGGATTAAAGGCGTGCGCCACCACTCCCGGCTAATAACAAATTTTTTTAAAGGCAGTCCATTGAGCTTACCTCAAAAAAATAAAATATGGGCTGGAGAGATGGCTTAGGGGTTAAGGCGCCTGCCTCCTAACCCTAAGAACACTGGTTCCAATCTCCAGTGGTTCCAATCTCCAGGTCCCACGTTTAGCCAGATGCAAAGGGACGCAAGGGCGCAATGCCACACTTGACCACAAGGGGGCGCACACATCTGGATTTCGTTCGCAGCAGCTGAGACCCTGCTGCCGCGCCCAGCTCTGTCTTCCTCTCCCTCTCTCTCTCTCTCTCTCTCTCTCTCTTCTCTTTCTCTGTGTCTCTCTCCAAAAAAATAATAAAAAATAAAAAATAAAATAAAATAAAATATACACCTTCCTATAATCCTAGCCCTTAGGAGGCTGAGGCAGGACAATTATAAGTTTGAGTCCAGCCTGGGCTATATAACAACAACAACAAAAAAAAAAAGTCCAGAAACTACCACCAGTATAACAGAGCCTGCAAGAGCCCAGTGAATGAAAAGACCTCCAGGCAGGGGGCCAGGAGAGTCCAGAGCCCCAGCGTAGTTCCCAGACCAACAGACAAGTCACATGACTGCAACAGACTCAGACGGCTGAGGGCCCTCCCCTTTTCCTTCCTGCTGATTTTGATCTTGGGTGTGGGAACCCAGTTCTGAAAGGAGGCTCTGCTCCTTTAAGAGCCTCCCTCACTCGGCCCTGTAAAACATCCCTGGAGAGCTGGGCCAGAACTAGGGGGAAAGCTGGAGGGGGTGGGTGTCCCAGCTGTGGGCTTGGTCAGTCTCTGGACTCAGAGAATGAGACTGCATAGGACAAAAAAATGTCAAGTGGGCTGGAGAGATGGCTTAGCAGTTAAAGGCCCTTGCAGGCAAAGCCAAAGGGCCCAGGTTCGATTCCCCAGGACCCACGTAAAGCCAGATGCACATGGTGGTGCATGCAGCTGGAGTTTGTAGTGGCTGGAGGCCCTGACATGCCTATTCTCTCTCTCTTCCCCTTCTTCTTCTTTTAAATATATTTTATTTTATTTTATGTTTATTTACTTGAGAGAGAGAAAAAAAGGTAGAGAGAGAGACTGAGAGAGAGAATGGGTGCACCAGGGCCTCCAGCCACTGCAAACGAACTCCAGATACATGGGCCCTTGTGCATTTGGCTTATGTGGGTCCTGGGAAATGTAGCCTGTGTTTTTTGGCTTTTGCAAACAAATGCCTTAACCGCTAAGCCATCTTCTCCAGCCCTCTTTCTCTCTTCTTTCTCTTAAATAATTTTCTGTTTATTTTTTTTGAGGTAGGGTCTTGCTCTAGTCCAGGCTGACCTGGAATTCACTATGTAGTCTCAGGGTGGCCTTGAACTCGTTGCAATCCTCCTATCTCTGCCTCCAGAGTGCTGGGATTAAAGGTGTGTGCCACTCCGCCTGGCTAAAATATTTTTTTAAAATAATGTCAAGTGTCCCTTCTGGGGGAGAATGGGGCTGAGGTAGGGATGGGAAGAAGGACAGGTATGAGATGCATATGACCCTTATGGAGAAACCTAGGTGTAATGTAGGCCTTTCCAGACCTCAGCATGCTGTGGCCTCCGGGGTGGTGGGGGATGTAAGCATTTGTTTGGTCCTTTACTGAGGAGGTACGCACTATGTAAGCCTGTGTCTCACAGTCTACCCCTCCCCTGTGCTGTCCTTTCTCACCTCCAGAAAATCTCAATGGATGCCGGGCGTGGTGGCGCACGCCTTTAATCCCAGCACTCGGGAGGCAGAGGTAGGAGGATCGCCGAGAGTTCGAGGCCACCTTGAGACTACATAGTGAATTCCAGGTCAGCCTGGACCAGAGTAAGACCCTACCTCGCAAAACCAAAAAAAAAAAAAAGAAGAAAAGAAAATCTCAATGGCAGAAAGAACATTAAGCGAGCGACAGGCTTGTGTGCAGCTATTCAACTAGGGTCCACCTCACCTTGTGGATCAAGTCCACCCATGGCAGAGAGTTCCTCAGAAGCATGGCCTCTCTCCCTCTCTCTCTTTTTTCCATCTATGGTTTTAAAAAATATTTTATATCTACTTACTTATTTATGAGATAGAGAGAAAGACAGAGAGAGAAAGAATGGGTGTGCCAGGGTCTCTACCCACTGCACACAAACTCCAGAGGCATGCGCCACCATGTGCACTTGGATTACGTGGATGCTGGGGAACTGAACCTGGGTCAATTAGGCTCTCAGGCAAGTGCCTTAACCTAGCTAAGCCATATCTCCAGCCTTCTCTCTCTCTCTCTCTCTCTTTTTTTTTTTTTTTGGTTTTTCAAGGTAGGGTTTCACTCTGGCAGAGGCTGACCTGGAATTAACTATGTAGTCTCAGGGTGGTCTTGAACTCATGGCAATCCTCCTACCTCTGCCTCTGTGTCACCACTCCCGGCTGTTTTTGTTTTTATTTATTTATTTATTTATTTTTTTATTTGGCAGAGAGAAAAAAAAAAAAAGATAGGGAAGGAGGGAGAAAATGGGCGCGCCAGGGCCTCCAGCTACTGCAAATGAACTCCAGATGCATGTGCCGCCTTCTGCATCTGGCTGACATGGGTTCTGAGGAATCAAACCTGGGTCATTTGGCTTTGCAGACAAATGCCTTAACCGCTAAGCCATCCCTCCAGCCCTTCTCTTTGTGTTTTTTGTTTGTTTGTTTGTTTTTCTTTTTTTGGTTTTTTTGAAGTAGGGTCTCACTCTAACTCAGGCTGACCTGGAATTCACTATGTAGTCTCAGGGTGGACTCAAACTCACTGTGATCCTCCTACCTCTGCCTCAGTGCTGGGATTAAAGGCGTCTGCCACCACGCCCAGCATAGCCCTTCTCTGTGGATTTATTTATTTGTTTGTTTATTTATTTATTTAAGACAGAGAGAAATAAAGAAAGAGAGAGAAGGGGTGTGCCAAGGCCTCTAGCCACTGCAAACGAACTCCATATGCGCGTGCCACCTTATGCACCTGGCTTATGTGGGACCTGGAGAATAGAACCGGGATCCTTAGGCTTCACAGGCAAGTGCCTTATCCGCTAAGCCATCCCTCCAGCCCGTCTCTTTGGTTTTTAACATGGAATTCACTATGTAGTCTCAGGCTGGCCTTGAAATCATACCACCACATATAGCTACCTCTTTTGGACTAATATCTGGCCAGGGGCAGGGAGACTGGTTTTCTTTTTTCCTTCTGGGAACTTCCTATACAGACCAGGCTATCCTTGAACTCAAGACCCTCCTTCTTCAGGCCTAGGAGTGCTAGGATGACAGATATGTACCGCCGTATGGAGAATCTTGTCCTCTGGTGCATTCAGTTAAATTCCTGGATTAGCCTGGAGTCCTGGAGTGAGAGGGGAAGCAGGAAGTCTGGCTCTTATCAACTGTGGGGCTTCTTTTAGAACAACCAGTCCAAGTTTCCTCTTCTCTAAGAGAGATGGCTGATTGGCAGGGTAGCAGGAGAGGCTGATAACGAGACAAAGGTGAGGTGCACTAACCAGGTGCTTTGAGAGGCAAACCCCACCTTCCTCCGGGCTCTTGGCCATGGACTTAGGCAGACCTGCTTCCTGGGCTGAAAGGAAGCTGGCCGTGGGAACTAGAGGAAGGAGGAGGAGGAGGGAGCAAAGGAGGGAGAGGAATTATTTTCTTTTAAACATTTTTATTTAGTTAGTTAGTTTTTGTTTATTTTATTTATATTTACTTGAGAGCAACAGACAGGGAGAGAAAGAGGCAGACACAGAGAGAGAGAGAATGGGCACATCAGGGACTCCAGCCACTGCACAGGAACTCCAGATGCATGCGCCACCTTATGCATCTGGCTTATATGGGTATTGGGAATTGAGCATCAAAATGGGGTCCTTAGGCTTCACAGGCAAGTGCTTAACTTCTAAGCCATCTCTCCAGCCACCCCCCCATCCCCACCGGCTCTTATTATTTATTTATTTATTTATTTATTTATTTATTTATTTATTTATTTTTAAAAGCTTCTCACCATGTTTTTTTTTTTTTTTATTTTTTTTTTTATTTGCAAGCAGAGAGAGAGAGATAGAAGAGAGGCAGACAGAGAGAGAATGGGCACAGCAGGGCCTCCAGCCACTGCAAACGAACTCCAAATGCACATGCCCCTTGTGCATCTGGCTTACGTGGGTCCTGGAGAATCGAGCCTGGGTCCTTTGGCTTCACAGGCAAACGCCTTAACTGCTAAGCCATCTCTCCAGCCCTTATTTTTTATTTTTATTTGAGCTAGAGAAAGAGAGAAAATGGGAGCGTCAGGGCCTCCAGCCACTGCAAAGGAACTCCAGACACATGCGCCACCTGGTACATCTGGCTTATGTGGGTCCTGGGGAATCGAACCTGGGTCCTTTGGCTTCACCTGCAAGGACCTTAACTGCTGAGCCATCTCTCCAGCCCCAAGGGTTTGTTTTCTGATGGCTGTTCAGAGGCAAGGAGTCACTCCCAAGCTCTTGACCCTGAGTCTCCTCAAGCCCAGGGTCATCTTCCTTCTAGAAGCCAAGACAGTCTGTCCTGGCCCCAAATGGCTTTGGTGAGAAGAATGATCAGACTAGGAAAGACCCAGGCCCTGATAGGACAGCCATGGAGGAGGGCCTTGGGATGTTCCAGAAGTCCCCCATTCTCCACCCAGCTGGTCAAGCAGCCCTGCAGGAAATAGAGGGAAGGATGGAGGTAGTAAAAGACTTCTGTCCTGAGGCCAGTAGAAGACCTTCC